>JAMAJT010000010.1:0-400807 GCA_023628915.1 Trichomonascaceae sp. Y4102 | reverse complement strand
GTTTCATCAACACAGGATTCGACACATGCTGGCGTGTGACATCACCCTATGGTATTCAATTCAATATTATTTATTATTGTCTCATGTATCATACCAAGAGAAACTGTGTATATGCCTGATTCAGGCTCCTCTCTTGAAATGTTGGTCCGGGAGGTATATTCTTGACGATTCTTGACGAGCTTTGCATCCTTGAGCGTGCCTAAGGATGAGGGATGCGGATCTGGTAAAAACCCTATCAGCGTTCCTCAGTGAAGAGGGTTGCTCGATTTGTGGGGTTCAGAAGTATAACTCAGAATTGTGACTGGTCTGTCTGTTGAGATATGCCACAGGATATAGAACACGATCAATTGAGGCTGAGATGTCAGAGTAATGCCATGAAGGAAGAAGCTCGCGTACTGCTACGTTGTCCGCATGACTCTAGCAATAGTCGCAATACCTTCAAGCTGATCACACTGATTGGTGGAGCGTTGGCTCTAGTGTCTGTTACTGGATGGAGGCGTATAGGTGGGGTAGATACTTTCTCGAACCATATCTACGCTGTAGAGAGACATGAATGTAGGCAACCGAAGTTATATGGCGGCCCACAGATGCCTGGCACCATGCGGTTTTTTATAATGAGAAAGAGGATGACATCAAGAAGCTGAGTAACTACGTCTTCCAGCTAGCCTTTGATGGCCATGTAAGCTGTAGATGATCTAAATGTTCCGTGCGAACACTGTGCACTGGGTGTGTACTATGCTCGTCTTCGTGATTGTATCAACCAGGCTCATGGTGCGCCATTGACCAACGGCTCAGCATGACAGAGTCGAATTAAGCGACTCTAGCATTTATTGTGGTTTTCCAGTATAGAGTTTGTAAGTAAGGTCCAAGTCTTAGTAAGTTAACTTTGTCCTCTGACCTATTCGCCATCATGAATGGAGTATCTATAGACATCAATGCTCTCAAGAAGGGCGAGGCCAAGTGAGTATTTTTGGCATTTTCACTTGTGCGAACAAGCACTAACCAGTCTCGGCACATCAATGTAGGTCGTTTTGAGAACCATGGGAAATTGCCGCCACTAACAAGCATGGCAGTCCGATTCAAGGGAGGTATCATTCTCGGCGCCGATTCACGCACAACCACAGGCGCATACATTGCCAATAGAGTCACCGACAAACTCACACAGGTCCACGAAAAGATCTGGTGCTGCCGTAGCGGATCGGCCGCAGACACGCAGGCCGTTGCCGATATAGTCAAGTACCAGCTGGAGGCGTACAAGTCACAAAACGGGCGCGATCCGACACCCAAGATCGCCGCGTCGATGTTCAGAGATGTCTGCTACAGCAACAAGGATATGCTGACGGCGGGCATTATTCTGGCGGGATTTGACGAGACGACGGGCGAGGGCCAGGTGTACAGCATCCCACTAGGAGGATCGCTCCACCAGAGTGAATATGCCATTGCCGGCAGTGGATCATCGTACATCTACGGATTCTGCGATCGCAACTTCAAGCCGGGTATGACCAAGCAGGAGGCGGTGGCCTTTGTGCAGCAGTCGCTTTCGCAGGCCATCAAGTGGGACGGAAGTTCTGGAGGCGTGATCCGTATGGTGGTGCTGACAAGCAATCCGATTGAGCGTCTGATTTTCTATCCCGACGAGAACTATAGCCTTTAATTTATGTATGTTAAATTGTCTGAATGTTGTTGTGCTCACACCGTTTACCTTAATTCTTTACCTCAGAACAATTGACACAAATCACCGATCAACATGACGGCTGAGCGGACATATATCGACCAGATGGAATACAAAACAAATAATGGACTGGCAAAACACCACAAGTACAAAATCGTGCATGTGCAGAGTCGACCCACAAAGTGCAAGCCGCTGGTGTACCGCCGGAAGCCAGCAGACAAACAAACGAAACGAAGTGACCAAGTGGTGGAACATTTGGTGGTGGTCGCCTCTAAAACGATCGATTGTATTCTCTATGGGCTGCATGTGTACGAGTATAGAACCCCCGGTGAGATTGTGGTGTTTGTGTCTAGGGCCGACACAACAGGGTACCGAGACGGCACCAAAATCAATGTACAGCAGTTGACAGAATGTGCGATGAAGACCATTCTGGCATCAATACCACAGGGCAGTACAATCAAGGTGTGCCTTTTCGCAAAAGCCCATCCTCACTACCTATTCAAGGGGTCCCAGCAGAATCCTCACAAACACATTCTGCCAGACGCAATACTGGTAAAATGGTGGACCCGGGTGCTAGACAAAGTCACGCAAGAGTGTCTGAGTCAGATTCAGGCCAGGATTCTCATTCCAGGTGCCGATGAAGGTCAGCTGCGGCAGCTTGTGGCCAACACCAGTCTGCCGTGGGTCTCAGGGACGGTGTTTGGCGACAGCAAGAGAAAAGCGGTCTACGTTATTCCCAGATTCCCAGACGACCCGAAGACGCGGTTTCTGGACCACCTCATTCTTGAACGCAGAACAAAGCGAACGACCAGTCAGCAATTCTGGATGGAGTTAGAGTCGAGGCAGGAGTTCCGCCTGGGAAGTGTTGTAGCGGTTCTGGGCGTGGAGGGCCAGGTCAAGGAACACAAGTCCGTCAGCTCCTTTTTTGTTGCCTCGCTCAAGACAGTCAAGCTGCTGTATCAAAGTGTTATGGATGGAAACTATGACACACTAGAGGCTGCTCAAGAAGCTACAGATGGATTTCTACAGCGAGTGCCACCTGCAAGTGTTATTGAGGTTACTGGAACTTATGAGGCCACCAAAAAAGAGGCAGCAGCAACGCAGCCCATCAACGTGTTGTCGGTGCGTAGAAAAAAGCGCTAATAGATATATAGATGTATGTAGCTCGGCTCGGAGCTATCGGGCCAGGGTTACCCCTGATGTGGGGCAAGGATGCTGGAATAAGAATAGTGGAGTGATAAGGTGGAGTAGCTTGTACGTCCATCCATGTTCACAACCAGACGGGGGCTGCTCCCCGGTATCATCAGACGGCAGACACGCAGACATGGGACTCGACTATTCCATGTGGAAAAGTTCAACACAGAAACAGTCAGCATTAGTGGGCTGCAGTCCAGGCCAGTAGAGTTCCGTACACTGTTTCTACGAGACGCCTGCCGAAGCGAGGCATGTGTTGACCCATCAACCAGCCAAAAGACCTTCTCAACCGGAGACCTCACGACAGAAAAGACAACAGCCATTAGTGCTGCCATAAAGAATGGAGTCCTGGCGATTGAATGGGCCGACGGGCACCATTCTACGTTCCCCAAGGAGTTTCTTGCACGACACTGCGATTGGACCAGCCGAGCCGAGTATCGCCAGCTGGATAGCCGACGGGACTGGAGAGCATGGAAGTCTCAAAACAGCGAGGAGCTGTGGCAAGAAGTAACCAAGGTGGGGTACAACGAGTATCTCACCAACGCACACGACGCATACTCAAAGACGGTCAAGAGCCTCAACACCCACGGAATTGCCATTGTGGACGGGATTCCCGAGGGAGAGATAGATGGTAACACCAGCCGCCCCCAAGTCGAGACGATTGCCAAGCGTATGGGAGGCTACATCAAGGAGACGTTCTACGGCACGTCGTGGGACGTGAAGAGCGTGCACAACGCCAAGAACGTGGCGTACACTTCAGTGTACCTGCCGGTGCATATGGATCTGTGCTACTACGAGTCGCCCCCGGGAATCCAGCTGCTGCATGTGATTGAGAACAGCGCCAATGGCGGCGAGAGTTTGTTTGCCGATGCGTATGCTGCAGCGCTCCACGTACTAAGAATAGACCCAGAGGCATACGACGCACTCACCAAAGTCCCGCTGAGCTACCATTATGTGAACGCAGGCGAGCACTACTACTATGCTCGTCCTGTGATTGAGGAGGATCCTTGCACTCCGGTTGATCCTGCCACCGGCCGTCGGGCAATCAAGGTGATGAATTACTCGCCTCCGTTCCAGGGCCCCTTTGACGCTGTAGCAACTACGCAGGACCTAGGCGAGTCCACTGTTCAGGCGTTTCTTCGGGGTCTGCGCCTTTTTGAGGCATACGTGAATGCCCCTGAGAATGTGATCCACCACAAGCTGGAACCCCAGTCTTGTGTGCTTATGATGAACCGACGGCTTTTGCATGGACGCACTGAATTCCAGCCTACTGAGAATGGCCGTCGCTGGCTCAAGGGCACATACCTTGACCTTGATGCGTTTTATTCTGCATTGAGAAATATCTAGTCTTGTATATATATCTATAGACCGTGGTAGACTCCTGTGTGGGGCATGCTACAGATTTGCAATAGAAGCAAGAGCGAGTCTGCTGGATAGCAACTTTTATATCATCATCCAGTAAGACGTCAGATTCTAAGCCAGTCCCAAATGGGAGTAACTGGTGGATGAGTGCGGCCATGACAGGACCTAACCTCCAATAAGGGTGGTGCCCCGGGTGTCGGACATTGGGTGTGAGTGAGAAGTGAAACTACCCTAACGTTTACTCGCCACACACAAACAGCAACAACACCATGGAAGACCTGATTCCCACCGTGAACAAGCTGCAGGACCTGGTGTTCAACACGATTGGTAGCGACACGCTGGACCTTCCGCAGGTTGTGGTTGTGGGATCACAGAGCTGTGGTAAAAGCAGTGTACTGGAAAACATTGTGGGGCGGGACTTTTTGCCCAGAGGCACTGGGATTGTGACGCGACGGCCGCTTATTCTGCAGCTCGTGAATGTGGGCCAGAACGACGGAGAGCACGCAGAGTTCCTGCATATCCCCAACAAGCGGTTCTACGACTTTGACGAGGTGCGCCGTGAGATTGAGAGCGAGACGGCCCGCATTGCCGGCACCAACAAGGGTATCTCGCGGCTGCCCATCAACCTCAAGGTATACAGCCCGCACGTGCTGAACCTGACTCTGGTGGACCTGCCGGGACTGACCAAGATCCCTATTGGCGACCAGCCCACTGACATTGAGCGGCAAACACGTAGTTTGATTAGTGAGTACATTGCCAAGCCTAACGCCATCATCCTGGCGGTATCGCCGGCAAATGTAGATCTGGTGAACTCGGAGTCACTCAAGCTTGCACGACAGGTCGACCCCCAGGGTAAGCGTACCATTGGCGTACTCACCAAGCTGGACCTTATGGACCACGGCACCAACGCGCTGGACATTCTATCTGGGCATGTGTACCCGCTCAAGCTCGGGTTTATCGGCGTGGTCAACCGATCACAGCAGGATATCCAGGAACACAAGTCGCTGGCCGACTCGCTGCTGGCGGAGCAGCACTACTTTGCGAGCCACCCAGTGTACAAGAACATTGCACACCGGTGCGGAACCCAATTTCTGGCCAAGTCGCTCAACCAAACACTCATGGCGCATATTCGCGAGCGCCTGCCTGATATTAAAGCGAGACTCAACACTCTGATGGGACAGACCGAGCAGGAGTTGGCGTCGTACGGCAACGATTTGTTGGGCGACAGCAGTGACCCGCAGGCGCGGGGCGCCCTTATTCTGCAGCTGATGACCAGGTTTGCCGGTGCGTTTGTTGCATCCATCGATGGAACCGCGTCGGATGTGTCGACAAAGGAGCTGTGCGGTGGCGCCCGTATCTACTACATTTACAATGATGTGTTTGGAGCGGCACTTAGCGGCATTGACCCTGTTGTTGGGCTCAGCACATCAGATGTGCGTACAGCCATCCGCAACTCTACCGGACCGCGCCCGTCGCTGTTTGTGCCCGAGATTGCGTTTGACCTGCTGGTGAAGCCGCAGATCCGTCTGCTGGAGGGCCCTGCGCAGCGGTGCGTCGAGCTTGTGTACGAGGAGCTCATGAAAATCTGCCACAACTGTGGTTCTGCTGAGCTCGAGCGGTTCCCCAAGCTGCATGCCAAACTGATTGAAGTTATCAGTGATTTGCTTCGCGAGAGACTAGGCCCCACGTCGTCGTACGTGTCGTCGCTCATTCTCATTGAGCGTGCATACATCAATACAAACCATCCCAACTTTGTGGGAGCGGCGGCCGCCATGGCTTCTGTCATGGCTGAAAAGGATTTCCGTCAAAAGGAAGCCCTCAAAACTCAACAGCAGCTGCAGCTGAAGTTTAGTGCTGATGAGTCCAATGGCAACAATAGTGACAGTCCATCCCTGGATGCATCGCCACTGCCTAGCAAGTCTCACAAGAAGCACCGGGAGAATGGCACCAGCCATAGCCACAATCACAGCAATAGCATGAGCAATAATAGCAGCAACAGCAACAACGCCAATAGCAGCAGCAACAGCAACAACAACAACAACAACAACAACAACAACAACAACAACAACAACAACAATACCAACAGTAACGGATCGCACTCACAATCAACTACCAACGGGGCCAATGGCAAATCCGAACACGATTCGTTCCTCAACTACTTTTTCGGCAAGGATCAACCGAATGGCAAGCCCGATGGCTTGCCGTCCAGCTTGAATTCGAGCTCCGCCCATCCTTCCATCTCCACCGCAGGAGCCCACACAAGCTTTATGTCTTCACAACCCAACAATATGTACAATCCGTTTGCTACAGCCGAACTCAGCCAAGCTCTGGACCCTGAGCTTGCACAGCTTACGGAGCGGGAACAGATTGAGTGTGAACTCATCCGGCGGCTGATCAAGTCGTACTTTGACATTGTGCGCCAGACTATCCAGGACCAGGTCCCCAAGGCTGTGATGCATCTACTCGTCAACTACTGCAAGGAGTCGGCGCAGAACAGATTAGTGTCCGACCTGTACAAAGAGTCGCTGTTTGACGAGCTTCTTCTTGAAGACGAGAATCTTGCTCAGGAGCGTGAAAAGTGCCGCAAGATGCTCAAGACCTATAAAGAGGCGGCGCGGGTCGTTGGCGAGGTCATCTAGCATGTAATATAATATACTATTATTAAATCTATCAGTACACCTCAAGAATGTATCTTTCAGCGTCCTTGAGCTCCTCAATGAGCGCCACCGAGTCAACCGTTTCGTTGCGAGTGGCCGCCTCGGACGACACAATGTCAGCGAGCGCCGCAGAAATGTCCGGCACCGGCCAGGTGGGTCCACATAGGTAGAAGCTACCATTCTTCTGCACAAACGCCTCAATGAGATGGTGCTTGGCCTCGCGGATTCTATCCTGAATGTAGATCTTCCGTGGCTGGTCACGCGAGAAGGCCGCACCAATGTATGTCAGAATACCGGCGTTCTTGTAGGCTTCAAACAACTCACCATACAAGTACTCCTGGCGCTGGTGACGAGATCCCAAAAACAGGTAAATATCTCCAATCTCGTGACCCTGGCTCTTCTGCCAAGCCTTCTCCTCAAGGAATGCCTTGAACGGCGCGAGACCAGTTCCAAGTCCAGACATGATGACGGGAGTCGATGGGTCGGCAGGAAGCTTCATGACCGACGGTTTGACGCTCACAACAACCTCGGCGCCAGAAGACAAGTCGGCCAAAAACTTGGACGTCTGTCCGAAACGCTTGCGGCCAAGAGAGTCGACCCAGTCAACAACAACAATCAGCAGGTGCACGGCGTTGGGGTGCACTTTTTGCGAAGACGCAATCGAGTACTCTCTACGTTTGAGGGGCGCAACGAGTCCCACAAGGTCTTCGACCGAGGGGCGGGCAGAGCTGAACTCCTCGAGAACATCGACGTATGTTTCGGTCTTGACCTCGGCGCGGTTCTTGAGATCGTCTTTGCCGGCACTCGAGACAAGTCGCTCGAGCTTGGACTTTTGCTTGGCATCAGTGGCGTACTCCACCAGAGCTTCGTAGAACTTCTTGGGCGGCTTGCCGAAGATGTCCAGATTGTCACGCAGCACCTGGAATACGGGCTTAGAGTCAACGTAGCCGTCTTCACGGGCAACGTTGACCACAGCAGCCGGGTTGATTCCGTACCATTCCACAAACTCCTTAACTTTGGCGCTGTTGTTGGGCGCATGTACACCAAGTGCCTCACCAATAGCATAGGTGAGCCCAGTTCCAGTAATGTCGAGTTCGAGGTGGAAAATGTGACGGTCGTAGTCGTTGGGGGTCACGCGCTCATTGACCTTGACCTTGGCAATGAAGTTCTTGGCGGTAACATCGGGACGCAGAACCTTTTGAGTGTCGTAGCTCTCGGCAAAGATGACACGACGAGCAGTGTCGACCACGCTGTTGGTCGACGAGATGAGCGACTGCTCGTCAGAAGACGACGACGAAGCACCCTGACCAAACTTGGACTCTCTGATGAAGAAAGTGGTGGGCACAGCTCCAAGCAGGAGAGCTGTTTCGTCGTCATCCTGCCACTCATGAGGAGCGGTCCATGATTCTGCAGAAGACACCTTAACGAGAGCAGAGTCGATCACAGCCTCAATAAGTCGAGCAACAGTGGCTGCAACAAGCTCGGTTTCGTTTCCATTGGCAAATACAATCTTGCTGGTGATCTCATTGATGCTGAGTCCAAACGACAAGTACCAGTAGGCGATCTGCGGGACCATTGACGCAGTACGACCCTGGGTAGTAGCAGAGTATTCAGCAACAGCATCAATGTCAAGAACATATACAGAGACGCCCTTAGCGACACTGCTGGCTCTGAACTGAGACCCCACAGTCTTGACAAGAGCCTCGCCATTGTCGGCCTTGGATCCAAGAATGACCACAGATCCTTCTGCAATGGGCACGTCAAAGTGGTGGGTGAGCTCTGCAGAGGCGAACAGCGCAAACGAAGAAGATCCAGAGCCAAGCAGCTTGATGGTCGACTGAGACACCTGGCCATGGGTCTCGGTATCGTAAATAGTCAGATGGCTAATACGTTGAGCCGGGTCATTGGCCAGTGTACGGGCCAAAGCATGGGAAACTGCAGGACTATTGTACAACACGGCCTTGGTTTGAGTGTCCTCAACGGCAGAGTCGTGGTGGTGGGACACATGATGCAGGGAAACCGCAACATTAGACGCAGACGAGAATCGCAGTGCAACCGAAAGCAAAGAATGCAGCTGCTCGTTGAACACAACTAAAGACGAGGCTCCAGTCGAAGCAACAACACTAGCCAAATCCTGGGCAACAGTAGCAGCAGAAAACAAACGCAGGTTCACGGCTGAGCCATTATTGGCTTTGGCTAGCTCCTGAGCAAGCTTCCATTCCTGAGCACCAAATCCAACGTACACCCTGCCACCTCCGTAAGAAACAACGTCCACAGGCTTGCAGTCGGTTCCAAGCAGACTGTTGGCCATGGTCCAGAGAGACCCAATGGATGAGCTATCGCTTTCCAACAACTTGGTCAAAGCATCATGCAGTGCAGCAGCGTCGGCAGCTCCAGAGACGTGAGAAGACTCGCGCGAGCCGGAGATACCGTCTTGGGTGCTAATCACCAGGGGACCAGTAGCCTTAGTACGAGAAGAAGCGAGAGCAGTAGAAACAAACGCACAGAACTGGGCGTCCTCAGCGCTGATAGACGAAACAACAGTAGCACCCAGAGTCTGAGCAGTGTCGAGCACAGGCTTGTAGTCCGACTCAAGCTGACCGGTTTTGCTGTTGTAGTCCAGAGCGGAAACGTGCAGAACAAGAGGATGAGCACTTGAGCGAGCACCAGAGCGCACAGCATAGTATCGGTACAGCACGGGTTTGAGGTACGACAGAGCCGAGGACGGAAGTACTGCACTGCTCACAGCAGTAGCAGCAGACGCAAAAGAGGACGCCAGCACCGAGTTAAAGTATCCGAGCATCAGGCTACCGGCACCGGGACGGACGTCCAAAAAGTGCACATCAGGCACCACTCCCGCGGCATTCTTCTGTCCGTTGGACGACCATAGAGCTAGAGCATTGTCCAGGCCAAAAGACTGAGGCGAGTAAGAAAATACCGAGCCGCTTAGCGAGTAAGCCACATGCTGGGTGAGTGTAGAGCTGGTGGTGTATACATCCCCCCGGAGCCCAAACAAATCTCCAGATACTGGAAATGGAGTGAGGGTGGTGGAGCGGCGGCCCACATCGTTGGGACTGTTGGAACTGCGAGAAGACAAGGATGTCAACGAGCCCGACGAGGGCGAGCGCACAGGAGTCACCACAGACGGAGCCATTTTCAAAGTGAGGTGGTAGAGAGCTGGAATGAACTTGTCATACCTGAATTTTGCCCCACGATGCGCCGGTGCCATGACGCCTAGTCACGTGAAAGCACCTGCCACACCGGACTTGACGCTAGATGACCAATGACGTCAACTCGAGATTTACAAGATAAAATGCTTATATTGCGTGTATGATCTAGCGATTACCTCTTTGGCTGTTTTCTCAGCTCTTACCTGTACGATATCAAACAGTGCTCGGCACCCAGCACGTTACCGTGTGAAAGGTTGCCCGTTATGCAGGGTACTAGATGGGCTAGGTCACCAATTACTACTAGTAGATAAGATAAGCCAGTCACGATACATGGTCGTTCTCACTAGATCCACAGCACACCATTAAAATCCCTATCAAGTAGATCGGGTTGTTGGTTCCGAAGGCGTTTATGTTTGAAGCCGGACTCGCGGCAGCGGCCCTAGTTTGGGTTGCTACTCCAAATCAGGAGGAGCTAGACTTACCATCACTACACTCGCCCGGGGGTCTTATGCATCTGCAGGGAGCCACTTACTCAGTCATCATGGCAGCTTTTCATTTTCTCTCTCTTCAACATGGACGAATACAGCTGCTCGAGCGAGATTTCAAATACCGTAGAGGTATCCTCTACAAATCGAACAACCCTCTTCACCGATATGGTGTTTACCAGATTCACAACCAATCACTCTTGAGCGTGCTCAAGGATGCGAACAGTGGATTGTTCTTCCCCTATCCAAGAGTAGGAAATCGTAGCAAAGCTCGTCAAGAATAGACCTCCCGGACATTTCAAGAAAAGGGCCTGAATCAGGCATACATAGATACACAGTCTTTTTTAGTATATACATGAGACTATTATAATGATAATGAATTGAATTGAATATCGTAGGGGTGATGCCACACGCCAGCATGTGTCGACTCCTATGTTGAGACGAGTCCGGTCTTGCACTCAACTACAAGAGCCTTGCGTTCTCCTGTACTGAGTGGAAGTTGTTCAGCGACCATCCTATATCCATTCCTCACATTCAGTCCAGCATAGAAAAGACGAGCAAAGGCGAAACTGGATACGTTGCCTTCGCACGATGCACTAGGCGCAACATTGGCTACTGATTGCAGACCATCTCTGTCAATGTCGTTAAGTTCCATCGCTTGTTTGATCGAGCTTAGTGGTGTATACTCTTAGATCACAATCACTGAGGCAGTGTGTTATCTTGTTGTAAATTGGGGCACATCCTCACCGCCTTTATATACTGCTGGTGGTATGTCTGCCTCCTGTTTTGAGGCAAGCTACCCCGCATGGGCGCAGCCCTGCAGCCACGCGCCGCTCAGTCCCTTATGCGTTGTGCATCTGCAAGTGTTGATGTTTTTGTCTGTTTTGGGGTGGCCGTCAGTTTGTGGCAATTTCCCGTTCAAGAGACACTTGGTTGGTGGGGATCGGCGCCTGCAAATTTCTGGTGGGCTTTTTGCAGATCATCAGAGAGAAGCACTTGTGAGCGATCTTTCCCCATCAGCACATGGCAACCTCTTATTTCCAGGGTAATCAGTTCGCTTTCGTAGAAGAAGGAGAGTGTTGAACGTACGGGATCTCTGTTACAGCTCAATTTTACTTGATCATTTGGTTCAAGGCTCACGTTACAACCCAAACCCTCACAAAACTACATAAAAGCAGCCCAATATCTCCACTAATATACACCAACCCCGATAAATAAAAACAACGATGGACGAGGGTCTGCAATCCCAAGCCAAAATTGCGGCTAGTAAGGCATCGTCGGACTGTGACATAGCCGGTTTCGCCTCTGGTGTTATTACCTATGCAGGACTACATCTGACAAATGGATATGGCTCGACCCATGAAGACTATTACAATGACGGTACTGGCATGACTCTTTACGTTCTGGCAGGAGAACGCAAGCTTCTTGTAATTGAGTGCATGAAAGATATCTCGCATCCCACGGAGACGAGAAACAAGCTCAAGGAACACATGCTGCATGATTCTTCTTCTCATGGCGTAATGCTGCGTGGTTCTTCTCCTCATGGCATGCTGGTGCATGCACAGACAACAACCTTTTATTCTCTCGATGCAGACAATGCTGACATCATCGCCCACAATACTTTGAAGAACGTCACTAATCTTGAACAAATTGCGAATACAGTGGCTGCCATGAGAGTTCCCAAATTTGAGACTGCGTACCGTCGACGTCAACGTGAACGTGAACTTCGGCGCCGAGGCGTCCCGGTGGCTAAGTAGTCACCGGACTCGTTTCATCAACACAGGATTCGACACATGCTGGCGTGTGACATCACCCTATGGTATTCAATCAAGGCAGACATACCACCACTAGCTGGCGGTGAGGATGAGTCCCAATTTACAACAAGATAAACGCACTGCCTCAGTGATTGTGATCTTCACGACTAAGCTCGATCACAACAGGCGATGGAAGTTCAACTGTGCCGTGAAGCCGTTGCAGCGAGCTTTGCAGATTACGAAGGCGACGTATACGGTTTCCCCTTTGCTCTTCTTTTCTATGCTGGACTGCACGTGAGGAATGGATATAGTCTGAGCGCTGAACAACGTCCCACTCCAGCCATTGCAAGAAGGACTGACATAGCTGTTATAGCTAGCGAAGGAGAACTCAAGATTCTTGTCATTGAGTGCAAGAGAGATAACAGGCGTTCCAGAATGGCTGCTGAGCAGCTTTGCCGCTATATGGTGGACGATCGTTTTCCTCACGGCATGCTCGTGAATGCTTGGACAACAACCTTTTATTCTCTCGATATAGATGCAAACGACAATGCCGTCATCACCCACGATACTTTCAATAACATCATTGATTATCGACAAATTAGGGATGCTATGGCTGCCATGAGAGTTCCCGAAGTTGAGTCTCTTTGGGGACAGCGTCAACATCGGCGGCGCGGAGCCCCCTGGGGGTCCTAGCCGTCTCACCAACACAGCAGTCGACACATGCTGGCGTGTGAAATCACCCTATGGTATTCAATTCAATATTATTTATTATAGTCTCATGCATCCATGCCTGATTCAGGCTCTTGAAACGTTTGCCTATTCTTGACGAGCTTTGCTAGGACTTCCTACTCTTGGATATAGGAAAAAGTCATATCTGTTCGCATCCTCGAGCACGCTCAAGGATGATTGGTTGTGAGTCTGTATCGGTGAAGAGGGTTGTTCGATTTGTAGAGGATACCTCTACGGTATTTGAAATCTCGCTCGAGCAGCTGTACTCATCCATGTTGAAGAGAGAGAAAATGAAAACCTGCCATGAAGATGACTGACTAAGTGGCTCCCTGGTGTATTGCAGATGCATAAGACCCCCGGGCGAGTGTGGTGACATAGGCCATTGGTAAGTCTGAGCGGCGAGCACTCCTCAAGCGAGGCCACAAAAGCGGTAGAGATGATCCTACACGCTAGCATGTGTCGAATCTGTGTCGGTGAGAGGAGTCTGGTGGCTAAGTCACCCCTTCAGCATCGTCTGCCTCGATATCGAGAGAATAAAAGGTTGCTGTCTGCGGATAAATGACCATGCCGTGGGGAAAAGGACCACCCAGCATGTGGCACTCGAGCTGCTTTCTCGTTCAAATGTGAGAGGTATCTTCTTTGCACTCAATTACAAGAACCGCGTGTTCTCCTGCCAGAACTTTAATAGTTTTGCCAGTGTTTTTGATATCGCGTTCTTTGGAACGGTTTTCATAGGTTATCGTATATCCATTCCTCTCATGTAGTCCAGCATAGTTAAGAAGAACAAAGGCGAGAGCGGATATGTCGGTATCCCCCAATGCCCTATTAGCCGCTTTATCGCCTATGAACTGCAGACACTCTCTCTTTACGTTGTCAAGTTCCATCGCTTTTTATCGAGCTGAGTCGTGGAAGTGGGGTGGTGCATACTCTCGACACTCATGTTTTTGTGTAGTTTGGTGGAGATATTGGAATATTGGATTAATTTATGGTTTGGCGGTTTTTGGCTTGAAACTGAGGTTTGGCGTATACGACCCACGACACTTGCTGTGAGGTTTTGAATCCGATATCGCTAAACTGATGCTCACTTCTTCATAGGACTGTGCTTCTAGTTCCTCAAACTCTTACTCAGAGCCGCTGGAACTCTAAAGTGAACATAAACTTTCCAAGATCGGCAATATTATGTTTGTACATCAATGGATACATCAACTTAAATAATATTAAAGCTAGTTGTTGTGAGCATTATCATAGGCACGCTGCGAGGTGGACTTGGTCTCATCGGGCTGAACCTTGCCGGCAACCTTGTCATAGGCATTGGTGATGGACTCCTTCATCTTCTCTCCGGTGGACTTGGAACTATCGGGGATCATCTCCTCCTTGGCCTTCTGGGAGAAATCTTTTCTGTGGTCGTCGGACATGGAAGCAGTAGTAGTAGAGTGTTTGTTATCAGAGACTGATAAGGAAAGAAACCAGCGAGAATTGGAGTCCTTTTATATCATTTTTGGTCCGCTCGTAGCCCTTTGCCAAGAACGGGAGCCCGGTCCAAGTCTCGATTGTGCCTAGCATCGAAGCAAACAGCAATGTTTGGGAGTTTCCATCTTGGGATGCCGGCCCCGCCGGAGCAAGGTACAGAAGGTTCTGTGTGTGGCGTTTGCGCTTAGCCGTATTCCAAACGCATGCAAGCACAAGGTTTGTGGGGACAACCTGGCGGACAGTGCGGACGTCCACGTCATCAATCAACGTAATTCCGTAGTTTAATTGGTAACAATTGAAGTTCGCTGGTTTTACCCGCATATGCATCATTCCTAGAAGTTTGCGCAGGAACAAGGAACGTGCGGACACTAGAAATGCTCTCGGCAGACTCACTAGTACAGAATCATAAAATAAAAAATCTAGATTGATCTAAAGGCCAAAACCTTGCGTAATCATCAGGCGTTGGCCAAGAACAGGCTCGTCTTCAGCCTGCTGGGCCTCGCGCTCCTTGGCTTTGCGCTCCTCATAGTCGGTAAAGAGCAGCTCCATACGGGTAGCCCGCTCCTTTTCGAGATTGATGCGGTAAGGCATTGTGTAGTTCTCGAGTCCGTAGCACCAGCCGAGTTCCATAACAAAGTCCGACTGCAGCAACTCGTAGCATGTGTAGAGAGCAGCCACAAAACACTCGCGGTTGCCAATGTCCACAAAGTACCGCACCACGTCCTGGGCCACATCGCGGGATCCAGATGCGGCTGCTGTGGCAATAACATCCTTCCACAGACGGTCTTCCTTGGAAAGAGCAATGGACTTTTGCCACTTTTTGTTCTTGCGGAAGAGGTGGGCGGCAATCTGGCGGAAAAAGATCAACTCGTGCTTCTCGAGTCTCTGAGCCAGATCAATTACATCGTATCGGTCGTACGAGTCCACACTCACCCGCAGGGCCTTGTAGTCGAGCTCCTCAATGAGCAGGTCGTGGTACGCACTGTTCACTGCAAGCAGGTTGCGGTCCTGCACATTGATGAGGAAGGGCTTGATCAAAGGCAGGTTATCACTGCGCTGGAACATGCGCACAACCCGCGAAACGTCGACACGCGGAGCAAGGGCAGCAAGTAGATCTGTCAACAAAGGAGGCTGCTCCGCCATGTAAAAGTCAATCGCGCGGTAGTAGATTTCGAGGTTCGACACCTTGACAATCACATCCTTGAACGCAGTGTGATCAAACGCATCGGCAGCATGGTCCATCATGGACAGAGCCGCATTGTCCCACTCGTCATAGTGGCAGTACAAAAACACAAGCTCGGGCCAAAGGTGGGCCTGATCGCATGCCTTGATGGCCTTGGGGATGTTGATTCGGCTGTAGAACAGCTTCAGGTGCTCCATCAGCTTTGCAGGGCGGTACTTGGCATATAGGACCGCCAGCTCGGTGAACATACCCATATGGGCGCGCTCGAGACCCAGACCCTGCTCAAACAGCGACATGAGCTCGTCAAAGCATCCAATGTACTCGTACTGCTCCACCAGTCCACGAAGCTCCTCGGCGTGCACAATCAGGTTCAAACCACACAGTTGCGCCAGACGGAACTCGCGCTTCTCAATACACGCCTCGTTCACCTGCTTCCACACACGCACATTGTTAGCCTTGCGCGCACTCTCCACAGCTCCGCTGTAGTCGTTAAGGTACACCTGGGTTGTGGCGAGCTTGGCCCAGTTGCACACGTTGGTGAAGATGATCTTGGCCGCATCGTACTGGCCCTGGTCGTACAGTCGGTCTCCAACCTGGTCAAGATCCGCAACGTTGGGCGAGTTTAGGATATTCTGTACCTCACGCAGCTTGCCAGCATTGGCATAACTCACAATGAGCTGACCATCGACAAGAGGCTCACGAAGATTGTTTTCGCGCGCCATCTCTAGGAAGGGAATGAGCTCAGCATCCTTACCGGCATGGGTGGCAATCTCAACAACCTCAGCAAAGTTGGAGGGGTCCTTGGCTCTTTGGTACGACTCAAGAGCTTCGTTGATACGCAGTCCGTTCAACTGAGCCCGTCCAAGCTGGCTCCAAATCTCAGGCTTGTCAACCTTCTCAGCGTACTCCTCTCCACGATCAAGCGATACAATGTGGTCCACAAGCACCTCAAGCGCGTCCGAATGGCGTCCAGCCTTGTCGTAACACTTGAATGCCTCTTCGTAAAGATTGTTCTGGATACAGATATCGGAAATCTCGTCCACATCGTAGTTGTCGAGGCGATCAAGGTAGTCCGACACACGCGAAGAGTCAGCGCTGATGGCGGTGAGAATCAGCAGGTTCTGCAAGCTGGGGTTGTCGCTAAACTGCGAGGGCTCAAGAATGATCTTCTCAAGCATCTCCACGAGCTCGGCATGGAGTCCAGCGCTCATAAACGACTTGACAACAACGCTCACATCATTGGGTTCAGTGCACTCGGGAACGGCCACACCCACAACCTGGTCAATAATCTGGCGGCGGTGGATATTGTCCTCACCAAGCACATAGGACCACAGGTCCGTGTCGGCACGCTTCACAAGGTACCGCGCCTGGTGCTTGTACATGTTGTTTTCATTGGTGATGCGCACAAGCTCGAGGTCGTTTTGGCCCTTCTCGTAGGCAATAAAGGCAAGGTACGGGTCACGCGTCTCACAGTACTTACCAACAACTAGCGGGTTGTACTGGTTGTTCTCCTTGAGGAACTTTTCGGGGTTGTTGTTCGAGTCAATGTAGATCTTGGCAAGCGCGTCGTAAACAGCACTGTCCTGTGATCCTCCAGCAAGAACAGCCTCAAGGTAGGGAAGCAGCAGCTTGAGACGGTTGCGCTTCTCAACCTCGAGCACAAGCGGCTCAATGGGAACCTGTCCAAGAACAGACTGCAACAGGTCCTTGATGGTGGTCTCGTCGCAGTCCACATCCAGCAATGCTCCAACAACCTCGGGAGTGCGCTGCGGGTTCACCCGCTGAACAAACACCTTGATAAAGTCCCGGAAGTTGTTCTGGTACAGGTACAGCACAAGGTCGTGAACAAAGTCGAACCGGTTGCACACAATCATCAGCGGCAGCTGGTCGGCGAGCTTGGCATCCTTGAGCAGGTTCTTGACCTTCTCGGGGTTGTAGGCATTGTTGTCACGAACCACACGCTCAATCTCGGCGCTCTGGCCAAGTTTGGCTGCACATTCAATGTACTTGTACACAACAACTTGATCGTCGCTCAAATTGACAACCGTTTGTAGGTAGTAGTACAGTCCATCGGTGGCCTTAAAGTCCTCAAACATCTTGATAAGCTTGGCAGGTCCAACCAAATCAGAGTACTTGGTGGCTACTTGAACCACAACCTGCAGGTTCTGGCGTACATTTACCTTGAGCATCTCACGGAGTGACTCGAGGGTTTGGTCCACAGTAAGCTTGCCGAAAAACGCAACCAGCCAGTCGGGGTTCAGCTTGTCGGTGTGCACAACAACACGCTTAATGTCCTTAAGGTCGTCGTACAACTCGAGTGCTCGCTGAAGAAGACCAGCCTTTTCACACAGCTGTGCAATGCGAGCACGGTCAAAGTGCGAAAACATATCATTACCGAGAATGGCGTCTGCAACCTGGGGTGCATTCATCAGATTCACCTCAAGCAGGCGAGTCTGCAGGTGTCCCTGCTCAGGCTTGTTGTCCTTGAGGGCATCCAGCATAAACGCAGTTGCCTGCTGGATAAGGTTCTGCGACAGAAACACGTCGACAACGCGGTCCAGGTCCAAGTCGCCACTTCCGCTGTTGACAAGCTGCGTAGCAAACTCGGAAGCCTTGTCGGGGTTCACCCGCACAAGGTTCTGGAGCAATGCCACATAGTCGGGCGTGTAGCCCACCTTTTGGCAGTACGGCACAATGTCGTCAAACTGGCCAGCCTCGGCCATGGCGGCCACAACCTTAAGCGGCACATTGGCACGGAGGTACACTGACAATGCCAGGCTAATGTCATACTGGCGCACAATGTCTCCAAGCTCCTCGCTGCTCTCAAGCTTGTTTTCCGTCAGCCACTTTTCAAAAAGCGGCTTGCGATCCTGCTGCAGCACAGGCACAGCCAGCTCAATGGATTCAAACTTGTTGAGAGATCCAGAGTCAAGTAGCGTGCTAAAGTACTGCAGAATAGGAGAAATCTGGCCAGGAGGAGCCTGCACATTCTTAAGACGCTGGATAGTCTCGCGCGTCCGCAACAGTCCCCGGGGAGACGAAGCAGCAACCTTGGCCGCTTCCAAATAGCTGCCAGAGTTTAGAAGTTGGTTGAACTGCTGACTGTACAGACTGTCGGCACCAGGAAGACCGCCCCTCGAGGCAAGAGCAAGGGCGAGCCCAGTATTGCCAAGGTTCTGCAGCACGTACTGCACAATGGTGTCGTCATTGACAGACACAGACAGTACCTGTCCGCGGCGGTTAATAGCAACGACTCCGCGGTCCTCAAGGGGTGCAGCAGTAAACACCGTCTCGGAAGAAATACGATTCATGTAGATGCATGCCGCGCTCTCAAGGTCATACAAGTGGATAAATCCGTACTTGGTCACAATGTAGACAACACCGTACTTGCGCGCCACCTGCACCGACACAGGAAAGTCGTTGGTGGCCTCCTCGGGGAAGAACACATCCACCGCCTTCTTGGGGTAGACCGGATTGCCCTCCTCATGGTCGATCTCCACAATGTGCAGCTTGGCGCCCTGGCCCTGCGGCAGGCGGTTGGCAAAACAAAAGACCTGTGTGTCGCTGGATGCTCCATCGAGTCGAATACGTCCAAACGCAGCAGCGTGTCCCTCAATTCCCTGAGAAACATTGCGCTGTGCAGAGTACAGCTGGATCTTGCCCACAATGCGGTCGCCCTGCTGCGCAATGCCCGACAACGCCGACCATCCTTTGCCTTTGTCATCACTGTTGACCGTGTAGTTGATGATCTGGCAACCAGCCAAACTGGCGTGGCGCTCCACCACTCGTCGTGGTGTGCTGTTGGGAACTGGCTGAAGCGAGTCGTCCAGCAAGTTCCAGTGGTATATGTGATTGGCAGTAATAAGACCGAGTGACTTGTCTGAGATCCACTTCCAGTAAACAACGTCCTCGTCCATAGTGGCACTACCAACACGCTGCCGGCTCTCGAGATTGACCACCTGTAGGGTGCGGCCCTGTGCTCTTAGTGCAATGATGAAGCTCGATGGGTGCATGATGGCGCTGTCGGCGCTCATGTTTTTGCGTACCACGCTGTTGCCATTCTTGAGGTTGATGATTGCTACTTGGTTGCCCGAGTCGCTTACTTCTCTCGCGCTGGTTAGATCTGTTCATTTGGGAATTGGGACTGGCGAATTGGCACTTACCATATGTAATTGTCTGACTCCAATGTACATGAATTGAAGTTGATTGCCGTGTCCGGAACACCCACGGTGTTTAACACCAGGTGCTCCTGAAACTTGATGGGCAAGTCTGACATGATTGGAGATGAAGCTGGGTGTGGTTGGGTGCGGAAGATGGTTACCGTGGCAGGCCGGCCGTGATGGGTTTGGGCTTGGTCGTGGAAGCCACCGTCTCACCAATCTACGGAGCTGGAAGGAGAGCGAGTGAGGTGGAAAAGAGTGGCGGTTGGAATATTAAGTAGACCTTTTAAGAATAATGCCATTTAGTTCGTGATCGACTGTCCCAGTCATAGAAATTTCAGACGCATCACGAATGCCAGATCCCCGATGGATTAGGGTGGCGGCTCCTGGGGGTATATACTCTAGAAGTAAACACCCATGAGCGCATGTAACTGTTAGTCGAGTTGTAGCTCAAAGAGTATCGAGGTGGGCTATACCTCACTACTACTGACGCGCTCTGTGTATGGGAACTAAAAATGCGTTATAGAGACTATAATAAATGATATTCAAGTCAAGTCAAGCCTTATAGCGACTAGCAGGTTCGCCCATAATATACCCGAGACCCGTCCACGCCAATACTACTTCAAAATGCGATATCTTCAGATCCCATGAGAGATGTTCATGCTATCAGTTCTGGTATATGAGGTAATTGCAGTGCAGTCGCACGTGAGCTGCACGTGAGCCAACGTGACCCTAGCCCCACCCTCCCATTAGCAGCTGAATTTTTTTTCAAACGCTCCCGTTCAATCCTTGGGCAAAGTAAACATGAAGTACGTTGTTGTGAGCGGTGGCGTCATCAGTGGTATCGGCAAGGGCGTGATCGCGTCCAGCACTGGACTTCTTCTCAAGACTCTGGGACTCAAGGTCACGTCTATCAAGATCGACCCCTACATGAACATCGACGCAGGTACAATGTCTCCTTTGGAACACGGTGAGGTGTTTGTACTCAACGATGGTGGCGAGGTCGACCTTGATCTTGGAAACTACGAGAGATACCTCAACGTCACGCTGACCAACCAGCACAACATCACCACCGGAAAGGTCTATTCCCAGGTGATTGAAAATGAGCGCAAGGGCGTGTACCTTGGCAAAACCGTGCAGGTTGTTCCCCACCTGACCAACGCGATCCAGGACTGGATCGAGAAGGTGGCACACATTCCTGTCGACGGCGATAACGAGGAGCCCGACGTGTGTATCGTTGAGCTTGGTGGTACCGTGGGAGACATTGAGAGCGCGCCATTTGTTGAGGCTCTGCGTCAGTTCCAGTTCAAGGTGGGGCCCGAGAACTTTGTGCTGATCCATGTGTCGCTTGTTCCCGTCATCCACGGCGAAAAGAAAACCAAGCCCACTCAAGCCGCCATCAAGGACCTTCGAAGCTTGGGTCTGTCGCCTGACGTGATTGCGTGCCGCTGCAGCGAGGAGCTCGACCAGGCCGCCATTCAGAAGATCTCCATGTTCTGCCACGTCGGCGAGCAGCAGGTTCTGGGGGTCCACGACGTCAACTCGACCTACCACGTACCCATTCTGCTTCACCAGCAGGGACTGCTCAAGTATCTCCAGAACCGTTTCAAGCTGACCCAGCTGTCGCTTCCCGCTGGTCGCAAGGAGAAAGGAGAGCAGCTCTGGAACAGATGGACCGCGCTCACCGTCACCCACGACCGATCCAGTGATACCGTCAAGATTGCCATTGTCGGCAAGTACACCAACCTGCAGGACTCGTACATCAGTGTGGTCAAGGCTTTGGAGCACTCGGCCATGCGGTGCGGTCGCAAACTCGAGCTCATCTGGGTCGAGTCCACCGACCTCGAGCCCGAAACCGCCGACACCAAGCGCAAGATTGACTACCACACTGCGTGGAAGAACCTGTGTTCCGCCGACGGAATCCTGGTTCCCGGTGGGTTTGGTACTAGAGGTACCGATGGTATGATGACCGCTGCCCGCTGGGCCCGCGAAAACAAGGTCCCGTACCTTGGAATCTGTCTGGGATTCCAGATCGCCGTCATTGACTTTGCCAACCACGTACTCAACATGAAGACTACTTCGGAGGAGTTTGATGAGTCCAAGGAGTCCAATCCCCAGCCCGTCATCAAGTACATGCCCGAGGTGTCCCGTACCCACATGGGAGGCACCATGCGTCTTGGTCTGTACGATGCCTTCTTCCAGCCCAACTCGGAGTGGTCCAAGCTTAGACAGGTTTACGGAGGCCAGGAGGTTGTCAAGGAGCGTCACCGTCATAGATATGAGGTCAACCCTGATCTCATTGATAAGCTTGACGAGGCTGGCCTGCACTTTGTCTCCAAGAACGACCTTGGTGATCGTATGGAGGTGTTTGAGCTCAAGAACCACCCCTATTTTGTTGGTACCCAGTACCATCCCGAGTACCTCTCGCGTGTGTTGGAGCCCTCTCCTCCTGTTCTTGGACTTGTTGCTGCTTCCTGCGGTAAGCTTGACGAGGTGATTCAGTTCAAGCAGGCCAACGACGTCCAGGGCGAGTTTTAACAATACTTAATTTTTATTTAGACTAGCATTAATTCATTGCATTCATCATGGACCGAACCTCTCACTTTTTTTACGCTATATACAACAATAATTTCATATAATTCCATATATATAACATTAATTCCTTATAATACTTTAGATAACAAAAATAATCATGATAATCAAGCTTCTGACCGCGATACCGGTGCAGAATCGGGTTGGGTTAGTTCAACTTGTCCAGCCTTGGATCTAGGCTGTCGCTTCGTGTCGGGGGTGCCTGGGTTGAGTAACTCAAATGAGCAGACCAGCTGCTTCGACACCGATAGAACAGCGCCCCAATTGCCAAAGTCACCGCAGTAGTTGGGAGCAGAAAACACCGTCACCAACTTGCGCTTGGCAAAAAACTCATAGCCGTCCTCCACCACCATGTGTCCTCGAACAATAAGGTCAAACTTGAAGTTGCGGCAAAATTTCTCCACAATCCTCTTGCCAAAACAGTACGACACGCCCCGATCATTCTCCGACCACTGGTAGATGGACGCATCGGGGTCAGACCACAAAAGGTCCGACAAAAGACCCGAGTCGGGAACGCTTGTGGGGCGCGAAATCTTTTGAATGTCTTTAATGCTCTGAAGATGAGGCGACAGTCCGCCGTGCACGCAGAAAACGCGGCCGCCAATCGTGGCAGCAATAGGAAGAGTGTTGAACACGTCAACAACAGACTTCCATACCTTTGTGGACGCACGGCGCTTGCACTCATCAAAGAACCCGTACACCTTAGTGACGCTGGCACACTCGTGGTTGCCTCTAAGCAGGAAAACCTTTTCGGGATACGCCACCTTGAGGCACAGAAGAAGCATAATGGTCTCGAGCGAGTGGGAGCCTCGGTCCACATAGTCTCCCAAAAACAGATAATTAGCCTTGGGAGGCATGCCGCATTTGTGAAAAATGCGAAGCAGATCCGAGTACTGCCCATGAATGTCTCCAACAACCTTGACGGGAGTACCCAGTTCTAAAAGTGTTGGTTGGGACATGAACACACGGGCTGCCGCGGCACAAATCAGCTTGATTTCGCGTCCCGTCAGGCAAAAGGCTCTAGCTTTCCCTGAGGACGGCTGAGCCAGCAGGCGCTCAATGTACATGGTAACATTGATTCCGCCGCTTTTAGAGACAGACGACGATGACAACATGGATAACGACGACAGAGTCGGTGCCGTGCTGTGGAGTCGATCGGCGACCGACGGCCGTACTGCTGAAGGACCGACGTGGCCCTTGCTGGATCCCTGCATGGTCCTGGGAGGCGACTTAGACGACTGAAGCACCGAAGAGAGGTTCACTGGCGACAGCGACAACATACTGCTGGAAGACAATGACCCTGAGTCGATGCCCTCAAAGCTGGCAACCGAAAAGGATCCTACCGTGGAGCTAGAAGCGGACCCGGATGACAAGGACGAAGCAGCAATCGAGGGTGGCGATGACACGGCTTTGGTGTGTTGAAATGTGAGCACGCTGGATGCTAGCACATCGCCGGCTATCTCTCCCTCATCGGCATGAGAGCTTTCGCCACTACTGCTACTGCTAACGCTAGCCAGACTAGACGAAAGAGGTGAGACGGGCATGTGTGGCATCAGGTCGTTTGGTGAGAGCAACGAGTTTGAGGTGGCGTAAGTAGGACTCAGCATGTCTAGGTACCCCAGATTTCTGTCTTCATTTGGCGATGACGTGACCACAATAGAAGGCTGCAGCTCGGGTTGTATTTTGGCACAGCCGTCTGTATGGTTGTTGATTGTTAGTGGTTCGGCCGAAGCCGTGGTGCGTAATTTTGGTTTCAATTTCTGATTGGAGCCACTACACCCGGATGAGGAACCCTCGTCCTGGTCGTCCTGGGCGACACCCACTGTCATTGAAGAGTCGTGCACATAATTTGAAGGAGTATTTCCCATGTGGTGGTGGACCAGGAAATGAAATGAAATCGCAGCTGCCACGGCCGACTCTCCACTTGATTAAGGTTGTCAAGACGGGTAATCTAATGTTGAGCTTTAATTTGGGTACCTACCCTACATGTAGGAGGAGGAGGTAGGGTAAAGCTAAATAAGGTGCGGCACCTGCGTTATCTGCGGGCGACCTACCCCGATGTTAATACCTAGCTAGATGACTAAAATGCCGATGATGGAGCTGCAACAGTATGGGGCATAGTGACGCCAGCTTGCAGATATCAATTTGCTTCTTTGGGTGCGAATCTGGAACTGGCCCTCAACTGTTAGAACGCCTGTCATAACTATACTTATTCCTGGCTGGACTAGGTTCCTTGTCGACTGCTATATCTCTTGAGTGGTAGAAGCTCTTTCCCTGGCCATTAGATTCAGATTAGCTGTGGTACAATTGTCGCAATTGATGAGAATCAGCCGTTAAAGCTAGTCGTGCTTGAAATGATCATCTGATTCCTCATGCCGTCATCACTTTTCTTTAGACAACGCCTACCGAAAAATTCTGGCATCACTTTCTTTAATCAACGCAATAGACGGTAGGACTAGTCATTGTCCTGCTATCTGTTGCTGCTGCTACTAGTGTCTAGAGTCACAAAGGTCCCACGCACGCGTGGGGGCCTCGACCCCCACGCAACTAAAGTGCAGGAAGCTACTCACTTGACAAACAGCAGAGAAACGCAATCAGCTCCATAACAGCACAGCACCATCAGTACACTGCTCCAAGTTGATCTCGGTAGGTGGTACTGGGACATTCAAACCAACAAAAATATATATACACACGCACGGCGGGCGACGACAGGCCTAGCACCATGCCACGCCGGTCGAAACGCAAGACCAATGGAGTAACGAGCTACAAAGAAGGCGCCGAAGGAGAAGAGGCAACTGCGCTCGAGCGCGGAGAAGCAGGACTTGATGAGATCAGTGAGGACGAGGATGAATCCCATCAAACAGGCAATAACAGTGGCGTGAAAAATGTGGCCGATGAGCCTGACACAACAACCACAGCCAATGGAGAAACCAAAACAAACAGAGGAGATGACGAGACAGAAAATAGCAACGACTTAGAAGATACTACAGCCATCGAAGACACAGCCAACGCGGACGCAGTTAACCCAGACAACGACCTAGCCAGCACTGAAGACGCACACAGCGGCAGGGTCACTCGAGCATCACACACTTCTGAAGACACCAGAAAAGCAAAAGACGAGATGGAGGAGGAAGACCAGGAGAGCAGGGAAAATGACGAAAACGACGATGCTGATGAAATCGACGAAACAGGTGAGGAGATTACACGGTGCGTGTGTGGTCAGGAGGAGCTCGACACTGGCAGCGTCAAGAATCGAAATTTCGACTCAGGGCTATTTATCCAGTGTGATTCGTGTCAGGTGTGGCAGCATGGGTTCTGTGTCGGATTCATGGAGGAAGAGCAGGTTCCTGAGGTGTACTACTGTGAGGAGTGTCGACCAGCGTTGCACCATTTGGTGAACCGAGCATGGGGCCGCAACAGCGTTTACAAGTCTGGCAACAACAAGAAGGCAGTTGCTCAGGATAGCGACAATTTCCAGCAAGCAGACGACAAGCGCCGGCGCATTGCTGGAGTGAAGCAAGAAGAAGGTATGGATGGTGGCCGTGACGATACAAGCGAGCAGCAGCAACACAGACCAGGTGGGTCTCGGCGACAAAGTGGCCAAAAGAATAACAACCAAACCCAGATTAAACAGGCTGATGGAGGAGGAGGAGACGAGGATGGCACGAGTCGTAGTCGTCGTCGCACACTCAACAGCCGGGACGCAGAGTACGAGGAGACACTCAAGCGAGTTTTGGAAGAAAGTGCACGGACTATAGGTGAAGGAGGCGGCGATGAAGGAGTCGGTGGCGAACCTGATGCACTTACAGATGCAGCAGATAACGATGCCGGAACTAATGGCAAGTCTAGAGACGACAATGACGATGGTAGCGGCCGAAACAAGCGGGAATCTCGCAAGAGAGACATCAACAATAATGATCAACACGGCAGATATAATGATTCGGCAGCAGCAGACGCATATGAGACTGACGGGGTCGCTGGTGACGAGAATGGCAGGAAAGCAGCAACTATAGAAGGCGACAGCAGCGGAGCTGCGTCCGGGGTGGAGGAAGGTCGGCCCAAGAAGCGAAGGCGGCAGGGGGGAGTCACGAATGCGAATGCTAGCGCGCCTGCGCGCGACGCCAGCGCCAGCGGCAGTGGAGGAGAAATCGACGAATCTTCAATGGTAGAGGCTCCTAGTCAAAGTGAAGACGGGGCAACAACCACAACAGGAGGAGGAGGACGACCAAGAGCCGGTAAAGGAGCAGCCAGTGCCAACGGTGCAGCGGCGACTTCCGTCAAACCTCGCACGAAAAGAAAACGCAAGGCCGGAGGCGCCAGTGGGTCTGGAGCTGATAATGGTGGTGGCCGTGGTGCTGGAACCGGTTCACGGAATGATAAACACAACAGTAATGATGGGCGGTCGAAGCCCAGAATCCCCAGTGCTCGGTCGACTCTGGTGGAGATGCGCAAGCGTGTGGCGGCCATCTGTGAGTTTCTGTCACGAACCCAGGGTGACCTGATATCCGAAGCACAGGATCGTCGTCGGTTGGTGGAAGAGAGTAGTATTCGGAGGGAACGTTTAGGGCTTGCTGCACATGACAAGTTTGAGTCGTTATTCGGCATGCACCAGTCGCATCTCGACCAGATCAGTCTGCTTGACGACAAGCTGGGCGAATGGCAGAGCAAGTATGGCCGTTTTGGCGACGGGCCATTCCCTTCAACTGACAGTAATTAACCTTTTTTTATTTGTATGTATTTTTTGCTGTAATGCCATCAGTCTAGTTGGTTTGGTGTGTATACAAGCTTGGTGAAGTAGGGCGAGGGTGGCCACCCACATACACATACCGACATACCACACATACGACACCCTGAGCCATGGACCTGACGCAAATTGGCCACAACTATGTGTCTCGAATGGCCGGACCAGGTGGAGAGTCCAAGCTCAAGGTCCTTCTTTTGGATAAAGACACTACAAGTATCATATCGCTATGCGCCACGCAGTCTGAGCTTCTCAAGCACCAGATTTACCTCATAGACCGCATCGACAACCGGCGGGACAGAATGCGGCACCTCAATTGCATCTGCTTTGTGCGGGCAACCGGTGATTCGGTCCAATGGCTCGTAGATGAGCTGCGCGCTCCCCGATATGCCAGCTACGAGGTGTACTTTTGCAACGTTGTCAAGAAGAGCTACTTGGAGCGGCTAGCCGAAAGCGATGATTTTGAGGTCGTTACTAAGGTGCAGGAGATCTTCCTCGATTACTATGTGATCAACCGGTATCTATTCAGTCTGAACATGTTTGCGCCCATGCAGCGGGTGTTTAGTGGGAGTGGTCCTGGGGCATGGGACCACGACGGGCTTATACGCAGCACGGATGGACTCATAGCTGCACTTCTGGCAACACGATCGCGCCCGATTATTCGATACGACCGCAACAGCCCAATGGCGAAAAAACTGGCGCAGGATGTGTCCAACACCATGTGGCAGGAACACAAGCTGTTTGATTTCAAGAAGCGTGATACCCCACCAGTTCTGCTGATTGTGGACAGAAAAAACGATCCCGTCACGCCGCTGCTCATGCCCTGGACGTACCAGGCAATGGTCCACGAGATGCTGGGTATCGACAACAATAGAGTAGACATGACCAACGTGCCGGATGTATCTGCCGAGCACAAACAGATTGTACTTTCTGCAGACCAGGATCCGTTTTTCGCCAAAACCATGGACCTGAACTTTGGTGATCTTGGTGTTGCCATCAAGGAGTACGTTCAGCAGTACCAAGCCAAGACACAGTCGTCGTCCAAGCTGGAGAGCATCAGCGACATGAAACGGTTTGTGGAGAACTACCCCGAGTTCCGGCGGCTGTCGGGTAACGTATCCAAGCATGTTACACTGGTGGGTGAGCTCTCACGGCTTGTGTCGGCGTTCAACCTGCTCCAGACGTCTGAACTTGAGCAGTCACTCGCGTGTAACGACAGCGGTAGCAACACCACCAACCACACCTCGGACCTGCGGAGTGTTGACGAGTTTGTGTCATCGCCTAACATTGCTGCAAGCTCCAAAGTCAGGCTTGTGGCACTCTATGCCCTGCGGTACCAGTTCCAACAAAACAATGCCATTGAGCGGCTGATTGACCAGGTGCGTGTCATGCATGCCGAGAGCTCCGACGAGCTCGACGCCGTACGCACAATACTAGAGCGCTATGCCGGTGGCGACCAGCGCCAGGAGCGTCTGTATGGCAGTGACTCGTTTTTCGCCAAAGCCCAGAGTGGCATCAAGGGTCTCAAGGGAGTTGAGAATGTGTACACGCAGCACACGCCACTTTTGAAGCAAATCCTCCAGAATCTCATCAAGGGCCGTCTAAAGCGGAGCACGCAGCCCTACTTTGATGACGGACATGGTTCTCTTCCTGCGTGGGCTAGCACTGACGAGGGCGAGCGGCCACAGCAGATCATTGTATTTATGGTGGGCGGGGCCACGTTTGAGGAGGCCCGTATAGTATCGGAGCTGAACCATGCTAATAGTGGCAGTGGTGTTCAGATAATTCTGGGGTCAACGGCCATTCACAATTCCAAAACGTTTTTGAACGATGTGTGTGATGCAGGTCTCAGGTGGCCGCAGGCCAAGCCTGCGACAGCAGGGCAGCGATTAGCTGCGCGAGTGAATTGACGACAACAGACAGCGATTAGCTGCTGTGACCCTAGACTGACTGATGCATATAGATGCTAATTTATTCAATATTGGTTGTGTCTGTTGCATTTGGTTTGTTCCCCTCCCACTACAGCCATGGACATGTGGGAGTAACTAACTCTGGCAGTACCAGGTGTAAGCGAAACTTAAACCCTGGGGAACGGCGCGCCCAACTTAAGTGGTATCTACAGGCAAACAACTAGCCGACTGTTCACTATTGACTGAAAAGTCGGTGATTTTAAGCCGCCTAGAGGGCGAGTGAACAAACAATTCCTCATTGACGCAACGACAAACAACATCAAACAAAGGATGCCCGACGAAAGACCACATCAGTTCACAGTGGGGGGTCGGTCCAAGCACGGCCGAGGTCGAGTGGCCCGGTCAAAAAGCAGTGATCTAATACGTGAACCCCGCAAACAATTACTGTTGCCGAAAAGCAAGTCACAGACACGGTTTCCTCGACTCACGGCGTTGCGGCCGGATGCAGGGACCTTGGCTGGTCGCCGGCCAGTCACAGAAAGAAAGAGCATCATGCAATTGGGAGGAGATGATGACGAAGACGATGATGATGATGATGAGGAGGAAGAGGAGGAGGAGGAGGAGTACGTTCAGAAGGATGTTCAGCAAGACGCTCAAAAGGTTAAGAGTGTTGAGCAAAGTGAGTCGCAGAACGGTGCTACCCATGTGCCAGAAACGAGCAAGCCGACAGATGTATCTTCTCCAAAGAAGCAAGATCAACGTCAGTCACCGACCAAGTCACCTACTAAGCCGTCGCCCACTCAGCTGAGGTCTCCTCTTATGGATCGTAACATTGAGAATCAACATAGGCGCTCAACATCTGCCCAGGCGCCCGGTGACATTATCCAAATTGGGCCGTCCAGGATAACTCGACCACCCGCCTCCTCAGATCAACCTGCTGAGCCTGCACAACAAGAACCAAGCCCATCCAAGTCACCACAAACCCCAAGTACCCCGAAGAAAAGCAGCAGGCAAGACCAACCCGGGTTTATGGCTGCGTTTCAGCCAGTGGCGCCTAGCCCTGCGCCACCCCAGGTGTCTTCTGAGTTTGTAATGGCACTTGCCGACAAGCATGCGTCAGCGGTCAAGTCACATGCGTTCTTGGGTGGCAGCGGCAGCCGAGTGGGAAGTAATTTTGGCGCTCCCAGCTGGGCTGATCTCACACCAAGCTACGACTACGAGTCGGAAAGTAGCACAGCGGGAACAAGTGATGGTGGCCACGATCAAAGTGAAAGGCTCAGTCTCCATCATCACCACAACCAGGGAAGACTAACCCATCGCTACACTCAGTCTCACGACGAGTCTATACTTCGACCAAGGTCCCGATCCAGCAGCGGACGTACCGACTCGGATGGGCCACATGATACATCGGATACCACCACTCGTACGCAGCAAAAGCTCTGGCTGCGAAAACAAGGAATGGATCTCGGAGCTCAGGCCCACAGTCAAGAGAAGCGCGAGTGCGACAGGCTGGCAAAGGAATACTTGTATATCCGTCGGTTCGGCAATCCTATTGCCGAAAGTATCGCAAGGATTCGACGGAGCCAGCAAAAGGCTGGTCTTAAGCCTGCATCGCGAGTATTGGGTCCACCAACCCACCACTACTCGTTGTCGGCCACCCCGATGTATACCAAGCAAGAGGTCAGTGAGCCATTGGTGGGACTCTTGAACCAAATGTGGATTGATAAGACCTGGCGAGACCCCGACGAGGTTGCTGCGGCCGCCGGTGCCGCCGGTGGCGGCAGTGCTCTAGGAAGCAATGGGTCTACCACAAGCGCCGCTAATAACGGTGGTGACAGTATTCACAATGCTGCACAACAGGTGCAGCAGCAGATGTTGGCCGCCCAGCGTCGTCAGGGACTTCGTATTGCATAGTAGCAGCCTCAACAGCATCGTATTTATTAACTGATAATATAATTTTGACCTGTTTATTGATTTATGGAATGTTTTATGGGCGCTCTGCCGGGTCGTCGTTGTCAGGAACACGGAAATTGTACTTGTGGCCCGTGGCGTAGATATTAGCCAGAGTCTTGGCGAATTCGCCTTTGTCTTGCAATTCAAGATACTTGTCATACAACTGTAGCGCCGTCGTGGCATCTTCTACAGAATCGTGGTTGCCGGTCTGCACTGATGCGCCGAGTAGACTCCACGCCAGGAACTTGAGCGAAAGCTTTCGCTGGCGGTCGGCAAGATAGTAGATGTCGAGAGTATCAATCACCTGTTTCTGAGGCACCTGGATATTGATGGTGCGGAAATCGTTGAACAGACCGTGACCTAGGAAAACGCATCCCAGGTTCACAAGAACCCACAGCCTACGGTACGCGGTTTGCGGCTTGACAAGTCCTTTTTCAGATTTCTCAATGTCCAAATCTCCCGGCTCAATGCCTGAAAACTGCGTTAGGTAGTCAACAATCTTGTCTTCGGTGGCAATGTAGTCGTCAACAAACGATACTCCCTTGTTCTTGCCCTCTTCAGCATGAATTACCGATACTCGGGCTAGCGACAGACTCTGTGGCTTCAAAACTGATTTGGACCCATCACTGCGCAACTCCTTCTCCTCGTGCTGTAGCATGACGAATTCCGCGTCGATGGCAACAAACTTGGGGATCTTGTCCTCCTTCTTCAAAAGCTGCTGCGCGGCGTATGGTGGCTTGTTGATCACCCGCGGGTCGTACAGTATAGATGTATCGATTCGGTCTTTCCATCCTTCATAGTCAAAGGAAATGTTGTCGTTTTTCTCGTAAATCAAAAGCACGGGCGTCTTCCACTTGACGGAAAAGTCGAGCGCTGCCTCTTCTGACAGAGGAGCCACGAGGAAATCGTTGAACAAGTACCATGCATTGTCGATCTTGATGACAGAAACCAAGTGCGCCTCGGGTTCGGTGATCTCCACCACCAGTCCCAATAATTGGTACCGCCGTCCACTGGGATCCAGAGGGTCCACAAATGACTGAAGCGGCTCAAACGCACGGCTCTGTGTCGACGATGACGACGCAGACCCTCCCGATCGGAGCAGAATCTCACGCTGTGGCCTTTTCTCCGAGAGGTTCACATTGATGATCAGCACAGGTGCCAGCTGCGTGTATTGCCGCGTAAACTTCATCGTCCGCTGAGTTTTGCACGTAGTACACTGGCCCTGTCCGGGGTAAGTTTTGTCCAGAGCCGTCACCAAGTAACTAGAGAACGACTCTTTACTGAAGAATCTTGGCATTTCAATGTTGGTCACGGTGGCTGTTTTGCCAAACTTGGAGCCACATACAGTGCATTCACTGCGTAGCTTGTATGTAGATCCGATAATAGCACCAAGCCGCGCTGAACGGCCCCGTGTCCGGGCTTCATCAACAGTGATCTGCTCCATGAGAAAAGAACAAAACGACTGCGCAAGGAGTCCCATATAGTCAATGTACGTATCATCATCGATAATGAGTCCAAGTGTCGTGGCCAACGGTACAGACTTGAGCGAGTTCACAAAGTTAGTGGCGCGGCAATGGCGCCCTTGTGCCTTGCAGAGCATATCGAATAAGAAGCCCAGTTCACACAAAAGATCAATGCGGTCGGCCGAGGCGGCGCCCGCCTCGGCCACATAGTACATGGCAAAATTGTAGATTCGCTTGGACCACCGGAAAATGTGCAGAATCGAATTGCAGTATGCGTTCGCCACCTGGGTTTCTAGACCGGAGTAGGGTGTCTTGTTGTAGTAGTCAAAGTCAAAGTCACTGACGCCAAATTTGGAGTACTTGATGGTTAGTTTGCGGTAAATCTTGGGAATGCGATCCTTGCGGGTTTGGTTGGTCACTTCATCAAACAGGTCGTTCTTGTCGGGTACAATCCCGGATCGCTGACGTTCGCTCAAAAACTTTGGAATTGGAACCGACGCAGACGACCGCCGGCGCTGTGATTTGGAGAACGACGTGTTTCGCGGCCCTAAAATGTCTCGGTTGTATGCAGTCATACCAAACGCGCCCCCTCCGCTGGCCGAAGCACTAAGCACTTTTTGGGGCACAACCGGACCCCTCAGACCTGTGCTAAACTTGAGTCCAGGATAGTTCCACGACGATAGTAGTTCATCTTTGTAATACGGCATACCAACCGTAGAGAGCGGGCTTAACTCCGTCATATGCGGTCCGTGGTAAATCTGATCCACAGGGTATTCCAGCGATATAGGGAACTCGGTGAAATGGCCACTCGAAGAAGAGTTGGACCACAAGTGGACGAGTCCCATATTGTCTATAAACGCCAGGTAGTCTCCGGAGCTGCTCATAGCCATACCGGTAATGGAAGCTTGAGGGGCGAGTGAAAGCTGGCGGATTTGGATCGCCGCGGGGTTATCGAGGTCAACAAACTGCAATTGTCCGGATTTGGACGCAATCACACACTGGCTCGCCATTTTGGGGTGGATACGAATCAGGCTTGCTCCGTCTGGAACCGCCACTGGAGACAGAAATCGCGGCCGCGACGAGTTTCGAATATCGTATAGGTTCACAAGAGGATCCGCAATGTAGCCCTGCTTCCGGTATGATGTACCACATGTGGCCAATGTTTGGCCCCGGCAGCACATGTCGCATATCGGTCCAGTATGGGCTTGAACTGACGATAAGGGACGAAGACTGTGACCATCAACAAGCTCTACTCGACCAGAAGTAAGTCCTAGACAGATTACAGACGCCGTCGCGTTGCGAGTAATGTGTCGTACTCCTGATATCAGACTATGTTGTTGGTTCTGATGGTGCGGTCCTCCTCTTTTGAAATTGTTGCCGCCACCACCCGAGGAGTTCGGCGAGCCTGTTGCTGCTCCAGTGGTACGACGTTCGACGACACCAGAAACTGTCCCTTTATCGATGTTAACTTGTACAAGGTACTTTGACTCACCAGCCACGATAATCTCAGACGCGGCTTTGGACCCAAAGCAAAACACCGTACAGCCCTTCATCTCCACGCATTGGATGCTCCGCTTTAGTAGACCTCTGCGATTGTATACCTTGATGATACCATCGCACAGTGTGATTAGAACACGTTCGGTAGTCTCCATGTGATCTATTGGGCCATTGCCGACCTTGAAGCGGGTGTACCCACTCAAAGAGGTGCCGTTGTACGACGCCACTGTTCCTCTCGAGTCTCCTGTCCACACGAGGTCGTACGCGATATCAAAGATTACACACGTTGCACTGGCTACTGTCCCGCCTCTACCAATTGTGGTACTTCCACCGCCTATTGGTAGCATCGAAGCTCCACCGGCCGCGTTTCGACGCGGCCCGGTATCTATGGCGCTGGACACCTTGATGGTCTCAGCCCATCCGTCCATAAAATTGAAGGTTGCTCGCTCTGGAGATACTGTCCGTGCAAGAGTATAGTCTGAGCGCGTTGCGGCGGTCGCCAAGACTAATGCTTAGTAATGGCTGGGTCAGCAGGCATAATGTAAACATGACCATTTCTCTACCTTGGAAAAACCATATCAGGAGTTTTCTCATCACCATAACGATTTTACTTTGTTGAGGTTGTCTATTGAATCGTTTATGCTTTGATCGATCAACTGCAGGGATTGACCCACCCCGCATCCTATAACAAGTATATCCTTGTTGATGCATCACAGCTGGTAAACTGCTACTTGTGCTCAACACTGGCGTTTGCCTCTGCTCATTCGAAACGGCCATAAGCAATCACCCAAGCAAGCATGCAGGCCATCACATGGAGCCAAATTAGGAAGTGGCTTCCATCTTGAATCCAGCTGCAATCTTAAATCTCAATCCCGGATCTCGCTTAATAGAATCAAGGTTGTGTGTACACGTTGAATGTGCACCCCACATTGCCCCACTGTGCCCGAACCCTAGGAGCCCGTATGGGCGGCTTGGCTCGGGTTCTTCAAGGACAATTGCTGCATGAATAATAGCATGACATATCTCATTGCCTCGTTGAACAAGAATCAGTACGATTCTACTACATACAGTCCATCTAGCTGCTCTCACTGCGTTCATTGATCGATCAAGCATAACAGCCGGCCACCTCTAAACCTAAGGTGTCTATCCGGTAAAACGCTGGCCCCTTGCAAGTATGTCAGGTCCATTTGTTTCAGCCTATGCTATTCCCTCCAAACAAAAACAAGTGGGCATCCTGGAGACAAGAGTTCTAGAACCCAACGGGTTTCCTAACCTCGACCCTCGTGCAAACCTAATAAGAATATTGCTTGATCGTACCACTACGACTGTCACATCTGCACCTTTGCCTCCGCATACCCCCTTTCAACTTCACGGGAACCTCCGCCCCTGGACACGCATACCTCGCACGGCCAATTGTCTTTGACTTACACATTCGTGGTAAGAAACGAGACAAAATCCGGCCAAGATACCCCCAAGAGTCAGCGTGAATTTAATACCCCACTGTTCCACACAGAGCCCCTCTCACAGCGTCTCTTCTAGTCTTAGAGTCTTTAAGAGGCGTTGGACCGACTTTACTCCCTTTCACCTTCGTTTATTGTGGCACAATTGCCTTTCTTCCTCTCGTCGACAATTGAGCTAGTCGAATCACTTCACCGGGATTGAATAAAAGCTACCATGAGCATCCCCGCCCATTTCACGCATAGCGTACAGGCGCAAATGGAAATATATGGATCCATGTTTGGAATGGCGACCGTCAACATTACCAGTCCTGAGATCTCCGGCCATGGATCCATCAGTAACTGTCATCCAGGTGTGTATTTGGGCACGTTTTACTTCAAAGACGAACTGGAACTGAGAAAAGTCAAGCAGTACCGCCTAGAGTGCTCTATTGTTGACAAGGTCTTCAGTGCGGCATTCTTCCCGCGTTCTGCATCAAAAGCATCCGATGAGCATGGCCTTTTCGTCACTGAGATCCCGGAAAGTGACCGCTTCTTCCATGGAGTCTTTGAGTTCTCTTAACGCGAGTGCGTACTCTGACTTGAAGTCCTCCATTGGATAAGAAAAGAACCAACGACACATGTATAAGACGACCCACGCTACACTGAAATTATACCTTGCCTGCCGATTTATATCTGTCCAGTCACAGTCAGGGTGGCGCTCAGGGTGGCGCTCACCGTATCATTGAAAGGGAGAGATAGTTGATAGCACAGAGCGATGCCGCTCAATTGCCAGAGGAAATGAGCGCGTGTTTCATTGTCTAGCATGAATTCAACTCGGTCCTAGTATATAGGTTCCTTCAGTACGCTATGTCGTAAGTTACTTCAGTAACCCCGAGTTTCCTCGAGTGGGTGTCAGGTTATCTTAAAAGCATAGCCAGGTTCTATGTCCACGTCCACAAAAGCTTCGCGATTAGTCCAAAGGCAGGGACGATCATCGCAATATACGATAATTCCACGACACCGTTGAGATTAGCTGATGTATGGCACCGAAGGATGGCGGTGCCACCTCTAAATATTAGATTTGCATTATATTTTATCGCATGAAGGAGGTGTTAATAGATTTATTACTTCTAAACCAGGTTTTCTGTCTATATCGTAGAAGCAGTTTCGACAAGTTTATGCATTAAAATAGACCCGGAGCATTGTTCGGACAATACTAAAGCCAAAGAGACTCACAAAGTAAAGTACCGCCAGTATGGGGATGGGGAAGAGCAGCAGCTCCGTATGCTCAAGAAAGGGCATGTTAGAGTACCCCATGAAGGTGATCACAAAGTACTGGCACCACACAGCAAAGTATAGCGTGTTTCCCAGAAACAAACTGAGCCAGTTCTGTCGAGTGAGGATCGGTAGCAGTATAAACTCTACAATGTATAGTCCGAGCCAAACCACCAAAAACGAGTTGCAGTGAACATCGAAGCAGTATGCCCACTCCAACGTGCCGCTAACGCCAATTGAGCCGGTCCTAATTCTACCTCCGGGACCCGAAACTCCAGAACCAGTTTTGAGAAACCGGTTGGCGAATAGCCAACCTAGAGTGGCCATGATCACACCACTGATGAGAAAGTCCACACCCACCATGTAAATCATTAGTCGCAGAATCGAGAGGAATCCGGGAGAGTAAGCCAGTCCCCACGCCACAGCCGATATGCAGAGAAACGAGCTCAGCAATATCATGAAAGAAGGGTCATCGCGAGCCCATGTATTTTTGGTTTGTTTGTGGTAGTATAGAGACTTGTATACCTTTCGAGGCGCAATCACCAGGTATATGATTTCCCAGATAGCGGTCTCAAAGTCTAGTGTTGGAGGATGGAAGATACGCCGGATTAGTTTGGGTAGCCTTTTGGATTTCGTGGGTATTCGGCCCATGCGTGCGGAGCCTGGGCTTGGCCGTGAGAGTGGTAGTATTGTTGACATGTGTATGAATGACGATGTGTTGCTTTGTTGTAGTAGTGTAAAGTCGGTTAGAGCTTGTCGTTTTATATCTCTATCGGAAGAGTTTGCTGTATGAGCCTACGGCGTACAAAAGGATCAGTTCCTTCTCACTGATGCGCTTCAATTGGATTGTTGACCAGGCACAGGTGTAGAGTGTGTTCTACGGAATGTGTGCTGGAGGTTGGTGGGAGTCAGCCGCCGCAACAGAGATGAGATTGACGCTTGTCAAGATGTTAGTGATCTTACCGATGGGTGGGTACGAGGGCTACATGTAAGAATTGTCAGTTGATATTAAAATGAATAAATAACAGAAACTGAGTCTGCACTGTTGGTAACCTGAAATACTATACGGCGTATCGTGGCTTGTTTCCGTCTTGCACCCCACAATGACGACGGTCATGGGTAAGGATCATCAAGGCGATCCCACTACGCAGCGACTAAAGGCTTGAATAAGACAAAGAGTTCACCTGCACTTCAGCATATGACGACGTGAAACAAACGAAGGAGACAATGTTGAAACTGTTGCTCATTACATGCCTCTCCTCCGTGGGAGGGCTCATGTTCGGCTATGACACGGGGGTCATATCTGGGGTGTTGGTGCTCCTTAAGCAAACAGAGGCTGGGTCAAGCGGGTTCAGGGACCTTACGAGCTTTCAACTGGAAGCGATTACCAGTATTACTTCGCTGACTGCAATACTGGGGACGATTATTGCATCAATTGCGTCGGACCGAATTGGCCGCAAGCCGGTCATAGCGTGGAGTTGTGCGGTATTTGTGTTGGCAGGAGTCGTCATGGCAATAAGTCCCGGATTTGTTGTACTCATGATTGGAAGAGCCTTAGCAGGTGTCGGCATAGGCGCTGGAAGCGCCGTTGTACCAGTGTACATTGGAGAAGTTGCCCCGGCAGCGAAACGAGGAAGTCTCGTTACACTCAACTCTGTGGCATGCACTGGCGGACAGGTTCTGGCGTATCTCATGGGAGTCATATTTCAACACATATCACATGGTTGGCGCTACATGTTTGGTGTATCTGTGATTCCGCCGTTGATATTTATTGCCGCACTACGATTCGTTCCAGAGTCGCCCCGGTATCTTGTATCCAAAGGAAAGTACGAACAAGCTGAAGCAGTAATGGACCAGCTGGGCCATACAGAATCTATCTACAGCTCTGCAGAGGACTCTTCCACGGCTGACACTGACAAACACCCTAGTCTACAGAAGTTTATCACACACAACATATGGGCCATCTTTGTGTCTTGTGGTGTGATGGCTACACAGCAGCTGTGTGGATTCAACTCGTTCATGTACTACTCTGCGACGATTTTCCAGAATATCGGCATCCGCAACCCGCTGGAAACCAGCATCATTGTAAGCGCCACCAACCTCGTGTTTACGTTTGTGGCAGTGTACTACGTGGATCGAATAGGGCGAAGAGCTATGTTGCTACGGACGCTGGTGGTTGTCATCTTGGCGCTAGTGGTCACGGCATACGCGTTTATGTCACCCATCAACATCAACCTGCTGCTTGTCTCCTGTATGGTGTTTGTGGCGGCGTACTCTAGTGCACTAGGAAATGTTCCGTGGCAGGCGGTCGAATTCTTTTCTCTCGAGTATCGATCTCTGGGATCGATGTTTATCGCAAACACCAACTGGATCTGCAACGCAGGAGTTGCAGCAACGTTTTTGTCGCTTGTTGAGTCCATCTCACCCGCAGGCACCTTTCTACTGTATGCGTTCATCACCTCGGCGGCGTATGTAGGAATCTATCTGTGGTACCCTGAAGTGGCCGGCATGACGCTCGAGGAGATTCATCGGGTGTTTGATCGATGATGACTAACAATCTGGTCCGACCATGGCTAGCCATTCATGCAGAACGTTGGAACCCAGAATGCGCTGCTCATACCGCTGTGTTCCGATGATGAATCGCTCTAGACTCGCTGGTTGATTCGAGTCCCGCAGTCGAGCCCACTCCTCAAACACCAGAGGACTGACGGGCCCCAATGAGAGACTCGAAGCAATCCCCTGGATAGTGTCATGCTGCCGGTCGGTGTCATAGTTGCTAATATCCCCAAAGTAACCGTGGCACAAGAGGGCTTCAAGCTCACACAGCAGTGGCTCTGGCAGATATGGCTTCACTTTGCGAAGGACCATGATGGCTTCTGTCAAACTGTAGTGTACTTTCATTGCAATGGGAAGGATCTACACAATGAAGCTGCCAGTTGTCGGGCATATTTCATATTTTGAGACATGCTTATAAGCTGTCTCAGAGTTTGTATCGACCCGCGCTAACGATTCCAAAGTAAAGTTTCACGGGCATCTATGCCATATTTAATATAAGCGGAATTATGCATTGAACCAGTTTTAAGGTCCTAGTTCAGCAGAAGAGCGAGTTGGCGCCTAGACTCCATTATTGATTGTGGAGAACCCCACGCGGCCCCACCTGGTGCAATATTTGGGGTTGTGGGTATGTGTATCATCACCCAAGCCCAAACAATATATTTTCATGCTTGTGCTTTAGGGCGGCAGTGGGTCATATTGTTGATACAAGACATTGCTTCACAGAAGATCAGCAACACGCGCGAGTGGATGCTAGTCTGTAGACTAGCAACAGCAGCATAGCATAGAGAACGGACGAGCATCCACCGGAGAAAAGTCCAGGAGAACTAGCTAGCTAGCTAGCGACCTCAAAGCACATTGGAGTCTTGGAACATTGAAATCTCGGTACAATCATGGAGCAAATACCACCGACGCACAAAGTACGCGCGTACCGATCCAGGCGGCAACGACCATGCGACTATTGCCGCAAAAGGAAGATGCGGTGCGTAACTGTACGGGATGGCATGTGCGCAACGTGTGACAAGCTAGGAAAGGTATGTACGTTTGTTGATGAGCCAGTGAAGCGAAAACGAGCGGAAAAACCCGACCCCGACTCGGGAAAAAAGTCCTTGGACGCAACTGCCCGAGTCGCTAAACCGCTTCTCCCCAGCAGCAGTAACAAAAGGAATCAAGCACCCTCGGTGGGCGCTGCCAGTTTACTGAGCCAAGTTTCTAATGCGAATTCGGCTAATAATACTAATGCTCCGGCATCTAATTCCAACAACCCCAACAAAAACAGCATCGGACCAACGCTGTCTCGACCACCTCCCCTGATGAGAGGCGGCAGCGTCACCAATGTCAATGCACCAGCAAGCAATGGGAACGGCAATTCACAAAGCGGTGGTGGTGCAATGAACGGCAAGATGCAGATTCTTCCGATGCAACCGCCTGAGCTCGAAGCACTGGTGGATGAGAAGAGTGCTCCACCACTGGTTCCTGCAGAGTTTGATAGTGCTGTGGTACTGGGTCTCACTGCAGATCAGGATCCGTATCTTCTCGATATGTACCGGTACAGCGAGCAAGACCACACCAGTGGGTTCATTAAGCACTCGCTCAGAGAGGTGCAGGCCGCGGGACAGGTACCAACGCAATTTCTTGCATTTCGAGACGAGCGCAACGAGGAAAGCGCAGCAAAACAGCGGCTGCGCATCACAAAAACAGCAGGCAAGTTCGAGGAGCGGCTACTGGCTCTGTTCTTTCAGTTTGTGTACCCGACGTATCCGATTGTGGACCGGGTTTTGTTTTTCCGCGACTACTACACCAACCGCAATAACATCAATCCTGGCCTGCTGGCCGGAATGCTGGCACTCAGCTGTGTTTGGTGGAAATACGACGCTGAGCTGTGCGTGCACAGCATTCCTGCGGGGTTTGCCGACTCTCTGTACAAGGAGTGTGAGGCTTGTGTGGACCGCGAGATCAAGTATCCCACCATTGCTACGGTCCAGAGTTTGTTGCTACTCCTACAGCGAAGGCTTTCTGTAGACGATACCGCTGAGACATACGCCATGACAGTTGAGGCAGCACGACTTGTAGCTGTCGCCCACAACATTGGACTGCATCTCGACTGCTCGAACTGGACCATTGCCCCGAGTTCGAAGCGGATCCGCAAAAGGCTATGGGTTGCAACGTGGATTATTGAAAAATGGACTCTAGTAAACTGCGGGTCGCCGCTGCTACTGAGGCATGAAGACACCAATGTGCCCGAGTATGAGAGCGCAGAACCAACCGAGCAGCTGTTTGTGTGCATGGCCAAGCTCACCGATATCTTAGATGAGGTAGTTCGTCAGCTGTACAGTGTCAAATCGTCGGTGCCGTCGTCAAAAGACGCGAGTCAGTCAGGAGAAAACGACGACTCCAAGGCTCAACTGTACGACACCCTAGGAAAAGTGGATGCGCTCTTTCAGAGACTGGCGGTCTGGAGATCTCAGCTTCCTGAAGACCTACAAAACATGCAACAAGCACTTCCGGACGACTTCTGTCGCAACGGCACCCTCCATCTGGCAGCCCTAACCGTGGAGGTTCTTCTCCACCGGATCCGGCTCCGACCACAATGTACACAGCTACGGGAGTATGGGCAGTTCCGTGCCTCTGCCAGTGAAACCATCCGGCGCATTCTAGTGTTTACATCTGAAATCACCCATTCGCACCTGCACGCCTTCTGGTACGCGGCATCGCGGCTGTGCTTCAGCACTATTGCTCACTTTGTGTACTTCCACCATATTACATCCGTTACGCGAGAAGAGAGTCAGGCGACGCAAGAGCAGCTAAAGCGCTGGCTCTGGGCTCTGCGGGTGCTGGCACAAGGATGGGAGGAAGGCACAGGACTCGCCAAGTTCCGACTCGACACCATCTTCTGGATGGGACAGGACCTGATGAAGCCCAGTGTCAACCAGCATGTGTCTGGGCTCCCGTCGCAGCACGAATTTGAGCTAAGGTGTCAGCAGCTAGCCGAGCAGGAGCAGCAGCATTATGATTCCCCCCACAACAACAACAACAACAACACCACCAGTGTACCCGACAATGGAAACGACCTTACCAATACTAACCGTCACAATACCAATACCTCCAATGATGCCGCGGCCATGGACTTTAACCTCCTGGACGTGGACGGCATTTTCGACGACCTTGTCATTAATGAAGAAATTATGCCTCCTCAGGATCAGATACATCTGTACCAGGACTATGCTCCTCAGCAGCCATACGCGGATCCGAACCCCGACACGTACGCGGCGTACTTCGACAACTGGAATCAAGGTATCATTTCGCAGCAATTGCACGAAATTTTGACTGAGCCGTTGTACGATCCTTCTCAATAATAATCTACGCTGCATATCATGATTTTGTTGTTTCATTCTGTGCTCTCCTGGCCGTATACGACGACGACATGAGCAACAACCATCAAATCAAAGTATACAACTATCAACACATCAAAATAGACAGATAAATTAGCAGAGCCTTTTTCAAACGCTTAAGGGCAGGTATAGCCTCCGTCAATGCTGAGGTCAGCACCAGTGACGTAGGTCGAGGCGTCGGACGCCAAATACAGGTATCCTCCAACCAGCTCACGGGGAAGAGCCTCGCGGCCCAGAGGAATCACAGACCACCAGCGGGCACGGGTCTCTCTTGGCAAAAAGTCGGAAATCTCAGTGCCAATGTAACCGGGGGAGATGGAGTTGACCCGGGCAAAGCCAGACCACTCAACCGCAAGTGACTTTCCGAGATGGCGCACGGCAGCCTTGACGGCATTGTAGCAGGCCTGCATCTGGGGGAAGTTAACAATGTGACCCGACATGGACGAGGTCAGCACCATGGATCCGTGGCCCTGCTCGCGGAAGATCTGCCCAATGACCTTGGCGCAGTAGTACACACCGTTCAGGTCAATATTGACCACCTTGTGCCAGTCATCGTGGCCCTTGGCGTCAATTAGGGGACCAGCGGTCCACGGGACACCAGCGTTGGCAACAAACACATCAATCTTACCAAAGTCCTTCTGCTGTTGACGGATGGCCTTCTCAACAGCATCAGCGTCGGTAATGTTGACCTTGTAGGCCTTGCACTTGATGTTGTACTTCTTGGCCAGAGCCTCGGCAGTAGCGTCAGCATTGTGGCTATTGTACCACATACACACATCAGCACCAGCCTGGGCATAGGCCTCAGCCACAACATGGCCGATACCAGTGGACGATCCAGTCACAGAGGCAACCTTGCCCTTGAGACTAAACAAGTCCAACACATTGTCGGCCAGCGTGGGATTGGGGCGGGGAAGAGGTCCGTTCTCGGTGAAGATGGTCTTGTTGGGAGTCCACGACATTTTTGGTAGATGTTTGGTGTTGTTTGATGTTTTTTGCTAGGTCAATTGCAGTCAACCAATGATAGAGCAACAGGAAAAGTACGTCCAGGCCACGAAGGGGCCCTTTTTATACCCTCGCACCACACCGCCTCTGCGGGCGGGCCGGGGTTGTTGCTTTGTTGAGGATAAAGATAAAGCCTAATCGGTGGTTGCGGGATGCATGCTGGGATGAATGCTGAGTGGGTCACTCTAAAGCGTATGTCCCTTTGATTGAATTGGGGAAGGTCAGGCTAGTACATTTGTAGACTTATAGACTTGTATAGACTGCTCAATTGCGCCCATTGGTCATGTACATGATGCTGGTGATATGGATCCCCACCTGCGATCGATCAGATCGGTCTAGTGCCCCCAACAGGCGGAGCTTGTCGTCCCCTTTTGCTTGTTCTAGAGTCCCTAGCCAACCTCCCCTTTGTGTGCAATTCGCCGAGAGATTGGACCCTTGTTAGCCTCGCCCCAACCCTGCGTCCTTGCGCACTCACACCAATAGGCTCGGAAGGGGCGGGGTCGGTCTTCCAATGTGACGTGACGTCAGCAAACAGCAGCATGAGACGTCCAGTGTGCCAGCATGGAACAACTGGCAATCCCAGGCCATTCTTGCTCCATAACTCAATCACTAGTCATTGTAGATTCCACAGTCGATGCCCTTGCTGCCGGCGGATGTATCTCTGGTGGAAAGTTCTCTAGGAGACACAGCACATCATCCTTAGTAGCGCAAGCGTGTAACTCTTATGCAGGGAGCGTCCACAAACCCAGCTATCGCGTATTGCGCGGCATCTGCATACTACGTATTACCGACTGGTACAATCGGCTAGCAAGGCATCATCTGGCAATTAGGAATGGGTCACGTCAATCTTGCGGTGGTTTTTGCTCATGATTGCAATATATATAGACCAACGAAAGCCTCGCTTTGCAGTCCAGCACGCCATGCACCAATCCCGGGTATACATCGTTTAAATCCCCCGCTTAATGTCCATATGTCCGAAATATAACATTACCGCTCCCAGAGGGATGACGTCATGGCAAGGGCCTCAACCTTGGTTCTACAGACTAATTCTTTTCCTATACCAGCAGATAGTAGAGATTGTCAATGCTCAACGAGGCACAGTAACATTGTCTGCCATCCCATTGAAACACGGTTTGTCGAGTTGGTGCCTCGTCAGGGACTCTGTCCCAATCCGGCACAAGGGCATGTTAAACTATGTTTCGGGAAAAGGGTGCTGGCAGTCCAATAGCCTTTTCTCCATACACAAAGGGACATAGCGTCCAAGTTAACAAACAAAACACTCCCCCACAGCACACCACACAGTGTATATCCAGCCATGGCTGCTGTTTCGAGAGCTGGCGAAAGCCAGACCCGTGGTCACACCGAAGACGCACGGAAACAAAAAGGTTGCAATCATATTCGCAAACCAAGCCAGCCCGATTCCGGTCAGGATAGTGGTATTGAGGACGTTCTCCTTCACAAGCTCGACACCTTTCTGTATCGCCTTGAGTCGACCCTCGATATGATAGAAGAATATGGAGCTCAAAAGATGAACCAGATGGATGAGAGCATCAAACATGCGTATCAGGGTCTTATCAAAGTGCGACAGGAGGCTATTGGAGAGGGCAAGAAGAGAACGGAGGCATTTCTCAGAGTGCTTGAGGAACACTACCATGATGCTCTCGAGCCCATCTACAATGGAGATAACGATGAGTTGCCTAGCCCTGTGTCTGCCGACGGTGAAGCAAGCACTACCACCTCAATTCCTGCCAGAGTTATCCGCCGGCGGCTACGAAATGTTGCCGATAGCAGCAGCAGCAGCACCGAAAACACAGACAACGAACAGAATACTAACAACAAGAATAACGATGAAGATGAATATAGCGCTGGAATGGTGCGCGAGTCTGACGATCCCTATGATCTCCAGGATTACTTCAATGAGCGACTGTCCGCGGGGCTGCTCTTCCTTGAGGACAAACTCGATACCTTTGAGGGCCATGTACGACACATTATGGACGACACCACAGTAACTCTTGCAGCAGCAGTGGCGTTTGCTCTCCAGGCGGCCTCATCAAGACTACTCACATACGATGAACTCCCCCAACCCTGGAAGGAGAATCCCCACATTACCAGAGGATACAGATTCTGCCGCAACTACGCCGAGTGCCTGTACAGTGTTGTGGGCGTGCACAACGAGACATGCAATATCTGGTCGCATCTCGTTGGGTTCATGATCATGCTGGGACTCTCCCTGTATCACCTGCCCACGACGCTTTCGTGGCAGGAGGCATCTGGTATGGATCGAGCAGTGATGGTGACCTTTTTGGTTGCTGCGATGAAGTGTCTGGTGTGTTCGAGTGTGTGGCACACATTTAGCGGCATTGCCCATCTGCATGCCAAAAACAGGTTTGCGTGTTTCGACTACTCGGGCATCACAGTTCTCATTGCTGCATCCATCATCACCACAGAGTATACGGCGCTCTACTGCAACACCACGGCACGTGCGATCTACATGGGCATCACGGCGATTTCCGGGCTTGGTGGAGCCATCTACACTTGGCATCCATCGTTTGACCGACCAGAAAACAGAAGCAAACGCATTTCGTTTTTTGTTGGGTTTGCTGTTGCCGGTGCCGCGGGATTCTGCCATACTGCGCTTCTGCATGGAGCCGGGCCTGCCTTTTGGTTCTACTGGCCGGTATTTAAGAGCTTGGCTGCGTACTCTTTGGGAGTGGTCATCTATGCACTTCTTATCCCCGAGCGATGGCTTCGGGGCTCGGTCATCAACTATGTGGGCACCTCGCATAACCTCTGGCATGTGTGTGTATTCCTCGGCATTTACTACCACTACATTGCTACAGTTCAGCTTCTCGAAATGGCCAAGCCATTTAGCTGTGGCATCGCCCACTAGCGGAACACCAGCGTATGTAATATTTATTCATCAAGTCAGTTGTGTTCATGTCAATTGCCTTATCTTGTTTGTTGTTATGTACAGTTAAATGTACAGCTTACTACTACTACTACTACTCTGCACGGTACGAATGGACCAATCGAATCAGCTCTTCCTTGGTAGTATCCTCTGCTGGAAACATAAACCGCTTGCTAAGCCATGTGCGTAGCTGGGGTTCGGACCATGTAGCGGGGTCTTCATTAACATCTTCGTCGACAGGGTCGTCGAGCACTTGACGTAGAGTGGCGTCATTGCCTCTCTCCAGAGCCAGAGTGAGCCCAAATGAGACCACCACCAGTCCCACGAACCCGTAGAGTAGCGCTTTGCTGTTTCGGTTGATGGCTCTATCTAGAAAAGTCATCCTTTCCTCGTACTTTGATAATTAGCTGATGTCGGTTTGGCTGCTGACTGAATAGTGTGGAGAAGAAACCCTAGTACATGTTACCCTTTTGTTCTGGGCCCCGACCCTCGGTGGCCCGACATTGTCGACAAAAACAAACGTCAACATATATAAATATAGGCGGATCCTGGCATCATTTCCGGCTCGAAAACTTTCACCAATGATACACCAACGAGTCGCATTGGCCAACGTGGCCAAAGCGTCTACCAGGCTATTTTCCAGCTCGGCATCGCTTTCAAAAACCGCCATCGTCATGATGAACATGGGTGGGCCATCCAAAACCAAAGACACTAGTGACTTTTTGTACCGGCTCTTCAGCGATGCTGACCTGATTCCTATGGGCCGATTCCAGGACCAATTAGCAAAGATCATTGCGAAAACTAGGTCGCCTAAAATAGAGAAACATTACGACGAAATCGGCGGCGGATCACCCATCAGACACTGGACCCAGGTCCAGGCCGACGGCCTGTGCAAGCACCTGGACAAAATGTCTCCAGAAACAGGACCGCACTTCCCATATATTGCCTTCAGATACGCAGATCCCCTTACAGACGACACGTATGCTCAGATGCTGTCTGATGGCATCACCCGTGCTGTGGCGTTCACTCAGTACCCACAGTACAGTTACTCTACGACCCGCAGCAGTTTTAACGAATTGCAAAAAGTTCAGAAACGTCTAGACCCCAGCAACCAGATCGAATGGAGCTTCATTGAGCGATGGCCCACGCACCCCAAATTCGTGTCGGCGTTTGCTCGCCTGATCCAGGACCAGCTCAACCAGTTTGACGAGGCCGACAGAAAAGATGTAATTATTCTCTTTTCGGCCCACAGTCTTCCCATCTCCATCATTGACCAGGGAGACCCCTACCCCGCAGAGGTTTCTGCGAGTGCGTATGCCATTATGCAGAAGCTTGGGTTCAGCAATCCCTACCGAGTGTGTTACCAAAGTCAGGTGGGACCCCGCAAGTGGCTGGGTCCTCAGACTGCCAGTGTTGTTAGCGAGCTCGAAAAGCGTCCTTCCACAAAGGGTATGATTGTTGTTCCCCTTGCGTTTACGTCGGATCACATTGAAACCCTCCACGAGATTGACATTGAGATGAAGGAAGAGATGCAGCACCCCGAGCTTTTACGTCGGGCGTCATCTCTCAATGGCGACGAGGAGTTCATTGAGGGTCTTGCTGAGATTGCGCGCGACCATCTCCACAACAACAAGCCGGAGCAGGTGCAGTCAGGAGCAGCCATTCGGCCCTATATCCTGAGGCTGTAATCATAGATGTTTTATAAAACAACAACAAAATAACAAAACAAAGCAATCATTAGTTAGCGTCCAAAGTATTTGATCTCAGCCCAACGGCTGATGTTGTAGCCTACAAAAGCAAAGCCAAAGGCCAGCTCAAAGCCGATATCACCTCCCACGCCAGGCAAACCAAATGTTTTGGCAAGTGGCCCAATCCACCATGTCTGGGACATACCCACCACGGCTCCGGCGACACCACAGCAGATGGCAAAGATGGCAGAGAGACCAATAGGAAGGGCGGAACGGTCATAAGCGTCATAAGCGTCGTAATTGTTAATACTCTTGCGGTAGAGAAAGTGTTCACTCAGGCACACGGCGTGGTAGAATGCAAGCCAGTAGCCAATCAGGTCCATAAACTCCGACATGACACTGCTAAAGTCGTAGTATGCAGGAATCGAGAGCGCCAGGCTGACACCACAGCCAAAAAACGTCCAGACGATACGCGGCACCAGGCGGAATCCACTCCACACAGTCTGGGCAGAGAGTCCCAAACTGTAGAGATTTGGGACATTATTGGCAATGATTCCCAGAGCCAAAATGACCTGGCAGAACTCTCCGAACTTGTGGAGAGAGTTCTCCACCAGAACAGCGTACAAAAGACCTCCTACCTGGTTGGCCTCGTAGTTCGCCTTGAAGTATGGGGTGGTTTGAATACCTTGGGCGCAAGCAGCTCCGAGAATCATGACAAACTGCAGAGGAAAGTTGAGTCCAGCCATCACGGAGAGGAACACCTTGCGGCGACTGTAGTGTTTAGGCATGTAGCACGTGTAGTCAGCAGCATACGAAGACCATCCAGTAGCAAATCCGTAGACGGTGCCTCCAAACGAAAGAACACTGGCAGCCTCAACAGGGCCGGAACCGAGGGTTCCAAATTCAAAGGCGTGCGACTTGGCCATGCGGACAGCAACAATGATGAAGATAATGAAGTTGGGGATCCATGCCCATTTCTCGTAATGATGCACAAAATTGTAACCAAACATCGATACAAGTACCGAGCCAAAAACAATTACGAGGCATCCAGCCCATGGAGGCAGTCCTCCATTGTTCACAGTATGCAAGATCTGCGCCGAGACCATAGTGTTGACAGAAGTCCATCCGATACATGCAATACAATTGAGGAAAGCAATGATACGGATTCCCTGGTATCCAAACCAGAATCGCGACAAAACCATCTGACGCAGTCCGAGCTTGGGTCCAAAAGTCGAATAGTAGGCGACAGTGGCAGATCCAAGCAGATTGAAAAAGATAATGGCCAGAACAGAGTCCCAGAACTGGAGTCCAAACACCTGGCTACCCAGGGTTCCAATACTGAAGGTAGCAACAACAAAGTTGCCTCCAAGCCACATGGTACCGGCATTAGCGTACGAGGTATCGGTTCTCTCGTCCTCAGGCACAACTTCGATACCGCGGACCTCAGCCTTGAACTGAGCCGCAAAGTCGTTGATGGTGTTGGCAAAAGCAGTGCCTTTGCCAATGGACACCTGCTCACGCGACTCCTGAGAGATGATCTGGGCATCTTTCTCAGTCTTGTAGTCCATTTGGTTTTCAATATCGGACTGCATTTTAATGTGTTACCCGCTTAGGGAGGGGTTCGATAAGCGACGGGGGAGTGGGGCGGGTAGACAAGCGAGATCTGACGATCAACGGATGTCTGTTTGAGAGTTGTTGACAAACAAAAGTCGAAGGGAAGAGTGTTCACACCTTGCAAAAAAATCTCAACGGGATTTGAGTCTGTTTTTAAATCGGCTACGGGTGCGACCCTTATCACGCAAGGGTATGAATTTTTCATAGTTCTTTTATTTTTTCGGTTGGTCCCAGAGCGCTGAGATTGCCCAACTCGGGCCGCATTTCTTTTTGCTAGTCCTAGGAATCGCTTGACAATGACAATAGCTTGTGAGTGGTTGGCCCACAACTGATAGGGATCTTTTTTTGAGCGTTGTCAGACCGGGTCAGCTGCCTAGAACCTAGGCGGCTGTCTCTGGTGATTAAACCAGTTGACGCCGCTCATGGCTGACGGCAATGCAAACTTTCCAACGGTAAAGGCTAAGTTTGCCAAGTGCAGCCAAGTGTGTTGTTGTTTGACAACCAAAGAACTAGTGATAGCCGACTATCGTACCTGTGAAATGCAAAAGAATAGAAGGATGTAACAGCTTCCCCGCATCTCAGCTATCAAAGCTCACATAATTCCTTTGTTCCGCGGAGTGTGCCGTCGGCTACGATGAAGCGCATCACCCCCTCTCAGTGCTGAGGTGCAGGTCCGCATAGATAGCGACAGGGGAGATACATAGTCCGCGGCAGGCCGCCGGAAAATTCAAAGTCCTAAGATCTGCGCGGCACAACCTGCACCTGAGGCTTCCACAAAAGCAATTTTGGTTACCCTCTAAAACAGAGTTCCTGTACGGCGCATTTTATTGTGGCCTAGAAATCTAGCCAGCCACGTTGCCCGCTACTACACTACTTGCCTCGGATATGTGCACATTCTTGGCAGTCAATCCGCGAGATCTGGCCGTGCAGTTCCGAGTTATAGTCTAGGGACAAAACGATTGGGCCACCCTGAGACAGAAACCTACCCGTCCCTCCTACTATTTCGTTTGGGCGTGCATCAATGTCCCGAGGGGCTAGGGTTCAAGGAAGAAATCCAACGGTCAAAGTCTCAACTGTGACTGCCAAAAGCCGGTCTGTAGCCCTTTGTTTGGATCGGACTAACGTTAGTTATCTGCTTCAGCCAGTCCACATCTTATGCCTAGGCGATGAAGGCGTTACCCTAGAGGTACTTATTTTTTTGTCGGTAGACCCTGTCGCCAGAGAGTGAGGCCTCATTGTGAGCTTTTTTTTCTTTTTAACCTTAATAGCATAATTATTGTATACAACGTTCAAAATAATACGGTAGCGTTTCTTAGTCATCTGGCTCGAATTGTGTGAGTGTCAACATGTTCCGAGACCGAACCAATCTATACATCTCATTCCGGCAGTCTTACTCACGACACCCTCAACCGTACAGCGCCGGAGTTGGAGAAGAAGCACAAGCACTCATCAATGATGATGGAGGCGAATTGAGTCTTGACAATGGTGGTGAAACCGCCATTGAGATGGACCGTTTGCCGCCCAGCTGGATAGACGTGGCGGACCAGGTGGATGAAATCTTGGTGGAAATTCAAAAGAGTATGCACCTGCTGGATACATTACATAAACGCAATGCTTTGCCTGGGTTTGATGACCGGAGCCACGATGAAGAGCAAATTGAGCAGTTGAGTTTTGAGATTACAGCTGCGCTACATCGGTGTCAGAAACTCATTAAGCGGTTTGAAGACATGACCAGCTCTGAGTCTGACCATGCCGAGCGGAAAATGGCGGCTAACATGAAAATCTCGCTGGCCACAAAGGTTCAGGAAACGAGTGCGCAATTCCGGCGGATGCAGTCGAGTTTCCTCAAATCGCTTCGGCACGAGTCGTCGGTGTATTCGGATCCCGCTATGACTCTGACATTTCCGGAGCGATCGAACGGAAGCATGGATGAAGAAGAGTTTGACGTGGCGCTATCAGAAAATACATTGGAGCAGCAGCAACGACAACAACAGATGCTGGCTGTTACTGAGGACGAAACTATCAAGCAGAGAGAACGAGAAATCACCAAAATTGCCCAGGGTATCCTTGAACTCGCAGATATTTTCAAAGACCTCCAAACAATGGTCATTGACCAAGGCACATTGCTGGATCAGATCGACTACAACGTGGAAACCATGTACACAAACGTCAAGCAGGCTGATAAGGAGCTAATTGAGGGTACACGGTACCAGAAGCGCACACAAAAGTGCAAGATCATCTTGTTGCTTATACTGATCTGCGTGGGACTAGTGATTGTTCTCATAGTGAAGCCCAAACATGGGTCTTCCTCTGCACCTGCACCTGCATCTGCACCAGTGCCAGCGCCGGCGCCAACATCATCTCAATCCTCACTATCTCCGCCGTCGTCTAAAGCCCCTGACGACATACAAACTGTTCGGCATAGGCTAATCAGGCGGTAGCCTACAGTTGGCCACAATCAGCCCGTGGACTCATTGTGCCAAGGTAATGGCAACAATTGATCCTATAGATCCCACGAATTCACGGCTGAAAAGATTTGCGTTGTGCGGAACCGGTGTTGGTGCCGTGCGATGCTTTCATATGCCAGGGGCCACATGGCTGTGGCTGTGTTGATCACTAGCCCTAGCGCAGACACCAATGCACCACGAGACTAAGACTAACCATCTTTGCCACTTTGCGTACCAGTAACTATTTGAGAGATCCAAGTAGGCGAAAAATCCTTTAGAATACCATTAATGAACAATTGGCAGATTATACTCAAGTAGGGGGACAAAAAAATCTCGGATAAATTTAGGCTGCGGGCCGGCCCTGTTACGTCAGCGACGAGTGACAAAGCTAAGCACAGTCGGAGAAACTCAAAAGTGGAGAGCACGGAAGTAGAAACGAGCAGACATATTAGCGGGAACGGAGACAACTCGGACAGTTTTGTTTGGCAGCGATACCGAAATATTGTCTAGAGTAGCAAGCATTCCGTTCAGGCAACACAAAATAGGGGCTGGTTTCTGCCTAGCTGGCACGCACCTAGTATAGGACCAAACAAACCTGATATATGTTGCCGCCTGCTGACGAGACGGATATCCCGAGGCAGGAGCGTCATCATGATTCCCATCATTTTAGTCAGCCATCACCATCATCATCATTACAAAACAACACAACGACGACAAGAGGCAATAAAACTGAGTCCGACAACGGGTTCAAACTGTCGCTAGACATGGATGTGGACCTCGACTCATCGGGGGCCGATGGTCAGGGCCAGGAGCACCGTCATAACTCGACGTCAGGACCAAACGATAGTAGTAGGTCCAAGGGCCACGTTAGGAAGGACTCGAACGCCAGCGATCCCCAGCCATCATCACAAGCAGCAAACAAAGGGCGAAAGAGAGTCCTTAGGGCATGCGACCAATGCTACCATTTACGAACAAAGTGCGATGGGCTCAAGCCATGTAGCCATTGTCAAGATCTTAATCTCGAGTGTGCGTATCTTCGGATTCCACAGAAGCGAGGCAAGGCAAGCAAAATGTACCTCATGGGAGCCCAGAAGAAGGCGGAAATGCAGGAGAAGCAGAAACAGCATCTGACTGCCAGTACATTTGCTGCAGCTGATTCTCAACAGGATCAACAGCAACAACAGCAACAGCAGCAGCAAACATCAATGTACACTACGCATCAACCTCTTTCAATTGCAGAATTTCAAACGATCGGCCCTGGAGGAACATATGGGTCTGCCCCAGGACCAGTATTTACCGGATTTCCAGACAGTCCGGCACATCAGGTTCAAGAACAACATTCCACTCAGGTGCAAGTGAACGGACAGCCTCCTCAAACTATTGAAGATCCCAGTCTGTATGGGGCGTTTCCACAGCTTTTGGACGACATGAGCCTGTTCCATAACCAATCGATGATTGTACCAGACCCACATCAGCAGCATCAGCAGCCGACACAAGACTTGCATTCCCATACGGCATCACCTAACACACCTCACACTCAGACCCACCCTCATGCCCGCCTCCATGCTCCTCCTCCTCCTCCTCCTCCTCCTCCTTCTGCTTCTAACCAACATCAGCACTCGCACCATCACCGGTCAGTGTCTTTATCCACATCATTTCCCCAGCAGCATGGGCAGCTGCCACACCTGCATTCACAACCACCCCACACACAACAGCAACAGCAACAACAACAACTAGCTCCACCACAATCGTCGCAACCACATCAATCATCCTACTTGTATGCGCCACCACACAGTGTCACTAGGTCGGCATCACCGTATCTTCCTGGAGTAGGCGGACCCAGCAGAGACAGAGACAGGGACGGACTCGCAAGCCCTCCTATGTACTTGTCAGACGACAGTACTTCTCTCCGATATTCTATTTTGGCACCGGTGATGCAATTATGGAGAGATGCCGATCTAGGACCCACGTCTCTGGCCGAGGAGCTTTTGGAAGCGTACTTTGACCAGTCTACACATGTACTGGCATATCTTGTGCGACGAAAGTCCATTTTGAGCCAGACGCGACCCCGGCCGTCTAGCACAGCATTGGTTTTGTCGTTGCTTACGGTTGCAGCGCACCACTTTGACCATCCGCTGATTGTTGGCAAACCCAATGGCCGCGACACCCTTGTATCAAAACTCACAAAGCTGACCATTGCGAGCCTAGGACCACTATCGGACGTCATGAACCAGGGAACTCTTGACGACGTGATCAGTATCGTTCAGCTCGCAACCCTTGTCTCGGCATCCGAGTATAAGGGCTCGTCACTACGATACTGGGCTATGGCATGGGACTTGGCCAAGGAAATCAAGCTTAACCATGAAAGCGTGGGAGTGGATCCCGAGACCGCTGAAGAACGGCGTCGTGCATGGTGGCTGCTGTACATGGTTGACCGACATTTGGGCCTGTGCTACAACCGACCACTAACCATTCTTGACTCGGAGTGCACAGACCTGTGTCAGCCATTGGACGAATCGGTATGGGCTTCAGATGGCGACATTGTTGAGACAAACTCCTATGGCGCTAGCCGGCGTGGTGTTCCGTTCACTGTAAGTGGGCAGGGCATTTTCGGTTACTTTCTGCCGCTCATGGCGATTCTCGGAATTCTTGTTGATTTGCACCATTTGGGCCAAAATCCCATGCTGAGCAATATTTTGTTCCGTCCACAGGTATCGCGCCCGGATTCGAGAAACAGCGTCGATGGAGCATCGCAGCAGCAACAGCAGCAGCAGCAACAACAACAGCAACAAAAACAGCAGCAACCGCAGCCGCAACAGCAGCAATCACAGCATTCCCAGTCAGACGTGTTTGGGCTATCACCCACCCATACTGAGATTCGCCAAACAGTACTAGCGTTGTTGGACAACTACGAGCGGTCTGTGTCGACATGGTCATCTGTTGCTATTCCAGTTGGGTCTGGGTTCCAATCTGCATGGTGCGACTATGCCATGCAACTGGTATCTGTGTTACGGATTCTTTCCTGTGTCTCATGGGACCCAGTGGAGCTTCTTGCGTTTGCTAACAAAAATAGCGCAAATGCGCGAAAACAGGGAGGTGATTCCAACCATGATGCAGAATCGCTCAGTTCTCTTGGTAACTCCATCAACCTCAACCAGTTTGCCACGGCTGTGGCATGTGGCATTGCTGGAGCTAAGCGGATCCGCCGAATCCTCCAAGTAGACCCCGATTTGCGTCTTATGCCGTTCTTTTTTGGCATCTACCTGTTCCAAGGCAGTCTTGTGCTGCTAGCCGCTGTCGATCGTGGCCGGTTCAATGTGTCGCCCGAGGTTGTTGAAGCGTGTGAAGTGTTAGTGCGAGCTCACGAGGTGTGTATCGTGACGCTCAACACCCAGTACCAGCGCAACTTCCGGCGGGTGATGAGAGCCACAATGAACATGCTTTCATCGCAGTTTGCTGACGATGAAGAACATCGTAAGCAGCATGCGATTTTGGGCCTTTATCGCTGGGTCCGAGGCGGCAGAGGCCTCGCCGTTCAGTAACACCACCGTCAAAGCTTGCTATACCAGAACACACACTCCACTCATTAGGACACTCACTTGCTGTACTACCACAACACGACTGGGCTGTACCGTCACAGCCACGTCCGGTGTACCACCTACCGCAACTGATTAGTTTCAGTATTCATTATGACGTTAACGAGTATAATTAGCTAATAAATCATGCGCTCGAGTAGAGCAAGGGGTTAGCGCGGATGGTGATGTTGCCATACGCGCGAAGCTGATCAACCTTGACAGCGTTCTGTGTCGCCAGCACCAGTAGGTCAAAAAATGCGTCCACGGCGTCGGTTTTGGTGTAGAGCCCGGTCACCTCGCTGAAACAGATCTCGTCCGTCTCGGTGGGGAGGCATTCCTGCAATGTGGTTTTAAGAGCATTGTTACGTGGTAGGGAGACGCTGATGTTGTCCTCATTGTATTGCTCCGCCTCTTGGCGCTGATCCTGATACTGATCTTGGTCCTGGTACTGATCTTGATTGTAGTTATTATCAGTATGCGCATTCGAATCGGCCAGACCAAGATCGCCTACAGACATGTTGGCGAGGTCGTCTCCGACGGCCAGAACCTGTGAAGACTCGTGTTCGGGAGCTACACCGTCCTGTGCCTCGATTTCCTCGTCCTCCTCCTCCAGCCGTCGCTTACGCTTCAGGAGATCTCCCAAAGTGGTTGGATTCAAAAAGTTGTATGCTGTGGAACCGGTATCCTTGTCGATGACGTACTCGACGGGGTTAAACTGTGGGTTGGATCTGAGGGAGTTTGCAAAATCTAGGTGGTCGTCTTCCGCAAGCTCAATGCCGTCGTTGACGGTGGCCAGACGCACCATTCGCTTCTTGGCCGGCGGAGGACTGGCATAGTTTTCGTCGTTATCACCAGCTGCTGGTGGGGTATGGGGGCCATTAGACGCGGGAGACATGGCGTCGATGTCGTCACCAAACTCCGGCGGGTTGTCTTGCATGAGGTCGTCAATATCAATTCCCAAATCAATGGGTCCCTCAGGTAGGTCCAGCTGTCTTCCCAGCTCAATCGAGTGATCAGAAACATGGTTGCCCTCGTTGTCAGTAGCACTTGCCAGACCCATGTCGTCGTTGAGCCCTGCATCAAATGGTTGCGTGTGTTGGGATGCAGCACGCCCCACCTCAATCTCCATCGACCCCATGCTGAAGGAATCAGCCATGGTATGTGATGAGAGGCCATTAACGCCCGGTAGGTCATTTAACTGGAATGGGAATGCAGGCATCAGCGACAAGGGACCCCCTGCAGCAGATCCTGTGAGTGTTTTCTCCAAAGTATTTGCCGCGTTACCCTTGCGCTGGATGAGGGTCTCATCTGCTTCTCCTGTGGTCGAACCGAGACCTGCTATAGCTGCCCCCGTGCCCGCGGCAGCCATTGTGGTTCCGGCGCCACTAGCACCTGACTTGGACGAACACGCCTGTCGGACGCGATTTAACGCCTGCTGTGCCTCAATAGCAAGGTAGTCCACTTTATGTTTGAAAATATTGGCCACACCAAGCAGTAGCTGACCCGACAACCGAAGCGCCAGTGGGTGGCGCTGGTCTTGAATGAAATCCACAGACGCGACAATATCGGCCCCAATGTACTGATTGCGTTGGAGTTTCTTGGACAGCGTGGACGCCAGCCAAACCGTCGACAGCGGGTGGTCCCGCTGAATTAGGTCGTTAGTGAAAAACATTGGTGCGGTGCGGTGATGGTCGGCGGGGCGACGACTATTGCGTGTTTTCTCACTTATAGTTTCCCAATTTAATATGTGACGCGGCGCGTTACGTGTGGCGCGTCAACAAAAACAAACCCTTGGCGCGTGAATATATGATCCTAGCCCAGACATGCATAGCCCTGGGTAATGCCTTGTAATAAAATATTCTAATAGCTCAATACACTCTAATAATCTATTCTAAAGAGACGGTTGCGACACAATGAGTTTCTGAGTGGACTGCAAAATATCAACAGTCTCGCGCTCAAGGCGTGAGATGAGATCAGCACAGGTGGGAATGTCATGGATCAGTCCCATGCTCTGACCCGCAGACCAGATACCCGCATTGATATCACCAGTGGCGTAAGCCTGGCGGCCCTTGGCACCAGCCATGAGAGTCACCACATCCTTGAACTCGTAGGCAGGGCCCTTCTCCTTCTCAATCTTCTCAACCTCCTTGGCCACAGTGTTACGGTAGCAACGCACAGAGTTGTTAAGAGGCTTGAGCAAAAGAGAAGTGTCGGTCTCCTGGGCGTCCACAATCGCCTGCTTGACATTCTGGTGGATAGGAGCCTCAACCGTGCACATGAAGCGGGTTCCCATGTTGACACCCTGGGCGCCGAGAGCAAAGGCTGCAGCCGCTCCGCGAGCGTCGGCAAATCCTCCCGAGGCAATGACGGCACACTTTTTGATTTCCTGAGCAGCTCTGGACAGGAGAATCAGCGATGTCAGGTCGCTCTCACCGGGGTGACCGGCACACTCGAATCCGTCAATAGAAATGGCGTCGACTCCAAGGCTCTCAGCCTTCTTAGCATGGCGGATCGTCACACACTTGTGGATGATGATCGACTTAACTGAGCGCAGAATCGCAATAATGGGCGCAGGGTTACCAGAAGTCTCAAAGATGCGGATGCCCTCCTCAACCGCAACCTGCGCAAATGCCTTATAGTCTGGCGGGTTAATGGCAGGCAGCAGCGTAAAGTTCACACCAAACGGAGCCGATGTTAGCGACCGACACTTGCGGATCTCGGCTCTTAGCTCCTCGGGGCTGCCAAACGTAAATGCAGTGATGAATCCCAGAGCGCCGGCGTTGGCAACAGCCGAGACAAGCTCGGCCTTACCAACAGCCTGCATACCTCCTTGGATGAAAGGGGCGCGGACACCGGTAGCTCTGGTTAGCCATGTATCTAGACGGGCGGGCATTTCTTGTTGTTGTTCTCGTTGTGTGGAAGTGGTGTACTTGTGTGAGTTTATGGATATGTATGCGACTCTACTCGGATACAGCGGCGATGCGTGGAGTTGCAGTCTAGCAAGGCCGATACGGGTCGGTAGTTGTTGGGTTGGAAAGCGTCTAAACACTGTTGTAACGAGGATCTATGCTCCTTATCAACTTGATTTGGTTAGTGCCCTAAAATATACAAGGACAACCGTTGCTGGCAGCGGGGCTGTCCCAACCCTGCTGCCGATGCAGCACTCGGCTGGGGTATTGTGGGGTAGGGAAAGTTACAACTGCTGTCAAGAGCCGAGGACAAAGGGAAGACATGCAGAGGACACAACTGTTTCCTTTGACAAAGATAGGCGATATTTAGGTTGAAGTGTTCATGCTCAGCTTTACAATGACCATTGCTACCAGTTGCGTCTAAATATACGTCTTCATTCTGATGGTCAGTCTTCTTCACGCTTGTCTCGGCTGTTGATTAACCGAGGCGCTTGAGTGTGGACCCCACGGAGAGGTGGGCAGGGTCGAGGCGGTTCTTTCTTGTGGAAAATAATAAGATTCCTCTTAAGGGAGCAATTTCACCCTTTGGCTGACAAATTTTTCAAATACCATTGAAATGTATGCGATTTCCTGTCTATTTGATGCGTCAATTTGTTGTAATGGTAGGCGATTATACTAGCGTATACTGTCAATGGACTACTGTAGCTAAGCTAATCTCCTTATTAATGCCCCATCCATATCATAGACTATACACATCCGATGCACAATAGCGACATGGGTAACTCTCGCACAAAACTGCAGTCCGCTGTCCTTCACGCAAATATTGTAACTGGATCGAACGTGCTTCCCCACGTAACTCAACCTTAGATTCCTCGGCCAAAGGGCTCGACGCAAAAGTGACGGCATGCTCCACGACATCACTCCTAACGTGGATCGCATTGTTCGCGACCTACGAAGCAGCAGCCACCCAAATAGAAAGCAGCTGCTCCAAGAAGCCATCTACTACCTTCCGACCCTACGCAATGAGAAGAACATTCCCCTGTTAGCAGTCAGCATAATCAGCAGTCCATTGTACCTTTCAGATGTCTCAGAGGCGCTGATTATAGTCGATGCCTTTCAGTCGGCATGTGTTCGCAAGTTCATGATCAGCGACCCAACCATTCCGTTCCACGAATGGCTCGACTACTTGTTTGTGGGGTCTTACAGCATGCTGGCCATGGACGCTGGCGAGACCCAACTATGGCGCATGATCCCTCTTCTGAGTGGACTTATTATGGGACTTCAATCGATTCGAGACCAAAAAGGCGGAAGCCTTGGAGGGCAGCTGTCCAAACTCAACACACAACTGCAGTTTCTGCTAGCGACGGTCGCCAATCCCATTATAGACGAACTGGTGGTCAACTCAAACGCTGCCCTTAGGAACCCAAACGACCCGATTACTCAGACAGTGGCCCTATGTATAGCCAGAGCAGGTTCTAGTGCTCTTTCACCGGAGGCATTCGGACAACTATCACGCTCGTTCTTCCCACTTTTGCTGCTTGTGGTGTACCACTCGACTCCAGGCGTCCCACGCAGCATCGATGGCATAAGAGGTGTACCAGCGTCCAACTCGCAGATGATGGGCCAGTGGAGCTATGTGTCTCTATGTATACAGCGATTTGTTGAGGAGCGTCATCCCGGGCTAGAGGAAGTCGATGAACTGCTCAATAGAGTATCCAGTTTGACGCACACCGTGTTTGTTCAAACCAGCACATCAGCTCGTGGCGGCTCAGTCGATATCGATCCCAACATGTGGGCCGCCCTCAAACCGCTGTACTTTGGGCTGGTGATTCAGCTTCGAGCCGTGGCAAACACGATCCTCCACCGCAGAAGGTTCCCCATCATCTATCTGGCTGAGAAAACGCTCCGTTCACTGCAGCCCGTTCACTTTATTGTCGAGGAACTCGGCCAGTTCGAGACATTCAACTACGTGTTCCATGTCTGTGTAGATTCACTTCTCGAAGCCTCCAGCCTGCGTGCTGCTGCTTGGACTTACACAGGTGTGAACCCAAGAACGGCCCAATTTACCGATTTTGTCAAGAGCCTTGTTGGCTTCTGCAATGTAGGTGCCGTAGCCGGACAGGTTATGCGCGGATCCATCATATATGCGCTGGATCTCTTGGAGATGCTTGTGCCCAATATCCCCGTTGCCCTATGGGACCAGACGGTGTTTCCCTTTGTCAATGAATTCCTACAACCTGTGCCACAATTGGGACTATCGCCGGACACTGGCAAACATGTGCTAGAGTCTGCGCACTCGGTTATGCTATCGCATCTCTCGAACGCAATTGGCTCTCAGTATGATTTGCATGGAGTCCAACTGGAGAATCAGAGGAATCAGTTGTCACACTACTTTACTATTGTCTCGGGGCTATTTCCTACAGTGCTGTCGCACCAACAGTACACTCTGACGGTTCGAACTATTGGCAAGGCTGTCACCAATCCCCGTTCGTATGATGGCCATCAAGTGGACAAGTTTCTCGATTCTCTCTATGTCAAAGCCAAAACCACGCAACCCGGGGTCCCTCTACCCCGACAAGCACACTATGGAGAGGCGGTTGATCGTTCGGAAAAGCAACAGGAGGACGACAAGCAACCAAAAAGCGATGATTTTGATCCGCCAACAATCCGGTCTGTGGTTGTGAGCAACCTCATCAACACGCTACCGCTGCTTGATCTACCAAAGTTCCAGTTTTGGCTGGACCGTGCTGCGGAATTGGTCCCGCGTTTGTCTTACTCTCCTCTAATGATTGCAGAGACCAAGTATCTTGACGCACAGCTACAACAAATGGTGTCCAGTGACGTAGACCTGGTTCTCGCAGATCATGGCATCCGGTGGTGGTTCCAGCGCACAGGCAAGCTTTAAAAAACACTTTACTAACAAATAAATTAAGTCAGCCATTAGTCCTCGGCGGCTCCTTCTTTTGTTGTTTTAGACCGCGGCCAGAATGATGGCAGTGGGATCTGCTGGTACCTTGGCTCAACGCACCGATCGGTGAACCATTTTCGTAGGCGGTACTCAACAAACTGTCCAATTTTAGGAATGTCTTGGAGCCTTGACCGCGCCCCTACAAGACTCTTGACTGAGAACTCGAGCCTATAGTCTGGTGCGAACGAAAACGTCAGAAACGTAGCTCCTGCGTTCTCTCCGTCTCGCATACTCTTCAGAGAAACGGTTAGCGTTCCTGAAAACCGCACAACTGACACTGAGAGTGATACAGGGAGAACGGCAAAAAGCGGCCGTGGGTAGTTGAGCAGGAGCCGGGTATCGACCCCAAGGGTAATGGTATCGGTGAGATCGACGTCTATTTGTGCTTCCAAGTCGAGGTCATCGGTCGTAGTGTTCACACTTGTGTTTGTGTTTGTCGTTGTGCTGGTACTTGCAGTTGTAGCAGTGCTGTTATTCACTTGATCGCCCTTTCTATGCTGGTCGCTTGAACTCTCGGCGGCTGCACATTTTATCTTACAATTGGAGAATATCGGGTAGTCCGACCCAATGTTGAGGTCAGTGATGCGGATAGCGTCGATAAACGCAGGGATCTTGTCGCCATTCAATACTGCGTTAAGAGACTTGATCATGTTGTTGTTAGCTCGAGCATCTTGTCGGAATTGTGCAATGGCCTGTGCTACTAGAACTGTGAACCAGTCCAAGGATTCTGGAGAATGCGAGTCAACGTCGTAATACGTCTTTTCCAAGATGGCTCCCACACCCTCAGCAGAGGATGGAAGCACAAGAGAGGCTCGCTTCTGGGAAGACGATGACGAAGCGGCAGAGTAGTGGGAAGAGCCATCGGCAAAGATAAAAAAGCGAATAAACACAATAAACGTCAAAAGCACACTTAGCTGGCCTATTAGCAGGCCATAGGCAAAACTGTGGTCCATTGTGTTTTTGTTCTCGCTCGTCCGGTCTCGGGGTCAGGGACGGAGATGCGTGCGGCTAAATATATTTGTGGGATATTTCACTTGTGAGATTCTCAACATCAACAACATGCCTCGAAAGTCTGCAGCAAAGAAGGCCGAACTGCGTGCTAAAGCAAACGCTTCTCTTCCTAAGAAAGCACAGATTGAAGAAAGTGCCAGCGACAACAGTAACAGTGCTAGCGAAAGCAGTTCATCTGACGAGGAGGAAGACGACGTGGGAGGGCTCTTGACGGAAAATGTCGAGGCCAATATCCAAAAGGTGTTGGAGACGATCCGCACCAATCCCGATAAACTGCTGGACAAGGGTACCAAGTTCTTTGCAGAGGATGATTTTGCCAACACAGAACAGGGCAAAGACAAGACCAAGCCTGTGTACCTCAAGGACTACCACAGAGATGAGCTACTGAAGCAGATGAAAAACGGTAGCAAAACCGAGGAAGAACCGCTACGAGAAGTGTACCAAGAAGAACAAGAGGCTGAGCGCCAGAAACTCATTGCACAGCTGCATGGAAGCGACGACAGTGACGGAGACGACGAAGATGGATTCCTCACAAAACGTGAAGAGACCCGTGAGATAGAGCCGGTGCAGCTGCCCGACCCTGAAACCAACGAAGCTGAGTTTCTGAATGCGTTTGTCAACAGTCGTGCGTGGGTGCCCTCCGAGGGCGACGAACTAACCCGCAAAAGCAAAAAGAGAAAGGCAAGCAGTGAGGATGGTCTGAATGAAGACAGTGAAGAAGATATCGAGCTTGCAGACCAGTTTGAAAGTGCATACAATCACAGGTACGAGGAGCCTGGAGCTGCAGAGATTGTCAGCTACGCTAGATCCCAGAGCACTCTGCGACGCAAGGAGCAGAGCGCTCGCAAGCGACAACGTGAAAAAAAGAACGAGGAGGAGCGAAAAGTGAAATCGGAGCATGATACCAAGATGGCCAAGGTGAAGAACAAGAAGGTCAACGAGGTGATGAAGAAGCTCGAGATGCAGATGATGACGGGCATGGACGACGACGTGGAGCAACTCCTGAAAGACCAGGATATGGAGGGCGACTTCGACCCCGATGAGTGGGACAAGCGCATGGCTGCTGTTTTCAACGACGACTTTTATAGCGAGAAGCAAGATCTGGAGGGTGGCCATGAAGACGACGAAGGGGAGCAGCAGGAAGCTGAAAAAGACGAACGAGACGGAGACACAAAACTCAGTAATAACAAAATGCGAAAGCTTGAGAAAGAGCGCCTAAAGGAGGAAAAGAAACGACTGAAGCAGCTCGCCGAGGAGTTTGTGGCTAAAAACATGGATCTCGTTGTCGACGAAGTCATGGAGGAGACTCCTACTGAGATGAAGTTCAAATACCGCGAGGTGAGTCCTGAGTCGTTTGGACTGAGTGCCCGTGATATTTTGCTGGCCGATGACAAGCAGCTCAACTCTTATGTGAGCATGAAGAAGCTAGCATCATTCCGTGACGATGCTAAGAAAGAAGCCGATCGCAGAAAATTCAACAAGAACAAGGACAAGAGGCTGCGTGAGTGGCGAAAGGAGGTGTTTGACAGCCCCGACGGACCTCAAGAAGATGTAGTGGCCAAGTTGCTCAACGAGAAGGAGGACCTCAAGGACAAAACGCACGTGCGGAAGGCGAAGAAGGATAAGAAGCACAAGAAGCAAAAGATCAAGTAGCTTATGTATGATTAACGATAGCTTTGTACGTATACTTATTTGCGTGGTTTGTTGCGAAATCATGCGGCCAAGATCGCGGGATCGTTCCCCGACACATGCAAAGCCGCGCCCAGCAAGGGCAAGGACAACTTTCACGAAGCAAGACAGTAAACAAGCCGTTGGCCGCGGCAAATTGATACCCTGGGAAAGTTTTGTGTTGCGAAAGTTTCTCCATATCTTGGCTGCAGCTCACTCACGCTTTTTTACGCGAAAATTCTCCTGTCGAGTCGAACCTCTCTACAACTCCTCCATAGTCAGGGGCAAAAGAGGTGGGATTGAAGCGCGTTATATTCATGCATATCCAGATTCGGAGAAACAAAAAGCAATCGTCAGTGCGCCCACCGTATCTGCTACTGGACAGTCAGAGTTCGCGCAGCCAAAAATACCGACAGGCACTTGAATAAATAGCCCACCGTACGGCCGTACTGCCGTCACCTCTGTCGCAGTCACCACTGTCGCACACACTCGTTTTCTCCAATAGCCACCAAGTATCATGCAACAGCGGACCGCTTACGTCCTTGGTATCGTTGCCCTGGCCAGGACCACTGTCGCCCATGGGTGCATCCCCAGTCCCCAGGTTCAGACGCTTCAATATGGTCTGGACGACTTGACCGCTAGCTGCCAGGGCGCCACCCAGGAGATGACCAACCACAAGATCTCGCAAACTTTGTTAGCCACCACCTTAGAGTACTTCCCAACTGCTATGCAAACGCTCGTCGCTGACATGCAGGCTCTCTCCAACCTGGCCGACTGCGATGCGGAGACCGTTGCCCGCGGCTTTAGCGCCACTGTTAACGAAATGATCCAGTTGTTTGAGGCATTTGCCGCCGAAGCGCGCTTCTTCGATCCTAAACCCAGTTTTGTGCAAGGTGACCTCGGGACCGTTGGATCCATTTGCGTGCACATGCTAAGCTCCTTCTACAACGCGGTTCCCTGCTCTTACATGAGCAAGACACCCCCGGCCGTGGATGCCCTGAACGTGGCCCTTGATAGCGCTATTGCGGCCTGGGGTGGCTTTATAATGATGAGCCTTCCTAGTCCTCCGTGTCGAGGAACTTCTTCCTCTAGTGCATCCTCTACTGCTTCCAGTACTGCCTCTACTGCATCCTCTAGTGCATCCTCTAGTGCATCCTCCACTGCATCCACTGCTGTTACTGGCACTTCAGCTTCCTCCGCTACTGCTTCTTCGTCCACTTCTAGTAATCCTACTAGTAAAACAACTGGTGAGACCTTCTCCACTGCTGCCGCTTCCTCCGGCATCATTACTGCCAATAGCACAGTCACATCTGATGCCACCCGTGCCTACACCACTGAGGTCATCACTGTCACCGAGGGGACCAAGGTTTACACCACCACCACCGTGTGTCCTCTGACTGAACATCGCAGCAGTGCTGCCGGTGACTACACCATTAAGGTCATCACTGTCACCGAGGGAACCAAGGTTTATACCACCACCACCGTGTGTCCTCTGACTGAACACCATAGCTCTGCTGCCTACCAGAATAGAACAACCACTGCCACCAGCACCGTGGCTGATGTTACCTCCATTGTGACTGCTCCCGCTGAGTCTGGTCCTGCTGAGTCTGCTCCTCCTCAGTTCGCTTCGGCCACACCCTCTACCATCAACCAGAGCAACGGGGCTGCCCGCATGTCCTCTATCGGTGGTATCGCCATTCTTCCCTTTGCTGCTGCTCTTTTGCTTTAATCTAATTGTATTCAATCTTGTCACAAGCATACGCCTACTTCACGATAAATTTGTATGGGTATGTACTGTACTTAGTTGCGCGTCTCCTTGGCAAAATCGTTGAGAAAGTCCACCAACAGATCAACGCTCGTGGTTTCCACCGCGTTGTAATTTGAGATTCTGATTCCGCCAACCGACCTGTGGCCCTTGAGTCCAGTCAGTCCCCAGATACCTGCTTCCTTGATGAAGCGAGCCTCTTCCTCCTCGCCTCCAGCGATACGGAAAACAATATTCATACGGCTGCGGCATGACTTGTCCACCAGAGTCTTGTATACATCATTGTTCTTGTCGAGAGTATCGTAGAGCTTCTTGGCTTTAGCCTCGCTTTCGCGTTCTTGTGCTGCAAGTCCTCCCTTGGCAACAAGATACTCTGCGTTATATAGCACAATGGCGAGCGTAAAAATAGGGAGCGTATTGTACACAGAGTTGTTCTTCACAATAGTGGGGAAGTCTAGGCAGATGGGAGCAAGAGGGACTCCCAGAGCCCGAAGTTCAGCGTCAGACTTGCCTCTGTCGAGTAGAGATTTCTTGACAATGTACACCGAGATACCAGCAATGCCAATATTTTTCTGGGCTCCTCCAAAAATAACACCAAACTTGGAAACGTCTACTCTGCGGGACAGAAAGTTGGACGACATGTCTGCAACGAGCTCGACTCCCTCAGGAACTTCGGGGATGTCGGGAAATTCTACTCCTGAAACTGTCTCGTTGTCACAGTAGTACACGTAGGCTGTGTCCTTGGAGGGGTTAAAACTCCAGCTGCTGCGAGGAGGAATGGTGCCGTATGAGTTATTGGAAGACGCTTTCTTAGCATGCGTGACGTAGTTCACCTCGATCCCCAGTCGTTCGGCCTCTTCGGCGGCCTTGGCACTCCAGGATCCAGTTACAATGTAGTCAGCCTTGGGCAATTTGCCGTGAATTCCTGCGTACCAGGCCACCATGTTGTACAGAATTGCCGAGAATCCACCGGTTCCTCCGCTCTGGGCAAAGAAAACCTCATGAGTGTCGGGGATTTCCAACAACTGCTTGAGAGTGGCTTTGCTCTTCTCAATGATTTCTGTGGCTTCTTTGGATCGGTGGGACATTTCACCCAGACCAATTCCAAGCCCATTGTAGTTGATAAGTTCCCTTGAGGCCCGCTGAAGCACGCTGGTGGGCAGGAGAGCCGGTCCCGCTCCAAAGTAGTGTGGCTGTGCTCTCTCGTAAGGTGAGTTGATTCCTTTCATTCTGATAAATTCCTCGGTGTTGGATGCAATTGACGAAATGTCGAGCCTATTGTACTCTATTCCCATTTAGTCACAAAGTGTGGGGTTAGGACGGACCCCGGCCCAAGTGCACCATTTGTTGTTGTTTGACAACCTTGCGGGTAAATCGCAGAGAAACACTTTATCATGCAATCTATTGTCTATGTATAATTTTTGTAATGCAAATTCCCACCTCTATTTGGGTGGCGTCAGTCTGCAGAAACAAGTAGGTAACATGACAGCCACCCACCGGGTCAGCCACCCAGCTGTAAAATATTTTTTGAGGCCAATGTCAACCTGCAATGGCCGTCATCCCACTGCTGGTCCATGATTTGTGCCAAATCAGGCCAGTTGTGCAATTCCACAGCCAGTGCGACCCAACAGCAGCGTATTTCTTGGCCATTTTCGTTTTGTGTCTGCTAGCAGCTTTCTTCCGAGGAGCAATTCTCAGCATTATACTGTGGACAAACAGCCCCATCCAACGAATTGGATGGAGAAGCTGGTACTGACCGATGACAAAACAAAAACAAAGTTAGAACCGAGGCCGACGCTTACGTCCCGTGAATTTGCTGTCCTTGGCGACCTTCTTTCCACGCTTGATGGCCAGTTCCTTCTTGCGTTGGATGTAGTCTCGCTTGGATTCTTCGTCTCGGGACCGCTTGCTCAGACGAGGACGACCTGCCGCAGCAGCAGTTCCATTCTCCATGGCCACCCCCTCCAGGTTGATTTCTTGGTAGTTGGGGTCCTCAGTACTGGTTCCTGCTGACAAAACGAGGTAGTACTTTACGTTTTTGGTACCCTCGCCATCAATTACAACTCCTCCCGCAAACCCAGTGGCCTTTGCTGCAGAGGTGATGGCGTCTGTTTGCTTCGAGTCCATGGGATAGAACTGGCACACCACCTTGCCTCCGCGCTTCAAGCTCGAGTAGAGGGTTCTAAAAAATGCTAGTAGTCGTCTCTTTGGGTCGACATCCGCTCGGTCGGCGTTGCACAGCCACTGGATCGCACTGATACTGATAGCGGCGTCGAACGAGCCGGCGCGAAACGGGATTCCGTTGCCCATATCCGCAAGAAACATGTCGCCCTCGACTTCACGGTCGAGCGCGTTGGCAAGCATCGATGGACTAATATCCATTCCCACCCAAATGTGTCCGTCTTCGGTGAGAATCTCGCCAGAGAGCCCAGACCCGGCACCAATATCGAGAATGTGTTGTCCAGGTGGGACATTGAGCAGCTCCAGCGCACGCTCTGTCATACTGGCCTGGATTTTCGAGTATCGGGATCCATGTGTGTACTTTTTGGCCTCTTCGTCGTTATAAAACACCTCTGGCGGTGCTATTTTTTCAGGTCGAGACATTTGGACGAGAGATGGAGAAGATTTCCAGCCGCGCAAAGTTTCACTCCCGCAGAACTCTAACTGTTGTGTGGCGCCCAAATGTTGTGGCCAACGCTGTGCCCAACGCTGTAGCCGTGCTGTGGCCATGCTTCTGAGCTCAGTTAGTTGAGCATTGAGCGTCAATTCGCAAGGTTCATAATGACTATATAATCAGAACTAGCTAGTCAGTCAATTCATCTGACACTGGTCAGACTGCCAAACTGCAGTGACTTTCCATTCAGGTCCTTGCAAGTTCTTGTAGATGGCCCATGAACTGAATTTTTCGCCTATAAAGGGCAGGTGAGTCAGTGGTAGGTTCCTAGTGGCAGTAGTCTTGTGACCTCCCGCCATGACATGGTGGGTTCCTGCAGACTGGTATGCGCGCGGCTCCACGATAAGGCGCGATAGTGCAACCCTAATTTTTGATTGCATCTAGTAGAGCCCGCCACACCCGACTGCCAAACTCCGACACACACACTCCCCACAAACACTTCTCCAAGACATAATGTCTCGGCCCATATCGTCGGTTACGCTGCCGCCGCCCACCTCCAGCGAGGAGCAGTTGTCAATTGAGGCCAATGAGACATCAATTGAGCAACCACTCAGCACTCTTGAGAATTCGGTGCTTCACATTGATGGGATCTACCTCGCGGCGTACCTTGCCAAAATGGTGGAAATAAAGATTGGATGTGCCAGTGCTCCACTGGAATGCTACACAGACCTTTGCAGCCAAATTTTCAATACGTTTCTGAACCAGAACCCAGCGTCACTTACCGTTTGGTTCACGGGCGCCAGTGATGTGAGCGGGATCAGCTCGCGCATGAGCATGGCCGAGGCCCGGATCAAGCGATTTGCCGCCCAAAGCATTTTGTTTCCCCAAGGACTGCTGTTTGGCTGGTTGCGGTTGTCTTTTAATGATCCGAGGATCCAGGTCATTTGGTCGTCGCACAAGGGAGAGGAGGCGATTCCTAGCGCCATTCTGCACTGTGACGTTGATGGACCCTTTTATATTCTAAGTGACAATGCACGACTCTTCAAGTACGAGTATGGTCACTCGCAGACGTACATGGTGGAACTGACTGCTCGAGTCGGCGAGCCCTGTGAAACTTCAGGCGGAACCTTTGAGCTCCCCAAATTTGACAAGCAGTCGCTTCGGTGCGCACAGATCACAACCATCCACAAGAAAATGACCCATTACCAGCTGAAGCTGGCCCAGTCGGCCGAGTTTTCGGACATTATGCCGCGCATTCCTGCGATTGCCAAGAATGATTACTGCTTTTTCGCCCATGGGTTCCTCAACCGGTGGCACCAGCTCAAGTCGCTGTTGGCATTTCTCATTGTGCTGTATGATAGCCCTGTGTGGCCAGCATGGAAGGTTGGATCTCGTTACCGCTCATATGCCTACACTATGCTGCTTGAAAACTACTTTACTCTGTACCCCGACCGCCAACTGAGTGACCACGACAAGGCTGGTCTGCAGGTTTCAGAGTACTCCCGCGTAGGCGAAGAGTACGTGCCCAGTCCTCTGGCCATCTATTGTGACAAACGTGTCACGTCAAACAGGGACTACTACGACTACGCTGCCCACCTTGGCCCTCATGTGCTGGGGTCTACACAAGGGGTGATTTCTGACATTGTTACCGAGATCCGCACCATCCCGGGACCCCACGCTATCGACGACAAAATGGTATTGACCATTAAAACCTATCTGTCGCAGATCTTTGATCGGTCCAACACCTCGTGCATGTACCCTTCTGCTGCTGCAGCTGCTTCTACTGGTCCATCCACCGGTTCGCCCGACAGTCTGTGCCTTGACCGCCTGTCACGGTCCCACCCAGACGTCATCAGGGTCCACGCCCAACTCCAAGCAGCCGTATACAGCCTCATGTTTCTGGACAGTGCGGTTCCAGGCCTTGTTGTGCCCAGCGCCACCGGTCTGGTTCTATGGAAGATGAACCTTGCCCATTTTCTCGAGGTGTACTCCAGTAGTAAATAGTATGTATCTTTTGATGTTGCCTGCCTTGCTGGTAATACCTCAGCCATGGTTGACTTAGGTTTAGCGTCCGTGGGGCATCAAGGCGTGGGTGGGTCGAACCTTTCTTTCCGAGACACTGGACGCACACCCTTGAATAGTGTTGGTGAGGCTGACTAGTCTATGCGAGAGGCTTGACTGGAAACGTCAAGTCTGCCGGCCCGCGCGAGATTTTACGGCTGTTCCGACGTTTCCCTGTAACCGAGTCGGCCATTTTGTGAATTTATAACTCCGGTGATATCTTGCTTTGTATTTCAATTCCTCGTGCTCAATTTCGCCATCAAGGAATTGAACATACATAGAGTAGGATAGTCGTCGTTGTCGTCGTTGTCGTCCGCTCAAGGATTCCTCGCCAATGGACCGGATTAGACAACGGCGCCGAAGCAGCGCGGGTGACAATGACATTCCCACCTTGGAACACCTACGGTTCAACAATGCTTATCCAAATGGCTCTGACGATAGCGGTGTCGATACCGCTCCGTCGACCCCTGTGACGCCGCCGACCCCAACGGCAGAGGCTCTGGCGCGTGAACGCGGGGCTCCACAGAAACATAAACGTGACGGCTCCAGCGTCGACTCAACCCGCAAGTTTCGGTTCCGCAATCTCAGCTCAAAGTCCCAGAGCAGTATTCTCGACCAGCGCAGCAGCCGCGACTCGAAGTTCTTTGGCTTCTTTGTGCTATTCTGGGTGACGGTTGCAGTGATTGTGACCCGACTGTTTGTGTACAATTACTTCCGCAAGAGCGTCATCCTCGAAGACAACCTTGTTTCCATCCTACTCAAAGACCTCTGGAAGGTCGCTGCCACCGACTTGGGGCTCTATCTGTCTACATACTTTGCTTGCTTCTGGCAGATGGGTATCAAACGTGGCTATGTTGACTGGGACCGCTGGGGCTGGATTGTGCAGCACATGTGGCAGACCGCTACTGTGTTCTTCCTGTTGTGGTTCGAGAAGTACATGGACTTTCCCTGGATTGGATGTGTCTATCTGTTGCTACACTGCCTAGTACTTCTCATGAAAGAGCACTCGTACGCTTTCTACAATGGCTACCTGTGGCAGGTGTACAATGACCTGCGTGACGCCAAGTCTGCTCTTTCATCTCAACAGTTTGATCCTCATAATGAGGAGCAAGTTGCCGAAGAAGCACAACTCCGCTCAATTGTGGTTTTCAGCACAGATGAGCTGCGCATGCAGTCGCGCACCACGCCATTCCCTCAGAACATCACCCTGTCAAACTTCTTTGCTTACTCCATGTTCCCTACGCTCATCTACCAGATTGAGTACCCTCGCACCGATGTTGTGCGCAAGCGGTACGTTGCCAAGAAGGTTGCTGCAACCATTGGCGTGTTTCTGCTCATGCTCATCATCTCGGAAAATTACCTTTATCCTATTGCCATCCGCGCCATGGACCTGCGCAACGAGCCACTCTCGCTGCGCATGCGCGAGTATGTATTTATTCTGCTTGATTTGGTTCCGCCCTTCATCCTCATCTACCTGTTGACCTTTTACATTATCTGGGACTCGATTCTCAATTGCATTGCCGAGCTCACTCGATTCGGCGATCGTGAGTTCTACGGCGAGTGGTGGAACTCGGTCACATGGGACCAGTTTGCCAAAGACTGGAACGTTCCCGTGCACCGATTCTTGCTGCGCCATGTGTACCACTCCAGTATCTCAGCGTTCCGCCTGTCCAAATACTCGGCCACCGTGGCCACGTTTCTGTTGTCGTCTCTTATCCACGAGCTTGTCATGTTTGTCATCTTCCGCAAGCTGCGTGGGTACTTGTTTTGTCTGCAAATGTGCCAGCTGCCGCTGGTTGCTCTTTCACGGACAAAATTCCTGCGGGGTAGGTACATTCTCGGAAACGTAGTGTTCTGGCTGGGCATTGTGACCGGCCCATCCATCATGTGTTCTCTTTATCTTACATTTTAATGCATATCTATCTACATAGTGGTTTGTTACATGACGTTAGTTGTGGTAGGTTGATTAGTCCCCACGATGGCGCTTGGCGCTGCCGTTGTTGTCGTTCGCGCTGCTGCCGAATTGTTGCTGCACTGCTTCTCGCAAAAATTCACGCATGCTTTCTTCAGGGTTCTCGCTTTCGACAATCTGCCGCAGCCTTTCTCTTTGTTCAGCAGGGATCTCCCCATCTCCATTCATCTCGTCCTGGTACGCCAGTCGGATTTGTGGTGCGTCACCCGTAGTGTTGCTGCTGGTACTTCCGCTAGCAGTTGTAGCACCATTCAGCAACGAGTCTTCGCCCGCTACCGTGCGCAGATACTCAATCACCTCGGGAAACTCGTCGTCTTCCACATGTTTGTCGTACGCCGTCTGGCCCTCATTGTTTTTGATGGTGTGATCCGCGCCCAGTTCCTCAATCATATATCGTGCAATCGAGGCATCCTCGACCGTGTGTAGTGGTGTATCTCCATCTGTATCTCGGATGTTAATGTCTCCATGCACCTCTTGTACAAGGTATGTCAGTAGGTCTTTGTGGCCGTACGACGCAGCCGCATGGATAGGAGTATAGCCGTTAGCATCGGCATCGGTAGCTTTGTGTTGCTTCGAGTCTATGTACTGCTTCACTGCAGTAATATCATTGTCCGAAGCTGCGATCCAAATGTTCATGTTCACGGTGGAAAATAGCCGCACTTCATTTTGGGACTATTTTTGGACCCGGCTCGTTTTCACTACACAACAACAGAATTTCGAGCGTTACACCACCCACTCCCACGACCAAGCTCGATAGAAACAAGCGATGTTGTAACTTAACGACATAGAGAGAATGATCTGCAATCAGAAGCTAATGTAGCATTGTGCGATATCCAATTTCGCCTTTGCTCTTCTTTTCTAGGTTATTACGACAAAGAGGATGAGGTCATCAAGTACGACAGGTACAGGAAGCCTATCCGAATAGCTCGACAAACTGCAAGAGCAGGAGAACCAGTCCATCAAGTACAGGAGTTGCTCTTGGCAGAAAACCGCAATGCTTCTCTCTGAGTACGTATGTCTTGCCATTATGAGTTTTCCCTGGTCGTATTCCGTTCTTGGTCTTGTACCGGGCCCTATTTTGACTGTCGGGTTATAATATGTTTGCCTCAAGAACCCAGATGTTTTGGACATCTGCGATATTGGCCAGAGACTGTTCTGGGGTAGCAAGATTGCGTGGTGGTCTTCATCGGTGTTCTGCACGCCGCGGTCTCTTCTCGCTTTGTCTTCTTCCGCATCTTTCCCTAGCACTCACTACACCGAAAGGAACACACGGTCCTTGGATGGGTTGTGTGGGCGATTATTCTGGCGTGCACCTGGGCGGTTGCGTTTGTGATTGCAGAGGTGATTCCGTTTTTCAGCGACTTGCTGTCTCTCATATCGTCATTGACTGATGGTTTGTATTTGTGTTCTGGGGAGTGGCGTACTTCCGGCTCAAGGACACGGAATACATCCATTATAGATTATAAATCAGGTCAGAGTAATTACTCTTCTTCTTCTTCCTCGTCAGCAACTGGCTCGTACTCTGCGTCAGGATCCTCCTCTTCGTCATCCTCGTACTGGCCCACATTGTGGCCCCTGGACGACGCCTGTGACATGATCTGCGCAACCTCCGCCTCATCTGGCGGAACATTTTCTACAAGACACACAAGCTTGTATCGCATGAGCTTGCGAATCCTCTGTATGTCTGCTGCGGCAAACCACCCGTCCGTGGGATGGAACTCGCTTCTCAGCCGTGACAAAGACTCTTGGATGAGTGAGGCAACCGCTGGGTCCGTCACATCACATAGCTGAATTCCATTGGTCCGCGGCAGATGCTCTCCATCAAACGTGTACGCCGATGGATCCGGTTTTGTCTGTGTTTGGTCTTGGCTGTGTTTTGCTAGTGAAGCCTTTGCTATACGGAAAAACTCCACCTGGTAAATGGCATAGGCAGGAGACGTCCTCGGATCAATGCCGTACCTGACATATGACAGGCGGAATGGCCCGCTCTTGAACTGGTAGACTACGTAAGGCAGTGCCTGTTTGAGATGGAACCTTAGATGAGCAGGAAGAGCCGTTTCCACTGGCTGTCTGGTTGCCATTGGTTTGGTCTCAAAGTATGCAGTCAGTGCATCAACACACGCCTTGACAACCCCCATGGGTTCTTTGAGCTGGGGGTTTCTCACGGCGGGGGCAGGCTCGTCCTGCGTGATAATCACCGAGTCTAGTTTGGACGGAAGCGCACGGTTCGTCATTTTAGTTTGGCCAGTGGCCTCGTCCTGGGTTATAACGACGCCTGGATTTTGCCTGTATGCGTAGGGGAACTGGTAGTGAATTTGCGAGAACCGTGGCGGTGGTATTATATCGAGAAAGTTGCTGTCTTGGTCACCCTCCTTCTCCACGTCCATGCTGGTCTCCTCGTCGCCGCCTACTGTCTTCGCAACTGGCCCCTCTAGCTTTGCAGGCAACTGTCTGATTTTTTCGTAGTTTCCAGCATACAGGCTCTGGCCGGCCAATTTGGCAAACCGTGAGTCCTGCATGTTCCACTGAAAGTCGGCCATCTCGCGAAACTTGAACACAGGGTCGCAGACGTACATGGGCTCGGCGGTGTACTCTTTGTCTTTGGAGTGACAGTTTGCAAGCGCCTGCTTAACGTCTCCATTAGCTGCTGCCAGTTCTGATTTCGAAAGCGTTACTTTGAGAAGCATATTGCGGTGGTGTGCAACTCGGGACTCTATAGGGTGTTCGAATGGATCGTCCGGACGAAACCTCAGTTCGAGTGGAACGTCTCCGTTGGTCTCTATAGACCGGCGAATTGCACCCGATCCGCCCACTGCTCCTATGGCCCGGTCGGTATTGATAACATTGGCAGGATATTCAATAGCAATGGCCCTGTCCATGCCGAAAGATCATGAAACTGCCTTATAATATCTGTCCCAACTTGGATAGTCTATTCCAACTTGGGCAACCCTCCACCCACTCCCAGGTACAGGCTATGTTTACGTTGTAGAGTGGAAACAGGATGGGAAAAATGAGTCGACGTAGTGCCGAATTATTACACAAGAGTTTACCTGATTTTCAAATAGATCTTGATGTACGTTGAAAATTAGGAATCGATGCACACGCAACTCGAATTTTACAGCAGCAGCTTAAGCAATTAAATTGGCAGCAACATCACGCAAATACTTAGGCACCACGACCGTGGGTTGCGGTTCCGCCGTGCAGGAAGTAACATACAGCTGCATCAGCACATTTAAGGAACCGCACTGACATTGACTGAAAAGAATACACTACTCAATTGGCCCCCGGAGCGGAAGCACCAATAAAAGCACTGAGATCGACGGATTAACAGATCAAAAAGCAACTAGCTGAATTGAATATGACCGAACGAGGCAACGTTGTGGCTGTCAGCAACCGACTCCCAGTGACAATCAAACGAGATGAGGTCACAGGAGAGTACAGCTACTCCATGTCAAGCGGAGGACTGGTGACAGCTCTGAGTGGACTCAAGAAAAGTACCAACTTCAAGTGGTATGGATGGCCGGGAATGGAGATTCCAGAGGAAGATCAGGCAAAAGTAGCCCGTGAACTCGAGGACAAGTTCAGCTGCATCCCGGTGTTCCTACCGGACGACATGGCAGATATGCACTACAATGGGTTCAGCAATTCGATCCTATGGCCATTGTTCCACTATCACCCCGGTGAAATGAACTTTGATGAGGCAGCCTGGGACGCCTACCGAGCGGCAAACCAAATGTTTGCCGACAAACTCAATGAAAGCCTGGGTCCACGAGACGTTGTGTGGGTCCATGACTACCATCTGATGCTGGTACCGCAACTGGTCAGACGGGAAGCCAAGAGAAGAGGACTGGACAATGGCCGCGACGATGTGGCCATTGGGTTCTTTCTGCACACACCGTTTCCCTCGTCGGAGATCTACCGTATTCTCCCCGTCCGACGAGAGATTCTTACAGGAATTCTCCAGTGTGACCTCATTGGGTTCCACACATACGACTATGCGCGGCACTTTTTGTCTGCTGTAAGCCGGATCCTCAAACTAAGCCCATCTCACAACGGAGTACGGCTTCCCGACGGTCGCCAGGTGACTGTCGGTGCGTTTCCTATTGGAATCGACATAGAAAAGTTCACCAACGGGCTCAAGACCCCGAGTGTGAAAACACGGATCCAGCAGCTGAAGGAAAAGTTTGCCGGACTGAAGATCATTGTGGGTGTGGATCGACTGGACTACATCAAGGGTGTCCCACAAAAGCTGCACGCATTTGACGTGTTTATGCACGACCACCCCGAGTGGATCGGCAAATGTGTGTTGGTGCAAGTCGCTGTTCCGTCTCGCGAGGACGTTGAGGAGTACCAAAATTTACGAGCCTCGGTCAATGAGCTCGTTGGACGGATCAACGGGCAATACGGGTCTGTTGAGTTTACACCCATTCATTTTCTACACAAGAGTATTTCATTCGAAGAGCTCATTGCGCTCTATGCCATTTCTGACGTGTGTTTTGTGACCTCCACCAGAGATGGTATGAACTTGGTGTCGTATGAGTATGTTGCCTGCCAACAGGAGAAGAATGGAGTGTTAATTCTGTCTGAGTTTGCTGGCGCCGCCCAGTCTCTCAACGGAAGTATCATTGTCAACCCGTGGAACACGGAGGAAATGGCGCTTGCTTTGCTGGATGCTCTCACCATGCCCATGGAGAAGCGACACGTGAACCATGAAAAGCTCTTCAACTACGTCTCCAAGTACACGGCGGCATACTGGGGCGAGAATTTTGTCCAGGAGCTCGAGCGCATTGCGTTTGACTAGTTTAACGTCTATTATTTATTATTTATCTTCAAGAACGGGCGGCCCAGTACGCCTCAGCGTCCTTTAGACACTGTTCGTTAGCCTTCATCTTGTTGACAGTCTCAATGTACTCATCATACGGATCACTGTCGTACACGATTCCACCGCCAGCCTGGAGATAGGCAACACCATCCTTGACAACCATTGTGCGGAGAGCAATACAAGTGTCCATAGTGTTAGCTTTGTATCCCCAGTGGCCTACGGCTCCAGCGTAGACTCCACGCTTGTCCTTCTCCAACTCTGCGATAAGCTCCATGGCTCTAATCTTGGGAGCACCACTGACAGTCCCAGCAGGGAAGATGGAACGGAATGCATCGAACCGAGTCTTGTCCGGCCGCAGAGTACCACTCACCTGGGATACAAGATGCATAACATGAGAAAACCTCTCAACAGTGAGAAGGCGGTCGACGGAGCACGAAGTAGGCTCGCATACCCGGTTGACGTCATTGCGGGCAAGATCCACCAGCATGACGTGCTCTGCTCTATCTTTGACAGAACTAAGCAATTCTGCGGCGAGACGGTCATCCTCAACCGCAGTGGCCCCACGCTTCACGGTACCAGCAATGGGATGGGTGACAATCTTGTTGTCTGCGTCGCACTTGACAAGAAGCTCGGGCGAAGCTCCCACAATCTGGAAGTCTAGGTAGTCCACGTAGAAGAGGTATGGAGAAGGGTTCACTGTACGTAACTGGCGGTAAATGTTGAATGGGTGCAAGTCAGTAGGATGGGCCACACGCTGGGAAGGCACGGCCTGAATAATGCTTCCCTTAAGAATCTCGTCCTTGAGGGTGGCCACATGAGCCTCGTAGCCCTCGCGACCAATGTTGCTTTTGTACACGTCTCCGACCTTTACCGGTTTCTGGGGAACGGTGTAGTCCGGTCCCTCGAGGCGGTCGACAAGGGCCTGTATCGTCCTTTCAGCATTGGCGTAGTGGTCGGCCAGCGACTCGGAGGATTCATCACCAGAAGTGTGAATGTTGTGAATGATCTGGAGACGCTGGAACACATTGTCAAAGGCAACAATGGTGTCAAACAGCATCAGAGCGCTCTCTGGCAAGCTCATGGTGTTGTCCATGTCACGAGCGGTCCTAGGCTCAAAATAGCGAATGCAGTCGTACGAAACATAGCCGATGGCTCCTCCTGTAAGCGGAATGTTTGCTGTGATGGGGATCATGTCGCTCTGGCGGTAGCCTTTGAGTTCCTCCTCAAGCAGCACCAATGGATCCACATCGGCGCCGTAGGGTGCGCCTGTTTTTATAATCTTGCGAGGTCCAGTACCAATGAAGCTAAATCGTGCGAGCTGCTCACCTCCTACTGCGCTCTCAAAGAAAAATGAGGGCTGGGCATCTGGAGATCCTGGTCGAGCGATTTTGAGGTAAGCCTGTTGGGGAGTGCAGTCGGCGAGTACTGTCCGAAACACAGGGAACGTGTTTGACTTTCGGTCTGTGTCGACTATTTTGACCAGCGTCTCGAGAGTCGGTTGGCAAGCCATGGTCAATAGAGCGATGGGCGGTATTTACCTCGTTTGAATATATTTGAGTGACTAATGGCCAGTGAACCGCCGCACGATGAGCGGCAAGATGTCATTGCATCAACCACTATGTTTTGTGAGAGGTGGTTCAAGTGTTTATATGTGGCTGGTCTGTAATTCTAGGAGAATCTAACAGCAAAGTATAGAATGGAGATTCATAGCACTGGAAGGGAGATTTGGCCTGCCATAGTTGGGCCCTACAGGTGAGGGAGGTTACATTGCTTACCGTGGTCAGACAAGAACTGGTAGAGCATTGTATAGAAACTCACAGAGGATGATTTTAGGCGTCAAAGTAGCCCAATGCTGCACGTCAATTCATGAACCACAAGCAAAGATAAATCAAGAGAAAGGGTAAGCCCTTGCCCCAATATGCAGGGAGGCATGTATACGGCTGATTGTTGTTTAATTGCTCGCCTCGTACGACTAGGTAGAAACAGCGGATTGTCTCTGAGAGCAATCAGCTGGTAGCGTTGAATAGGCTATATATTGTATGATAAAAGTCAGTAGGCAGCTAACATGACTTGAAACTGCTAAGTCAGCCCCCCTGTCCCGCCACGCTGACTGGCACCACCAAGACACAGGCTATTGTAAGTATCAGAGCAATGATCAAATGTTCATTGACAGAATGCACCGTATGAATGACGACGGTTAACACAGTAGATTCTATAAAGAGCCAAGAATATACTGTTCCTGCATATCATCGCTGACCCACACAACAGGCACCTGAATTACCCTGCCGCACGCCGGAACATAATGGCAGAAGGAGTGGGTGCGGTGGTGGGCCCCCTCCCTCCCAGTCCCACCTGAGGCTTGACCAGCGATTCATTTTAGACTCACACACACGCCCAGGCACAACACATTAGTTTGATTGTCAGGTCCATTGCCATTGCTCCGTATCCGCAGCTGTACCGAATTGCCCGAAAAAAAAACCAGGGTGGTGAATCTAGCCCGTACGCACTGTAATTTGTATTGAGCTGTCTCAAACACGGACGTGATACGCGGCACCTTCTATCGGGACTGTTACCTCACAGCAAGCTTTGCGACGCAAGACTGGACCTGCATTAGTTTGTGAACAGGAGAAAAACATCAACCACTAAAGAGAGAATAACAACAACAAAACCATGGGTCAAATCTTGTCACAGCCCGTGACTACAAAGGTAAGTTGACCGACTGAGAGTCAAAACGGTGATCGCGTGACACCGGTGCTGGCAATAAATTGCATGACAAAACTAACCAGAGCACAGAAACAGGACAGAATAGACTGCTGTATTTTGGAACATCTTCCATGCAGGGATGGCGGATAAGTATGGAAGATGCCCATGCTGCGGTACTTGACGTGGTCAAGGCTGCCAGCAAAGAAGTTGGAGCCAACGATTCGGACGATGACAATGACGACGAAGACACTAAGCAACAAAAGAGAGCGTTGCAGCCGACGACTGACGGCACCACGACTGCATTTTTTGGGGTGTACGATGGTCACGGTGGCGACAAGACGGCCATCTTTACGGGAGAAAAACTGCACAAGCTGGTGGCAACCCAATCGGCATTCCCCAAGGACCTTGCGCAGGCACTCAAGGATGGATTCCTCTCTGCCGACCACGCTCTCCTTAAAGATGGACTGCTCGACAGCAGTGGGTGTGCGGCGACAGCAGCACTTGTGACTGGAACCGTGTACAACAACGGCAAAAGCAGCCGGAACGGCAAGATCGTCGTGGCCAACGCCGGAGACTCAAGAACGATTTTGGGCGTCAAAGGTACTGCCAAGGCACTTTCGTTTGACCACAAGCCCCAGAACGCTGGAGAAAAGGCACGTATTGTTGCCGCTGGAGGGTTTGTCGAGGTGGGACGAGTCAACGGCAACCTGGCCCTAAGCCGTGCCATTGGAGATTTTGACTTTAAGCGGTCAGCAGACCTGCCTCCCGAGGAGCAGATTGTCACTGCGTTTCCCGATGTGATTGAGCACGAGATCTCGGAGGACGATGAGTTTCTCATTCTGGCCTGCGACGGAATCTGGGATTGCATGCACTCACAGGAAGTGGTTGAATTTGTGCGCCGCGGAGTCTATGCGGGACAGGACCTGGGATTTATCTGCGAGAACCTGATGGACCACTGTCTCGCACCTGCATCTGATGTTTCAGGAGTGGGATGCGACAACATGACTGCGATGGTTGTGGCTCTTCTCAACGGCAAGACTAAGGAGGAGTGGTATGCGATGATCAAGGACCGTGTCGACCGAGGCGAGGGTCCTGTGGCCCCCGAGTCGAGCGCCGAGGTCCTTAGCCACGACGACGAACACGGAGACTCCACGTACAAAGGAGACGAAGACGATGAAGATAATGAAGATTACCGGTATGGTGGAGCCGGAGGCGCCCAAGGGAGTGCTGGCGGCGCCGCGGCGTTTCTTCGAGACATTGATCCCGAGCTTAAAGAGTATCTGGAGCGGCTGGTAGGAAGCGGGTCTGTTGTTCTGCAGGGACGCAACGCCCAGGGCGAGCCTCTGGGCCAGTACTACGACGTACAGGTGACTCGTGGCCAGGAGGGGCTTGTTGAGAACGTGACGGAGATTGAAGAAGGAGATGAGGACGACGAGAATTGAAATACTTAATTGATTTAACTTATGCTTAGTGGCTGAGGATTCTCTGGCCAGATTACTCTGAGAGTAACCATGGTTATATGAGTGGGAGTGTGGGTGGGGGACAGAGTGCGTGGGGCACAGAAATGCGCAAACGATTTATAGATATCGGCATCAACCTGACCGATGCGCAGTTCCAGGGGATCTACCATGGCAAACACGCACATGCACCAGATCTGCACAATGTTATTGACAGAGCACGGATGTCAGGAGTGGAGAAGATGATTATCACCGGCAGCAACCTAGAGGAAAGTCACAAGGCACTCGAGGTGTGTCGGCAGGGAAAGCTCGGAGATATCGCCGAGTCGAATGGTGCTACAGTGGACGGACTTTTCTGTACTGTAGGAGTTCATCCATGTCACACGCAGGAGCTTGCGGATCTCCCAGAGGCAGAACAGACAAAATATTTGCAGGACCTTGAGCAGGTAGCCAAGGATCCTGCTAACCAACCGTACGTGAAAGCATTTGGAGAAATTGGACTAGACTACGACCGATTCCACTATGCGCCAAAAGATACACAACAAAAGTACTTTGAGCTGCAGCTCGAGATTGCGACCAGAGTGGGACTTCCCCTGTTTTTGCACTCGAGAGCATGCCACGACGATTTTGCTGCGATGCTCCGACCGTTTCTACCAAGACTAAATGCGTTCCCTCGGCTAGGAGTCGTGCACTCGTTTACCGGGACCACCAGCGAGATGCAGGAACTGGTGGAGATGGGGTTCTACATTGGGCTCAATGGGTGCTCACTTAAGACGGAGGAAAACCTTGAGGTTGCCAAAAGCGTTCCGCTCGACCGACTTTTATTAGAAACAGACGGCCCGTGGTGCGAGATGAGGCCGTCACACGCCTCATTCAAGCACTACCAACAGTCCAAGGAGGCAGACGTGCCGTATTCCAGCGTCAAGAAGGAAAAGTGGGTGCCCGATTCTATGGTCAAAGGACGATGCGAGCCCTGTGCTATGCCACTTGTCGCGAGAGTGGTCGCCAGTGTCAAGAACCTGTCGTACGATGCTGTAGTTGAGGCTGCGTACGAGAACTCCATGAGGCTATTTTTTGGCGGTAAATAGAGAACACAAAAAAAGCGTCTTTGGCTGGTTTCAGTTAGGTCCTTGAGGTACTTGCTTCATGTGGTAAGGCGCCTAGGCAGGTACACATGTACGCGTGCATAGAATGTGCCGATTGGGACATGGGTCAACAAACCCTGGCATGACCGGGCCAAAACAAACATGGCAGCATAGGGTTTGTCCAATCGAGGTGGGGCATATCGACCCACATTTTTGACTTTGCGCGTTTACCAGATTTGTGGGGACAACTAGAGCCACCGTTGATCTGCTGCTATCGTTGATCGTCAAGCAGCGTGACCAAACCAGCCAGCCTTTGCTTTAGATACCGGCGGGTCCACAGAATCTACAGAAGCAGACATTAACCAACTAACTGCAGGAACAATCGGAATTGAAAGGAAGGGGACATAATAGGAAGCAACGGATAGAACACTTGTACGTATACAAACACATATACAAAGTGGTTGAAACGGAACAACATACGGACAAACAAAAGACAATGCCCCGAGATCCGGTGCTTACGGCTCTACAGGACAATCACCTGAGCCAAGACAAACTCGACTCCCTGGTGGAGTCCTTTTCCGAGATCGATGCCGAGGATGTCACTTGCGCATGGTCTATTCTTTCTACTATCAACAGGTATACCAGCGAAGTACACGGATGGCCGGAGATTGACGTGCTGGACACGAGCTGGGCGCAGTGGCAAGCCCCTCCGTCGGCGGCAAAATCACCATTTTCCTCACTAAACAAACCAATGGACTTTGCATCCTTTCTGAGCGGGTCACGGTCTTCATTCCATACACGACAGTCGAGCAGCACAAGCAGTACCGACAGCACAAGGTCTTTAAGGCCAGTGCAGATTGATCTTGTGGAGTACATTAGTAGGCGAGCTCAGGGACTGCTCAATGAGCTGAACCAATGGGATATTGATATTCTCAAGACCAAGGTTCACTCAATTCCAGCGTTCCATTCGGATGCAGCGACTCTTCTCACAATGCTTGTGTTACGAATAGTCTCTGCGTTTTCAAGACTGCAGGTAGACCTGCAGATGGCGCTATCCAAAGCAACGTTCGCCAAAGTACATTATGAGCTCACTGCTCTGCTTCAAAAGGTCTCGCCAGAAGACGGACCGTCGCGCACTCCAGAGACCAACCCTCTCGTGATAAAATACCGCAGCTTTGTGGCCCAGCTCCTCACACAGGTGGAGAATGCTCCAGTGGAGAGTATCCAGGAGCTGGTGCTCGTGGCACAGGACGTACAGCAGATGTTTTTGGCATATGCTGCGTCATTCAAAGGAGACTCAAATTCAACTCAAGCTCCAGATACAAATCCCACAACTTACAACATAGACCCCAGTGCTCCTCTGAAATCGTCAATGCCGAGGATCATGCAGGCGTTCGAGTCAGCAAAGTACGAAGCCCAGCCTACAAGCACACTAGCGATGGTAGCGTCTCAGTATAGGACGACGCCAACAATGCAGCAAAACTCATTACAAAACACACAGGAAAACGTTTCTCCATTACTCCGGCGACCGTTTAAACCACTGGGAAGCCTCAATACACGCCCGAAGCCAGCCCACCTGCAGAAATGGCTATCGTAGCTTCTCTTCTGGTACATATATACTTACATGCGTATTGACTACTTACTTGCATTGTAAATTACCTGTAATAGTCGGGTCGCTTGATGTTGAGTCCATATTCTGTTAGTGCGTTGCTCAGGTCCTCCATGGTGAGCACGATTTTCCCCTGAGAGGATCCAGCTCCAGGGGCCCCAGTTAGGCCCCCCTGACCGCCAGACCCAGAGCCCTGCGCCTGGTTTCCTGCGGGGACAGGCCGCGATTTGGAGGCTGCAGCTCCTCCACCACCGCCAAGGTTGGTTGAGCGGATGCGACTGTACTGATACGCGTCGGTCGCAATGTCGCTGACAAATTTTTGAGTTGCTAGAGCAAGGAGCCGCTTGATTCGGCGATCATTAGTCTCAAACCCAGATCGTGCGAGGTAGTAGTCTGTGACCGCGTCTGGGATGATGGGCGCGTGCTCGTCCATGGAATCGAGCAGTTCTCTTAGACTTTTTTCTTTTCGCTCCATGCGAGGTGGAGGAACCTGTGGAGCTGGCTGTGTTTGTTCTTCTTCTACTTCTTCTTCTTCTTCGGCTTCTTCCTCTTCTTCCTTTGCATCTTGAATCTCCTCGTCTTGGTCTTGATCTTGTGGTTGTTTATCAATTTGTTCAGCTGTTGGTTCATCAGATGGCTTTCCGGATCGTTGTTCTTTGGTTGGTTGTTCCTCTGGTTGTTCGTCTTCATTGGCTTGCTCAGGCTCCTCATCATTATCCTCGTCTTCTGGCTGCTCCTCGTTGGCGCTTTCCTGGCCATGCTTATCAGGCTCCACTTCCTGAACTTGATCGGCGTCCTTCATCTCTACGTCTTCCTCGACGGGCTTGGCAGGCCCCCGATTCCTCAGTTGTCGCGGCATGTTGTAGAACAGGCAAGTGTGAATAACCCTATTACCTTACTCACCATGACATTTCGTCATGCTGGGCAGTGCTCGTGGAGGAGGGAAGCGTCAAAACAGTAGCAGTAGGACTCACACCAGACCTGAGCGAATTCTCCAATAGCAATGTCCTTCATTTATGTAATTTCACTCGATTTCAAATGCCCCAAAGCCCAGACCGGCTCGGTACTGGCAGACTCCGCGTCATTCTCCGCATTACAAAGCGCGGCTTTGTCATGGCTCTAAAGTATAAATCGTCTCCAAGGACTTGGTCCAAACAAAGACAGACACCATATTGTCCACACGTCGAACCCAAGCGCTGGCCCGGCATTTCTCGAGCATGGCCCCTACATCTAAATCTTCAAACCACTACCAGTACCTGGTGATTGGCGGCGGATCCGGAGGAGTTGCCTCTGCCCGCCGTGCTGCCAAGCATGGTGCAAAGACACTACTCATTGAGGCGAAAGCCATGGGTGGTACATGCGTCAATGTCGGATGCGTTCCCAAGAAAATCATGTGGATGGCCAGTGATATGGCCAGCCACATCAGACAAGCCAAGGACTACGGATTCACTGGAGTGGATGGCTCCCTCGCAGAGACTTTTGACTGGACCAGCTTCAAGCATAAGCGCGACGCCTACGTCAAGCGTCTCAATGGCATCTACGAACGCAACCTCACCAAAGAGGGTGTCGAGTACCTGTACGGTAAGGCAAAGTTTGTTGATGGCGGAAAGGCTGTGGAGGTTGCTCTTACCAGTGCTGACGGAAAGAGCCCCGAGGCGGATGGAACCACCGAGAAGCGTGTGTTCACTGCTGACCACATTCTGATCGCCGTAGGTGGCCACCCCATTATCCCCAAGGACGTTGAGGGCGCGGACCTGGGAACCACTTCGGATGGGTTCTTTGAGCTGGAGAAGCAGCCCAAGACCGTGGGACTCGTTGGTGCCGGATACATTGGCATTGAGTTTGCCGGTATGTTCCACGGACTCGGATCCGAAACCCACCTGTTTATCAGAGGCGACACTGTGCTGCGTAAGTTTGATCCCGTCATCCAGAACACCATCACCGACAGTTACGTCAAGCATGGCATCCACGTGCACAAGAAGTACAAGCATGCGGGAGCCATCACCAAGCTCGATAATGGCAAGATCCGTATCCCCTTCACTGATAAAGACAACAGTGCGACCACCCACGTCGACGTGGATACCCTCATCTGGACTGTGGGACGTGGCCCACTCGTATATCCGCTCAACATTGAGGACGCAGGAATCAAGACCGACAAGCGCGGCAAGATCGATGTGGATGAGTACCAGAACACCAATATTCCCAACATCTATAGTCTGGGAGATGTTGCCGACAACGACGTGGAGCTGACGCCAGTGGCCATTGCTGCCGGACGCAAGCTGTCCAACCGTCTGTTTGGTGGCCCCCAGTTTGCCAATGAGAAGCTTGACTACAACAACGTTCCGTCGGTTGTGTTTTCGCACCCAGAGGCTGGCAGCATCGGCATGACTGAGCCCGAGGCCCGCAAGAAGTTTGGCGACGAGAACATCAAGATCTACCAGTCCAGTTTCACTAGCATGTACTACTTTGCCATGAGCAGCGACGACCTCAAGGAGCCCACTGTGTATAAGATTATCTGTGCTGGACCCGAGGAGAAGGTTGTTGGACTGCACTTGGTGGGAGATGATAGTGCTGAGATTCTGCAGGGCTTTGGCGCGGCCATCAAGATGGGTGCCACCAAGAAGGACATTGACAATGTTGTGGCCATCCACCCCACCTCTGCCGAGGAGATTGTTACAATGGTTTAGATTAGATCTTAGAGAATTATTGAAGTCAGACTTGGTCGGTGACATCATTGAAGTTGTGTGGCTACAAATGTAGGATTTTAGGACTATTAAGAGCATTGTAGGATTATTAGGTGTTGTCGGGGACATTGTAGGAGTCCGACTGGTCGGACCCTGAAGGGTCCAAACTTTAGATATAGGGGAAAGCTTCTTGAGTCAACGCTAACATGGCTGCTGAGGATACCCCGCTTCTGCGGGATCAGGCTAGTGAGACGCCGATCGAAGAAAGTGAGAGACGAAATGGCAACTCGACACCGTTGATTGTGTTTTTCGCTCTGTATTTTGGTGTGTTTATTGCTGCGCTCGACGGAACCATTGTCACAGCCCTCCTGAGTCATATTGCGTCCGAGCTTAACGAATTACCACGGATTCAGTGGATCGCCACGGGATACCTTGTGTCAGCGGCTGCAGTGCAGCCACTGTGTGGCAAGATCTCTGATATCTTTGGTCGCAAGAGCGTGCTGATCTTTTGCAACCTCATGTTTGGTCTGGGCTGCCTCATGTGTGGACTCTCGCAGACACTGGGCCAACTCGTGGCTGGCCGAGTAGTTTCCGGTGTTGGTGGCGGAGGAATGCTTTGCTTGTCGACTATCGCAATCAGCGACCTTGTACCTCTTCGCCAGCGCGGCATCTACCAGGGTTTTGGAAACATTGCGTTTGGCGTCGGTGCCGGAGTTGGAGGAGTGTTTGGTGGGTTTGTCTCGGCAACATTGGGATGGAGAACAGCGTTCAACCTACAGGTGCCAGCGATTTTGGTATCAAACTTGCTCGTGGCCCTGTATGCCCCTGAGCCTGTGCACCATAGATTGCAGGATAGGCTCAGAGAGGATTATTCTTCAACCAGCTCTGAATCTGGTGACAATAACGTCAATGGAACTGGTACCGGAACTCCACCTCGAAAGAAACCGACCCTCACTGAGCAGATCAAACGAATCGATATGCTTGGGTCAGTAACACTGGTCATCTCACTAGTGTTTCTCATGCTGGCCATCACCGAGGGCGGACGCAGCTACCCATGGATGCATCCGCTTATTCTCGCGTGTCTTGGCACTGCCGCGGTGTTTGCTGGGCTATTTGTTGTTGTTGAGCTGTATGTTGCCACAGAGCCTACCCTTCCACTAACGCTGTTCAAGCATCGAACCATTGTGGCCACAGCACTCACCAACCTGTTTATGACCATGAGTGTGTATGCAGTGCTGTTCTACGCTCCGTTGGCTCTGTCTTCACTCTATGGTTACTCTGCTACCCAAATTGGCCAGCGGCTTGTAGCCAACTTCTTGGGTGTCTCGACTGGCTCTGTTGGCGCCGGCATTTATATGCGCCGAACCGGCAAATACTTTTGGCTCGGGGTACTGTCTCCAATCCTATACATTTCTGGCGTGGCAGTCCTCGTGTTCCACATTGAGTGGTTCCAGCAGCCCTGGATCCAATACAGCTGTTTGTTTCTCACAGGCACTGGCTACGCAGCCATGCTCACTGTCACACTACTGGCACTCATTGCTGCTGTACCTCACGAGTTTCAGGCCGTCACGACCAGTATCCAGTATACTTTCCGCGGAATTGGGTCTACGCTGGGTGTGTCCATCGCGGCGTCTGTGTTCCAAAACACTCTTAGCGGAAACTTGCTTCGCACCGACCTGCCGTCCGATATTGTGGATCGTGTATTGAACTCTGTTGAGGCGATTCGTGCGATCCCACTAAAGTTCCAGCCAACCGTCATCGCCTGCTACCAGACTGCCTGTGTTGCAGTGTTTATCTTTGCCATTGTCTTGGCTGTGGTTTCAACCATCACCTCGGCCCTCATGCGCGAGCATACATTGCACTCGACTATAGAGCGTGAGGAGTAGCCAGCTAACACCACACTTTTTATAAACAGTCAATATTACTCTAGTAGTACTATCATCATCTACTTTATACTCATAGCATCTCTTGACTCTCAAAGGGAGCAAGCTTAGCGGTGCTTGAGTCCCACAAGTCACCATCACACATCTGCTTCAGGGCAGCAACAACCTCATCCTGGGATCCACGAACCTGCTTCATCGAATCACGCTCACGAATGGTCACGGTACCGTCCTGGAGAGTCTGGAAATCAACAGTGACACCAAACGGAGTACCCAGCTCGTCGTTACGGGCATATCGCTTACCAATGGATGCACTCGAGTTGTCTACCTTGCAGGCAATGCCATTCTTCTTGAGCGCAGCAACCACCTGGTTCACAGCAGGCACAAACTCCTTGTTGCCCGACAGAGGCACCACAAGCACCTTGGTGGGAGCCACCAGAGGAGGGAACGAAAGCACGCCGCGCGCAACATCGTTCTCACGAGTGTAGAAGCTGTGCTCCATCAGCGAGTACAAAATACGGCCAATACCAAACGAGGGCTCAATCACATTGGGAGTGTACTCCCGAATGTGCTCAGTGCGCTTCTTCTTCTGGATGGAAACGAGGTCACCGCTGATCTCAACGAGCCCGTTGGGGCCAGAACCGGTCACACCGTCGACCTTGACGAGAAGCTTGCCGTTGTTCTTGAGCTCAACCGCAAGGTCCTCGCGCTCGCACTGTGTACGGCTCTCGAGCCAGTTGCACACAGTGCCGGCATCTTTGCGGAAGAGGGGTCCCAGCTGCTTCTTCTGAATGTCGACAGCGTACTCCTCAATGGTGACGGGTGTCTCGAGCGTCTCACGCACAACAAGCTTCTCGTTGGTGCGCGCGGCGTGGACCGACAGATCATAGGCACTGCGGTCCGCGCATCCCACACACTCGATCCAGCCGTACGAGGTTTGGAGCTCACAGTCCCAGCAGTCAGCGGCGTAGTGGGCCATCTCGTTCTGCATGTGTTGGCGGAATCTCATGCGCGAAGCATCCACACCAATCTTAATCATAAATAGGTAGATGCGGGCCAAAAAGTATCCCAGAGTCTCGTTGTCCACAATGCCCTTGGCAACAGCCTCACCAATGGACAGCTCCATCAGGTCGGTCTTGCCCTGCTGCTGCACATCCTTGGGCCAGAATCGCAGACGGATCTGCTCAATCTCAGAAAACTTTTCGTGCTTCTTGTCCTGCGGGTCGACAAAGTGCTCAATCTCCGCCATGAGGAACTCACGCACACGAAGCAGTCCTGCACGAGGCGAAATCTCATTACGGAACGACTTACCGATAGACGCAGACGCAAATGGCATCTTGAGGTTGTTGTGGTCCAGCAGCTTGCCAAAGTTGAGGAACTGGCCCTGAGCAGTCTCAGGACGCAGATAGCCTTTGAGTTGGCCAGAAGGTCCAATGGCCGTCTCAAACATGAGATTGAACTCCTTGGGAGCCTCAAGAGGACCGCCGGTAGCAGGGTTCACAATGTTGTGCTTGATAATGAGCTCGCCGAGCTGAGGGCCGGAGAATCCGTCAATCTGCGCCAGAATGTTCTCGTACTCAGCGGCCACGGCGTCATCAAGCTTGACGGCCTTAATCTCCTTGACCTTCTTCTTGCGGTTCTTCTTGGCGTCGTCGGTTTCGGCATCCTTGGCAGAGACTGCAACTCCCTGCTCCTTGGCGCGAGCTTCCTTGTCTCCCTTGAGTCTAGCTTCCAGCACTTCCTCAACGAGATGGTCGGCACGGAAGATCTCTCCAGTTGCCAGGTCACGGCACATCCAGTCGGCAAACTTGTCGACATGTCCCGACGTCTTGAGAACCTCATGAGGAGTGAGGGCGGTGCAGTCCACTTCAAGCATGTCCTCTTCTAGGACAAAGTGTTTCCTCCATGTATCAATGACGTTGGCTTGGAGAGCGCATCCGGGAGGACCATAGTCGTACAGTCCCGAAACACCTCCGTAAATATCAAATGACGGGGCATAGAAAAACCGGCGTCGAAGCAGGCTCTCGAGTTGTTCGCGCTGAGCCATAGTGTGTACTTTTCGCGTTGCTATATTCTTTGTATGAGCAGCAAGCAAACAAACAGCACGTCTAACCAGTGCAGTGCCCAACGTGATGAAAGTGGTGGGGCCAATATTTCACGTAAGTTTTTTAGTCACTACCCGCCACACTGTGACTCTACTGCTACCGGCAGGTCCCACACAAAATAATAGAAATCATACTTCGTATATCAACATTATAGAATAGCAAATTCTTTTGGACCATTATCGGTCAGACACGTCATCAGTGTCGATCTCATCGATGTCCATGCCGGCGTCCCGCTCAGCATGCTGAATCATATGGGTCTCAGTCAGCGACAGGTCGCTGAGTCCGTACCATGTGATGGCTCCCATACCAAGGAAGGCAGACACACAAGAAAACACAAGCGCAACGATTCCGCGTGCAGTGAATCCTGGAGGCAGGCTCTTCACCTGGGCATTCTGCCCTGTAAGATCCAGAAAGTTGGCTTTGTTACCAGCAGCATTTCCCTCGTACTTCAACCCAGCAGCCTTGCAGGCACCAAAGTGGTTCTCGGGAACCGTCTGTTTCTGGATCTCAGCGGGTGCCTCGACAATCGTGAGCGCGAGACCCTGCATCATGTGCCACTCAATATGGCAGTGGAAGAACCACACACCCGGGTTGTCGGCCTTCCACCGCAACACAATGTTTCCGCTGGGCTCCACCACCATGGTATCACGGCGAATCGGGTACTCAGGGAAGTCCGCGTGGTTACTGGGGTCCCACGACGTTTGGTCATCGGCGTCGTAGCTAGGACTCTTGTTAATGACCTGGAACACGCGACCATGCAAATGGAAGGGGTGGCGACCAGTATCCTTGTTATTGAGCACCAACTGCACAATATCACCGTACTCGTACACAAACGTGTTGGTGTAGTCTCCGTAGATGCGGGCATCGGTAGCCTGCTCACCAGCGCTCATGACGGTGTACAACGTAGGAACCTTGGGAGCAGTCCATGTAATATTGTTGAGAAACGCATAGTTGATACCATTGTTGAGATTGTTCATAGAAACGTCGACCGTGATCTCATAGTCGGGCTCCGGCAGCAGCGGGAACTTGTCGTACGGCACCAGCTTAAAGTCATCATAGTAATCAATATCCCCAGAGTTCTCGTACTCCACCTTGACCTCGTTATACGGCTTATCCTCATTGTAGCTCAGCCAGTTGGTTTGGTTGAGCTGGAGGTTCGACGGAATGGTATCCAACAGACCCGAGTCGGCAACAGTCACGATTCCAAAGTTGCGGTCGACAGAGTCCTTAGTGGTAAACATAATGGAGTATCGCTGTGCGACAGCAATGTAAATCGACTGTGCCTCCGTAGGCTGAGTGTACACTCCGTCCACTTCCACAACGGTAAAGTTGTGGTCCTCAAGGTATAGGTATTGGCCCACAAACGCACCAATATTGGCAATACGCATAAGGTAAGTGGTGTTAGGCTTGACGGGGATCTTTGAGCCGAGTGTATCATTAAACAGAAAGCTGTTGGGAATGGGCTCAGCTCCAGAGGGGTTGTACAACGACAAGAAACTGGGCTCAATAAAGTCAACCGTCTCGTGGTACCAGTCCGAGACTGTAACGGCAATCTCGTCGTCAATCTGGCTCCAGTAGTCCGGCTTCTTGTCTTCTCTGGGGTGCACGATTATTATCTGGCGGTATCCATCGGGATACTGTCCGTCAACGTGCGAGTGGTACCAGTAGGTACCACTTTGCTCGACAGTGAAGTTGTAGACAAAATCGTATCCTGGAGGAACAGGGCACTGGGTGATGCCGACGGGTCCGTCCTGGGCGTTTGTACCGGTTTGGAAGAATCCGTGGAAATGGATAGAAGCGTTGCGGTTACCTAGTCCATTGTGCATGTTCACCACGATTCGGTCTCCCTCGTTGATCTCCACGACAGGCAGAGGAAACTGACCGTTAATTCCAATCACCTGACGGGACTTACGTCCATCTGGAGAAGCTTCGACCCAGGTGACGTTCCAGTCGAAGTTGTGCGTCTTGCCAGTAACGTCAGTACTGTTGTTACTGGATGCAGCAACAGCTGAGCCGGCAAGCATGCTGACGCAAGCCAAAGCTGACAAGCATGAGCTTGCTAATCCTCGGCACGAAACCATTCTTGCGATTTTTTGTGTAGTGGTGTTGACAAGGAAGAACGTTAGTAGACCAGAAACAAGACCAGCCGTAACCGTAATGTAGCTTGGCTTATCCAATAGTCAGCTGTCTCGGTATAGGCAAGAGTCGAGAGCTGTACTGACACTCGCTGGCTTGCTGTAATTCTTGTTGGGCTGCAGTCCAAAGTGACGGTCGGGAACCGGGGTGGGTATATATAATTTATCTAATCAGATGGAGTTGCAGCGGTCAAGGGTATGGTGACGCGGCATCCGCTCTCGGCTGCATAGTGGTCAGGCAAAAATTAAACGGTGCGGCGGTCCGGTTCATTCCCACCATGCGACCACCTCCGCCCACGACATGTTTGCCCAGAGTTGAAAAAGTAACGATGCAGTCCCTGGAATGGCTCAAAAAAAAAAAAAAAATTGCCGACCAAGAAAAAAGAAGTCATCAGGACAAGTGAAAGACAAATCATGCTAATTCCTGTTGAGCTATGAATGGTAAACAACAACAGGCTCGGCATTTTGGAATTTAGACAGTCCACAGCCAAGAGTTGCCTCATGGCAGCTTAATGCCGATACAGTAGATACCACGACGGACGGGTACCCATCATCGTATATGCAGGCTGCTTCTTTTGTGCTTTGTTGTGAAAAAGATATTCCGAGTGCCCAGCGCAAGGCAGAGTAAGCTACTAGAGACCGGTCGGGACATTTAACGCCCGCTCGAATTCTGGCTGCTGATTGGTTCTTTGGTTTTATTTTCCTTAAAAAGTTAAAACTCGGTCCACTAAAGATTGTCCGCTGATCAGTCGTTTCATCTGATAATCTCTATTGCCCATTTCGGACATGCAACAGGGTACGGGGACAAGTAGCCTTAGCACGGCAGCGTGGCTCTATGATTTGGTGGGGCTATTTTCGGGGGTGAAAAAAGCAACACTCGCATCGTTGAGCATGGCTTCGGGCATTTTAGCAACTGGCAAACCTCGCTTGCACCCAACCTGGGCTGCAGCTTGATGTCCCGCGTAAGACTCACAGTGCCGTGGCTTCTTGGCAGATCTCATCACATTCGGAAACTCAGATCTACTTACCCCAGCCTCTGAAAAATTCGTATGCAAGCTGATCAACGAGAACCAGCATTCGTCGGCCAAATTCACCCCGCGCGGACTAAAACTATTGAGGACAACGTTCGAGACCCACTAGTAGGTTTCTAGACTTGTTTGTTAAACTTTGTGGCAGTTTGCACTCAAGTGTAGACCATCCTGATTTCAATCACTATTTCGGATTGGTAGCTCTACTAGCCTTGGACGGTGTTCCAGTCTAATTCACTAGTTTGACCAATCAATCCACATCGCAGAGCAAAAATTTTCGTCTTCACACATGATGATGTATAGACCAAAAAAAGATTCATGCAGCGGTTTGCTGATCTTTCGTCCATGCCCTGAATTATCCTATTTCGTCCATTACACGGGCTTCTATCTACTGATCCCGATTGCTAGACAATCTGATTTGATCTTGTCTCCGCAATTCCCCATTTGGGATATGCATCTATGACCGTCACCCCATGTACACCCGGTGTTGAGCCGCGACAACTTGGCTTTCATTGGATCGCCTAACAAGACCTGCGTCTTGGCGCGGTTCTCCCCTGGACTCGCATGGGTCACGGTTCCGGAATCTGTGTAACCTGGCGTGTTCTGCCCACTGATGCATCGACTTGCATCAAATCAGATTCTCGGCCGATCTACTCTTTTGGGAAGCATAACCCCTTGCCTTTTGTTTTTTTTGCTTTTCTTGCGTAACTTAGCTTGGTCGTCTCGACCTTCACAGTGCATTCCCAACCCACGTCGCCCACTCCAAATACTGATCTGGAAAAACAAAACATTGCAGAGTATGAGCGAAAAGAAATTTTCGTGCATTTGCTTGACCTTACCTTGGCTACGAGGCAGCTTCTGGGGTCTGTGGCCCTTTTCCCTCTGCACGGCGGATCTGATAGCCCTGTTGATTTATTTAAATGGTCTTGGTCACCCTCAATCTGCTCCGTGCGTCACAGATACAAATCACACGTTTGCTACTCTCGCCTTGATCTGTCTGATCCTGTACTGATTACCTGCTTACTGTAGGGATTGTACTGCAAACAAAATCGGCTTGTGCTCTTGACTGATCACCAGTCCTCTTTCTGTCACCCACGCTATACAACAAAAAAACACACCTTTCTAACACAAAACACACAGCTCTCAGAAACTCCTGATTTGCCATGACCAACGTTTTCTCGGTCGAGATCTTCTTTATCTGCTTCCGAGAGTCGCTCGAGGCTTCCGTTATTGTCTCGGTGCTGCTTGCTTTCATCAAGCAGGGCATCGGAAGGTCAGATGATAAAAGATTATATCGACGGCTGGTTAGGCAGGTATGGATAGGTGCTGCTGCTGGATTATTCATTTGTCTCGCTATTGGTGGTGGTTTCATTGGCGCTTTCTACACTCTTGGTAAGGATATCTGGGCTTCAAGTGAAGACTTGTGGGAAGGTATCTTTTCGGTCATTGCAACGGTTATGATCACCATGATGGGACTGGCTCTGCTTCGTGTCAACAAGATGAAGGAGAAGTGGAGACTCAAGATTGCCCAGGCTATTCTTGACACCGACAAGAAGAGCAAATGGAGAATTGGCCAGTGGTCCAAGAAGTACGCTCTCGCCCTGCTGCCTTTTGTCACTACTCTTCGTGAGGGTGTTGAGGCCATTGTTTTTGTCGGAGGAGTCAGTCTGGGAACCCCAGCGACCGCCTTCCCCCTTGCCGTCATCTGTGGACTGGGGTGTGGATGTGGTGTTGGATTCCTAATTTATAAGTTTGGAAACCTCATGTCCATTCAATACTTTTTGATTGCTTCCACGTGCTTCCTCTATCTCATTGCCGCTGGACTGTGGTCTCGTGCCATTTGGTCCTTCGAGATGTACAAGTTTGGAAAGCAGGCTGGAGGCGATGTGGCAGAACAAGGCGACGGGCCTGGATCCTACAACATTCGCCAGTCGGTATGGCACGTCAACTGCTGTAACCCAGAGACAAGCGGAGGATGGGAGATCTTCAACGCTCTGTTTGGATGGCAGAACTCTGCCACCTATGGCTCTGTCATCTCCTACAACGTCTACTGGATCTTCATTATGATTTCCGTTCTCGTCATGATCTTCCAGGAGAAGAAGGGACGCGTTCCGCTACTCCACCGCTTCATGAAGCAGAAGCCTTCGGACCAAGAGAAGGACGACATTATCAACAGGGCCGAACAAATGGCTCAGATCAAGTACGGCAAGGAAGCCAAGGTCGACGTGTCTTCGGTATGATGTATATTAATGAGTAAATGATAATTGTATTAGTCTGTTAGTACATCAAACGGGACGCTCGGCAATCCAGAAGTCGCACGTATATACATAGCCTCCCAAAGTGGAGAATCCGGACCGCGTGTACGAACACGGGATGGATTTTTTGTGCTTGAGGAATACAAACCCTACCGCTCTAGCAGCCTCAACCACCTCATCCATGGACAGTTCGACTCCCTGTTCTGCAGAGTCGTCCTCAAAGTGCCACAGAAGAGGGCCAAAATTGATCCACTTGCCGCCGTGCTCGAGCGTATCATACATGACCTGCAGTGTCTTGAAGATGTTAGGTGACGTGTCGAGGAAAAACGTGGAGCAGATCACCTCAAACGTGCCAGATTTGGGGTATATCTCGTCGAACGAGCCCATGGCAAACGACATGGATCCCGCTGATTCATTCATCAATAGCGTCTGAGGATTAATGTCGGGGACGCTGACGCTTCCCACCTGACTAGCGCAGTCTCGGTGGTTACTGTACGAGTGGACAAATGGATGCACTTTGAACATGTTGCGCTCATTCATACCGTTCAGAAATGTCGCTGACCCAAAGATCATGTGGTGCGAGAACTCGTTTCCCTGAGCATCGAATCCAAGATTGGCAATGTCAAACGGTAAACGAGCCAGTCCACACCCAGGCACCAGAATCCTCACGCCTTTCCGTGCTTCTGCAGTGGGATAGAGTTCTAGCAGCGACTGGAGAATTGGCTGGAAACACACTGCGCGGTCGGCCGCGCCGGCGGCACTCCATTCTCGGAACACTTGCTTCAGTGTGGATCGAACCTTGTCGCGGTCAATTGATCTTGGGCGGCTTTTCTCTTGGAGCTCTGAAGTACTACCAGAGAGCTCCCCTCCAAACAGCGATAAAAAACTCTCCAAACGTTGTTTGCGACCCATCGACTCTTCAAGCTGTGCTAGCGCAGCTAGAGCCTGTTGCGAAATGTGGTCCAACAACCATGCATTGGTTGCAATGGCATCTTTTAGAACCTTTTCCTTATCAGCAAAGTACTGCCGGTAAAGGTCCGGGTCGACCTTGGCCCTTGTCAACTGAAACCGGTTCTCAAGTTCACGCTGAGCATCTTCTTGGTACTCAGCGAAAGCACGGTAGATTCGGGCGATACTCTCCAGCTCAGCCTGTTCCTCGGAGATTCTGGTCTCATTGTCATTGGTTGTATTGTCCATTTTACTACCATCCGCTCATAGCATCTCTGGAAATGTAAATACGCCAGCCAACCCTCACACGTGAAGAAACAGCCGCACACCGCACCCAACTTTAACTGGTCAAGCACCGCCAATCATCCAGTAAGTTTCGTCGTCGACTCGGTAGACACAACAACTCGTTGACATCAAGCCCAATGTCTATTGCCGACACAAACAGAAAAGCAGTGCAGAATCTGTACCGCCAGAGCCTTCGTCTCACCAAGAGCTGGATTAACCGCCGCGACCTCTGGAGACAAAAGGCGCTGGAGATCCGGGCCGAGTTTGAGAGCAACAAAAACATACAGGACCCTCGTCATGTCCAGGCTCTTTTGTCCAACACCAGCCAGCTTCTCACGAAATACAGCCACCCCGACCCCATCATTCCTCCTCTGAGACCAGGTGGAACCAAGTACGAGAGAAACATTCCTCCCCCTCCTCTGTACTACCAGTATCGTGAGGGCGACAACTAAGGCTGGCGCTGCTTTATTTTTTGCAGAATGGCCTTCTCTCGCTATTACCACAAACACAAACCACTTTTTTCGTTCTATAACATCAACAACAGTACGAACAACAACAACATCAACCACTCACCTGCCTGCTTTTCTAAAAGAAGAGCCAAAATGAACCCAGCATAGACTCGGCTAGCATAATTATATACTACTTCTCATCAATCATGTCTTTCTCGTATCTAGCTAGCTAGTTAGCGTTTTGTTGTATCGGCTGCTGCTGTGCCTGTTGCTGCTGCTGCTGAGGAACAGAGCGCCTAGCTCGGGAAAGGATTTCTTGAACTTGAGTCAGAAGCGCGCCAATCGATTGTAAGTCACATGCCGCTCCGTTCATAAGCGGAACTATTCCAGACCCGATGCGCCCAGAAGCAGCGCTTCCATTGCCTGTTTTGGGCACTGGGAACGGTCGCTTCCAAATGCCAGTTCCACCGAGCGGTGACGGGTCCTGAACGGTCATTTCTCGTACGTGTATCATAAGCTTTCCGCGGCGTTCAACCAGCCTCAAGTCTAGACTCACCCGGTGGTTGTGGAATAGAATTCGAATCTCCACTACACTGCGATGGATAACTGTCACTGGCATCTGGCTGTTGGCTTCTAGCCGCGCCAGTGCGCGGTATAGAGGAAGCGTGTTTTGAAGTAGACCAATAACAGAGAGGAGGCCATGGCTGGTCAACAGGTGCCGCAAGGCATTGCTCACGACACTATGGGGGCTAGCCTGGTCGAGTTCGAGCTTCATGCCTCCGCCAGCGTCTTTTTCGAAAAAGACGCGAACCTTATATCCTTGTTCGACATTGCCGCCGGTGGTAGAACCGCCAGTTTCATTGCTCGACTCGTGGGACTCGCTTACATGCCCAGTCGGCTCAACAACTCCATATAGGAAGGTAAGACTGTCCATTGAAGCGTCAAGAAGTGGTAGGTCCATCTGCTTGACCAAACGGAGATAACTGACCATCCTTTCAATTTTGCTCAGCTCCTGAGCAATCGAGTCGAGAAACTCCCGTCCACTCGTGATCTTGTCGCATCCCATTCTAAGCACAAACCGGCCAGAGGGATCAACATCCAGAGCACTGGCTTGGCGACCAGTAGCACCAGATAAGTCAGACGAGGATGTGGCTCCAGAAAAGTCAATGTTACTCACGTCTCCAAGGATCCGACCCTGAACTAGGGCTTGACTGCCTCGGTCGAGAAAGCTGACCAAAAGTGACGAATGCGCCCACTGGTTCCAATTCGGCCGAATGCTTGGCATGTTGATCAGAATAGTGGGTAGTCGGCTGCCAGAGCCGCCAATGGTGGCGGTGGTGGTGGTGGTGGTAGCGCCAATCGACGTATCACGGGCCTCAAGTAGTGTATACTTGGCGCACTGGGCATCCAGTTCTGTGCAAATCAGATTCACCGTGAATCGAGTACTCACAAATGCACGCAGTCGATCAAACGTAGCATGATCAGGAACACTTCCAGAGACTCCGGTTCCTGCGCCGCCGCCAATTCCACCAGACTCGATAACTGCTGCTGCACTCGAAGTCCCACCAACTCTAATCTCCTGCATGTACTCCACCCGCCAGCTCTTCTCTCGGCACTGTATGCGACACATGTACCAGCGAACACAGTCCTGAGAGTCAATCACAACCACAAGGAACCACGACAGCGGCCACTCACCAAGACGGAAACAGCTCCAGCTTTCGAGCGCAGCACCGGCCGCACCAGTGAACTTGACAAGGTCTTCCGGGGCAATGTCGATCTGCGCCTGCTTCCATCCACACGCACAAGCTCGCAATCGAATCTCGGCATCTTTGCTGGCATACCTCAAACTATAGAGCACACGCACAATGTGTAGAAGAAGCGAGTTGTCACCGGCCGAGTTATGACTTGCAGATTCGCTCACCAGCGAGAGCTTACGCTCTCCTAGATGGACAATGTGCAAGTTGTGTGATTGAAGTACAAATTGGCCACTTAGAGCGTCAATCGAAAAGAAAACGTCCCGGCCCTCGCACAGGTCTAGTCTCAGCTTGGTGCCACCGACAATCTCGGTATCCAGCCCATGCTGTTCTATCAGTGCGTTCTGTAGCTGGCGGAGAATCATCCGCGTGTGAAGACTAATGACAGAGTTGACCAGAGCCTCAACGTCTAGGGTTTCGGCAAACTTGTCGCATATTGCTGTCATCTCCGGTAGGCTCATCAGATCTGAGGCCTTATCATTAGTGTTGTTGTTCATAGTATTAAGACCAGTAGTGGTCGGATTGGGGTTGGTGTTGGTGTTAGTTTTGCTTGTTTTGTTTGTCAGTTTGTTTGCAGAACCGGTTCTGCTATTGGATCCCCCGCCACTGGACCATACTACTCCCAGCTTATACTCCTTGTTGACAAGTCCAATTTGAAGGGTTCCCTGGTGGGGTCTCCCAGTCCAGTATTGCACGGAGATGAGACTCTTTTCTGGAAGGAGCACATGGGTCAGCACGCCAGACCATAGGAACCGTTGCATCTGGACGAGCTGGTTAGATATGACTGTGAGCTTGTAGTTTTGCGTGAACCGCAACAGGAACTCAAACGCCGGCTGGAGCCCAGTGTTGTTTGGTTCTACCGTCTGCGTCGCCTTTTCGTAGCTCGCAGCAAGCATCTTGTTGGTGACGGCCTCTATTCGAGCTCTTAATGTTGGTGGAAGCACGATCCCGTGAGATCCCGGAAAACAGAACTGGAATCCCACGAAAAAGAAGCGTGCGTTGGGCTCGGCGCTCGCTACCGCCAGGTCCACAGTATATGATTCGGCGATAGTGAAACGAGCTCTTCCGTCGGATATCCTAAAGTCCTGGTACTGCGCAGGCAGCTTGCCTTCCGATAGTGCCAGCCGCACAGCAAGAAGAATGTCGAGCTCCTTCAGTGTGCTGAGTACCGTTTGTGGACCCAGGGGGCTAGGGGCTATGAAATGAGCAGAGCCAAGGGCAGGTTGCTGCTGCTCCTGCTGCTTTTGGTCTTCTATATTGCGAACGACTGTTGTTGTAGGAACTGGACTGCCGTAGGTGAATACTTGGAGTGCGGTCTCAATGTCGGGGCTTTTGAGCTTGGCGCCAGAAAGCGCTCGTTGCATGTTGTATAGAACGTTCACCAGATTGACAAAACAGTTTTGCTGTCCATTAAGCCACGCCACAACGTCGATACACTTGGAGACGCTCTCTGCGACCCCAGCCCATTTCATTAGCACGTACAGTTTGACAAACTCCTGTCTGCTCTTAACAATCACGTCGAGCAGTCTTCGCTTGCGTACGCCGTCCGAATTGACTGATGGGAGTGTTTCGAGAACATTTTGCAGCTCCGAGTGGACGTGGTACACTAGATTGCTTACTAGAGTTGAAAGACCAATGTAGTTTGTTGTGACATGCGGAATGCTGAGCTGGTCGGCCTCGTTTTCTCTCTGCTTTTCCTTTTCTATTTCCTTTTCTCGTTCTTTTTCTTTGAGTGCCTTGGCCTGTGTGTGACTCTGACTTCTCGACGTCCGATGGGCTTTTGACGGAGGCATGTACTAGTGGAGAAGTGATGGTTGATTTCCCGTCCAACTAAGGTTATCCCAGTGGCCTCCTCTCATACACTGTGGGAGCAAGCTCATGAACTAGCATCTACAGAATACGTATACAAAGAGCGTCAATGGGAGGACTGACAATAATGAAGTCTTGAGAGCATGCAATTGTTCCCCTGAAGAAGTCTTAAACCGACATATATCACGGAGTATGCTGGGGCATGGCAAGACGCACCTACATGCAGTGTTGTGTGGGCGCGGTCGCGGCATTAGTAGCTTAATTCCGGGTCTATTTCTCATCCCACAACAAACATTGCATTTTATACTGGTGAGGCGGCTAGTGTGTTTTGACCTGGACCTGGACCTGGATCAACAAAAACAGAGGGAAATTACAGAAGGCTGCAGCTAACACCCGCAGCCGGGCACAGTCACAGTCTGGTTGCTGACGTATTTCTGTTTATCCAACCCCCACCCGCCGCCGTCCTACCTCATTTGGCACAGCAGCCCACCATTGCACTACTATAGAGCATAGTTGCCAGTAACCCGCCATTTCGCTTGGCACAACGGCTGCTGGTTGTGGGTCTGAGTAAGAAACCCGCAACGCCTAAAAATACCCTGGGCACACCAGCTCCACCTGTCGTCGATCGCCGGAGTAGCAAAAAGGCTAGCCAGCCCGTCGATCAACCCATCATGAATCAACAAAAAGAACAGGAAAAGGAGGTAGAGGAGTTTGGGGGCTTGGCAGAGGGCCATGATCGTCCGCCATCAAGCCCTCGATCCAACTCTCATTGGCCCTCACCATTGCTGTCGGATGACAACAAAGATCATAGTACCCTTCCACATCTACGACTCAACATTCCCAAGCGATCAGAGATCAAAGTTCAGCCATATCCTTCGCCAATCACTCCAGACCCCCAGATGATTAGCCACACCACTGTCTCGCGTATTTCGTCAGTCAAGCGCCCGTCAAGCAACCTCAGCATGTCAAGTAGCAGCAGCATCATCAGTAGCAGTAGTAGTATCAAGAGCGCTCCAAGCGTATCAGAAAGCCGATCTCGGTCAAGCAGCCGCGATAGAGTAGCTCTGGATACTGTCCTGTCTAATGCCATGGGTGACTTGAGCATGTCACATAGACAGGTCGCTAACAACAACAACAACAACAACCTCACGAGCCCTTGCGGTGAATCTGGTATATACAAGAGCGATGCGGCTGCGTCACCGTCCACTGCATCCATATCCACTGCATCTACCGTCACTTCTGGCAGGGCTGGTACCGGTGGATCCTCAGTAACACCACCACTACACGCGAGTCCGTTTCCCTTTGATGATAGCAAGGATCCCATCACCAAGGGCAAGATAGTTGGTGGTAATGGCGCCATTGTTAACAAGAGGGTCATTAGTGAGTACATTCCCACCTCTCGCCCTGTTCCTACCCGAGGTGCCAGTGAGGGCAACCCTGGTGTCGCCAAGCCCATCCCTGCTGGATCAGTGTCGGGCTCAAGGACTTCTGCACTGAGTGGTGGTAGCAATAACAAGACGCCAACTCATGATAGCCAGGGTCATGCAATTGGCGGTGATTGGCCCACCAGTAAACCAGCTTTGCACCGCGAGAAAACGTCGTCAGGATCAGCTGACTACGAATATGTACATCATGTTTACGACACTGTAAACCATCATCGTGCCACATGGAGAGAGCTCGATAACATTGGCCGTGGAGGATTCAGCCGCGTTATGCTCGGAGGACCAGTCGAGCGACACGTTAGAGAACAGTACCGCAACCGGTGCGACGAGTTCCTAGTTGCCATCAAGGTTGTTGAGCTAAATCAGGATCACGGACAGGGCCAGAGTCATAACATCATGGGAGGACTGCTGCGAGAAGTAGAGACTTTGCGTAGCATCAACCATCCCAGCATTATTCACTTGCTTGGGTTCAATATGGACGAGCAGAATGCAATTTTGGTAGAATCCTACTGCTGTGGCGGCGATCTCTTTGAGCTGGCCGCGCAAAACAGACACGTGCTAACTCCCGAGATCGTGGCTCGGGTGTTTGGAGAAGTGGCCCAAGCAGTGGCGTTTCTCCATAAAAACCACATTGTTCATCGTGACATTAAGCTCGAGAACGTGTTGCTCAACATTAGCCTGGCCCAGCTCGAGTCATGGGCCCATTCCGGTGAGAATGGCAGCGGCATAAAATTCCCGGTTGCTGTGCTCACAGACTTTGGGCTTTGCCGACGAATTGATCCCGCACATCCTCTTCTAGATACACGCTGTGGCTCAGAGGACTATGTTCCTCCGGAACTTCTCATGGGTCAGTCCTACGACGGCCGCCAGATGGACACATGGGCACTAGGAGTACTGTTGTATGCAATTCTCGAGGGCCAGCTTCCCTTTGATGGGCCTCACGACATGTCGAGGCGACGTATCTCCCACCGCATTGCACGTATCGAGTGGACCTGGACCATGTTTGACGAGTCCAGCACCGATTGGCTCGGAGCTATGACCACAGTTGAGGGATGTCTTCGTCGGCGAGACTCCCGGATCACCGCTGCAGATATATGCAAGAAGCCATGGCTGGTGTCGGCGGTTCCAGTCCAGTTGCAGCCAAAGCAAGACATCCCGGTCGACTTGTTTGATTCGTAGTCTTTGACTCACTTTTTTCAGCACGCACTGTCCACAACGCTGAACAGCCCAACCAGTTGTTTTCACCATTTGTAGAGCATCTAAACCACTAACCACATAACGCATCACACTCATATATGAAACTAATACTATATATCTAATACCATTGCATGCTCTAATTTATCGAAATTGCGTTGAATTTCGTTCAGAGCATCCTTTCAATTTCACCATCTACGCTCAACATTGAAACATGCACATTCCTGATCCGATTTATTTGATAAATAGCGCTAAACTATGTCGGCGATTTTCATGCGTTTGGAAGCCGGAAGCTCGCTGGCAATACCAGCCGACGATCCAGACGCAACAACTTGCCCGTTGACGACAGGGCTACTCGCAAAACTAGACACATACGGGACCGAGTGTCGTCGTGTGGATGATGCGTCAAACAAAAGTCGAGTGAGACGGGCATTTTCCTGCCGTAGGTCGTCCAAACTTGTTTGGAGATCTTTACACAAGCGACGCGAAGATGCCTCAGCATGCTCCAGCTCTGCCATGCGAGACTTGAGGAGATCGTTGACTAGCTCCAGTTCTGTAACACGGATTCGTAGAGCCTGGGGATCATCGTCCTGAGTTGGGGTATTGGTGTTTGTGTTGGGGGTTTGTTCAGTTTGTATAGATCCATTGCCATGATCAGGTCCGCTACTGTTGTTGCTGCAGCTACTACTACTACTACTAGTATTAATAGGTGGCATCTGCATGCCAGAAAAGTGCCCGCTTTCGCTGGTAGACGGTAGATACGGCGGATACTGGCCGCCAGCCTGGGATGACGGAACAGGTGGCGTATGATTGGGTGTTGACGCAGAGCTCAGAGTCATCACTGATGATGAAGACGAGGACGCTATAGTCGAGCCAAACGAGGTAGTCCCATGTCCAGAGGGTTCCGAGTATCGCTGAGCCATTGGATGCTGTAAATGTGGCTGTGACTGCGGTGGGTATGCTGAGTCATGGGGCGTTTGCGACATCTGTGTTGGCGGTGGTGCTTTCCTATTACGCCAGACAAACTGCGACTGGCGGAAATCAAGTTCAGGCGAAGGAGGTTTGACCTGTCCTTGAATCTGATTGCTATAGTCAACGCCATCTTGCATGGGTGGATAGCTGAAGCTGCCGGTGTTTTTCTCAGCATAAGTTGTTCCAGGCTCGGAAACCATTTGCAAAGGAGTCGAGATCAGTACCCCTTCACCAGGCAGACCAGGCAGTACGCGCTGTCCGGCATGCTGGACGGAGTGGATCATTGCAGCGCGTACTCGGTTTCTGGGGCGGATGACATTGGTTTTGAGGCACCCAGGACGAGGTTTCCCGTGTAGTTTGAGAAAGAGTCCGCAGGCATTACACAGAACCCTTCCATTAGCATCCCTTCTCCATAGCGGAGTATTGGTTGTGTTGCAATTCAGGCACTGAGTGTATTGCTTCCGGGCTGCAAGAAGTGCACCACCAGGATTGAGTCCCGATTCCCTGCTCGGTTCTTGTGAGGTGGCCGTGTCTTTGTCCTCTTCCTTTTGTTGCGTTTCTATGCTGTCATCCATTTGCTCATTATTGATCTTTTGTTCCTGGTGCTCCCCATTCTCTTCGTTGAGGAGCGCCCGCTCAGTTTGACCATTTTCTTTATCCAGTTGTTTTAACGCGATCGAACCACCTTGTTCATGCTGTCTACTGCCAGTTGCTATATTAGCGGCTTGTGAACTTGCTGGTTGATCAACATTGGTCAGCTCAGGCGAACTAGTCGAGCTATCATCGGATGCTCTCCACATGGTTTTTGAGCCTGTTGTCACACTCTAGAGACTTCTATATATCTCTTTTGATGTACTTTCCTGAAAAAGATGTTAAATGGCACTGTCACAAAACTTCCACACAATTGAGGATCACTGCTGGCGAATTTCAGCGTCTAGTGCATTGGTGTGTTCGGCGTCTTTGCTACTCCTGGCTTTAGCTGCTTCGTCCAGTTGTCTCAATTTCCGCTTTAAGGTCCCTCAACAGCTTCTCCACAAAATCCCCGACTTTTCTCGCGTTTCCAACGATAATGCTTGCTCCCGCAGATATTGTTATCAGTCACTTATCAGTGCCCAAACGTACGCATGGGCTATGGGTGCGGCACCGTACATCTGGGACTGATCTCGATAAGGGGATGATAAGATTAGGGCCACAACGGTCATGTTGTCATGCAGCCTGCTAGACCTCTTACTAGTGCCGTGCTGACACGGCGCCAGAGGGCAAATACAAGTACATGTCTAGTGTTTTACGTGCCATGACTTGTTCGTATTTTTATGTGTAACATCAGCACTCTCGTCTAGTCTAGGGGTGTGGGCTGTGGGGCCGATGAAGAAGTAGGTTTAATCAGTTTATCACTCATGTGCCAATATTCAGAAGAATTGAAATACATTGCATGTCTTTCAAGAGCATCTTTTTCAAGAGGTTTGTCGTTTTTGAATTCACACAATCCACTCATCTCAATCTATACCACGCTATGACGGTGACAGTGCTGCGTTAGGGTTGTGAAATTTCCACTGTGCACAACTTGAAATTTCAATGGCTAAGGAGAAAGACCCCATAAATACCGAGCCAACTGACAGCGGTATCCTCGAGGCTATCAACGCAGAGGCCAGCTCAAAATATCCTCCAAGGTCGTATCCCCCCGAGGAGCCTCAGTCCCATCCAGACACTACGGGCTTTACATGGTGGCGACGGACTCTAGAGTACCAGACTGGTCTCGGACTCACGCCCGAGGCAAAGGAGCAGTATGAGAAGGACTATGCCACCAAGCTCCAGGCGAAGCAGTGCAAAAAGTGTTTTGAGTATCGCGACTGGATCCTGAACTATAGCCCGACCGTGCGGTTCATGACCGAACAAATCGCCAAGGTTGGAGGAAACATCAACAGAAACAATATCCGCTGTGGCCACTGCGACCGTCACCAAGCAGGAGGCTTTCACCCCGACGGAGGAATCCTTCTTTGCCAGAACCACATCTACAGCAAGTGGCACCTGGAGAACACCCTCGCCCACGAAATGATCCATGCCTACGACCAGTGTAAGTTCAACGTCAATTGGCCAGATCTGCGTCACCAGGCATGTGCAGAGATCAGAGCCTCGAGTCTCTCTGGCGAGTGTCGCATGGGCGTCTGGATGTGGCAGAAGGGAAACTGGAAGCTCTCCAAGGGCCACCAGGACTGTGTGAGGTTACGAGCAACCCTCTCAGTTCGAGCCAACCCCAACTGTAAGGACGATGTCGAGGCGGCGCGGGTGGTCAACGAGGTATTTGACTCCTGTTTCGCAGATACAAGGCCTTTTGATGATATTTATCGGTGATGATCACCGTCTGAACTGCCGCTAGATGCACAACCCCAATGTTCTCTAACTGGGTGTGGTGGTGCCACGTTTGCACGACTGCATCGTAGTAGTACACCACACGCTAACCGCATATTTGTATATACTAATAGATTTTCTCACAGAAAGCCTTTGAAAACAAACAGAGAAATCAACCGTCAACCAATGTGGCTGACTAAGCTCCGTGCGTGAAATTTCAACCTACGCATTGCTTCACAACCAACCGACTACCGTCATGCTCAGCAGACTTACAGCTAGGCCCAGCGTCGGCAGCACGCTTAGCTTTGCCACTCAGGTGAGCCAAAAACGTACAGTATACACGCCTCCAGGAAGCAAGTCAGTTCTCCCCAAGCGAGCCCTGCGAAAGCTTCTTCCTGGCAAAATGAGACCCCACATATACTACAAGTTTGAGTGCAAGGTCGAGCTCTCTGATGGATCCACCGTCACCAGGAGGTCACAATTTCCCAAAGATGAGCTGCGGTTCATTGCTGACCAGCGAAACAACCCTCTCTGGAACCCATCCAAGGCTAACATCAAGCAGGCTGAGGCTGATGCAACCGGCAGACTGGCTACTATGAAGAAGAAGTATGCCGAGCTCGACGACCTGCTCGGAGGAGACGATTCGTTTATGCAGAGCATGGAAGATAAGGTCCAGGCGGTGCAAGCCGGAGGCAAGCTCTCCACCGCGATTCGCAAGAAGAAGAAATGAACACCGCGAATTATGTACATAATTAACAGCACTAATCTATTAATACTTTGGCCGGGTACTGTACACCTTGGGACTCACAACGAGACCTTTGCCTTTGCGAGCACCACGGTAGATTACCTCGAGAATGTCAATAAGGTCCTGCTTGTCCTGAAGCACCCAATTCAGCTTGTTGTTGTCTCCCGTGCCAAAGTCGCACATCATATGCTTGTTTCGGAAGAAAAACATGATAGTCATGGGATCGTAGAGCTCGTACATCTCGTTGAAGTCAGGAACAGCGTCAATGTCGCACACGTAGATGACGGCAAAGTTGCGGACCTTGTCGGCGATGGAGGCTAGCATATGGTCCATTCGAATGCACGCAGGATCATTCCCTCGTCCAAACCGGATCACCACCAGCCTTTCCTCCTCGGTAAGAATCGCTTGGTCTACATGCCATCCGGTGGGAAGCTGAGGAATCAGCAAGCTAGCCATTCACTCTTACTTGACGTAGGTTGGGAGATACAAGATTTCAACATTACGTTATATGTATACATCACTACAGAAAATAAATCTAATTATAAGGCTACTCTTGACCAAATCCAACCGTCTCCTCGACTGCAAGCGAAAGCTTCTGCACGAGGCTGTCATAGTCCTTATATGGCGGCAAGTCCACACGGTTGAAACACGTGTGTGACTTGGGTAGATGCTGGCATTCGCCAGCCTTTTCAATGGTGAAGCGACGAGGACCATCAGAGCCCTGAAGATCCTTGAATCCATTGACAGGTACACGCGAAGTACCGGTGGTGAACTGCAATAGACGAGACTTTTGCTCACTGTCCCAGGATCGCACACACTTCCAGAACCATTGGACAACCTCGTCGGTTTCAGAGTATCCACGGTAATCAGTGTGCTTCTTCCAGTCGTCGACATCGATTTCGGCGATACCACCGATAAGCAGTTCGAGCTCGCGCTCGTCAAACACATTTACAAGCTCTTGGGGAATAAGCTCGTTGAAACCTGAAGCAAACGCATTGAACTGCTCGTCCACGCGCGTCGAGATCTTCCAGTCCGTCACAAGCTCAACGTACTCGAGCTTGTTGTCATTGGTCACCTCAATGTCGCGGCCGTTAGGCTTTAGGTCCACAACAACAATCTCGCCAAACTGGTCGTCCTCAATGGAAAACGTAAGGTCCAGCACGTCGGTGATGTCATTGTCCAGCATCCACTCCAAAGATCGGTAGAACTCGGCATCGACACCCTCCATGTCCTCAAGCACAATCTTTTTGCGCAGCATCATCTTGTACAGCGCACCAATGAAAAACGCATCAAGGAACCGACGGTGGAACACAGCCAGGCCGACAACACGGCCAATAAACTTAAAGTAATTGAGATGTTCGGGGTTGATGCCGCTGTGCGGGTTGATTTGGAGTGTGTAGTTGTCGTGAGCAGAGTACTCAAACAGACAGTAAAATGGGTTGAACATCTCGTGCGACAACAAAAAGAAAAACTCACGCGACACTCCACCATAGTCGAGTCCCTCCTCACCGTCAAATTTGATCATGAGCCGCTTCTTGAGGTCCTGCGGGCTCTGGCGCATAATTTCAGCATACGAGTCCTCAAAGATGTGGTCACGACGGACCTTTATGTGGCACTGACCAGGAAGAATGCGCAGAGCGGGCTGCGACCTAAAGTAGATGAGTTTGCGACGGAAATCACGCTTGTACTGAGGAACGTTCTGATCAAGCGAAGACGGCAGCCGCGGGTCGTCCCATGTCGTCGTCTTTGTGTTGTGGTCCACAAAGTACACGCGGGCAGTGTTGGTGAGGCGCATCTCCCATCCCGAGGGAAGAGGTCCCAGCTGTGACACAGGCTGCTGTTGGATCTGGGTTCCACCAGACTGGCCACCGTACATGCGAATATACTGCTGCCGCCGGGGATCCACCCAAGTGGTTGTCCGTGTATTGTGGTCCACAAAGTAAGGGCGTCCCTCGGGAGTGACACGCTGCTCCCATCCGGCAGGAAGCTCTCCTAGTCCAGTAGTAGTCTGGCCAGATGAAGGAGCTCCTCCTGCTGAGCCGCCGCCGGCGGCGGCGGCAGCAGCAGCAGCAGCAACAGGAGCAGTGGAAACGGCTGAAGCAGACGACGGAGATGCGCGTCCTGGCGACGATGTCCGCGACGGGTCTTCAGGAAGCGTTCTATTCTGGTGGCGCTGGCGCTCGAGGTCGGTTGTGGTCTGGCGCGAAATGCGCTGCTGTTCACTTTCTCCCAGAACGGCCGACGGACGGGTCCATGTGGTATTACGGGTGTTGTGGTCAACATAGTAAGTACGGCCGAGGTTATCCGTGCGCCGCTCCCATCCAGGTGGGAGGCGGCCAAATTGGTCTTCAAACGACGAGAACCGAGCCGTGGACGGTCGATCTGCCGAGTTTGACGTTGATGTTGTTCCATTGGGTCTAGAGTCTGCTGAGCCTACTGTTGTGGCTGTGGCAATGCCGGCTGCAGCCGCGGCCCCATTGGTTCTGTTGTCTGACGTTGTTGTTGTTGTTGTTGTTGTGGCTGGACTGGCTCTGCCTCTATTATTGCGTCCGTTCATCATACTACTGGTTGTTGCTGTTGTGGATGCAGATGAGTGGGCTGTGGCGGCCGATGGGCGGGAAGTGTTATTAGTAGTGTTAGTAGAGTCAAAGGTCGTTGACAGATTCACAATGAGCTTGCCGTTGACCACCAGGTTGTCGTTGGACTTGCGCAAGTCTCGGGTGAGCATCTCGTCGCCGCCGACATTCAAGTCCATGACCTCGGACACAAGTATATTGATGACACCAAGGAACCCTTGGTCCTTCTTTTTGAACTTTTTGTGGTCAAAAATCTGAATGGCCAGAATGCTGTTGGGGTTGACATCAACGTCAAAGCTTTCATTCCAGTAGGGGTTGAGTGTTTTGCGGATCACGCTGGTGCTTTTTGTCTGGGCGCCGTCCACCGTGATGACGGCAAATGGGTCGGGCAGACGAAACACATCTCGTTTGTATAGGGCGTCGGCGGCAATGACCGTGACTCGTAGTTTGCGGGTCATAATGTAGTTGTTTTAGACGACAACAAGTCTAGCTATGGCGTCTGTTGTAATGCGTTAAGCTTGTATCGATCGATGAACCTGCGTTAGTCAGACGTCACCTCCGCCACTTTGCGGTCAGAAGAGTCACAGCACACTCCGATTCTGGAGACTAGAGGACCAATGCAGGCGCAGGAAAAAGTTGAGCCGTCAGAGAACCTAGTCTACCAAACCTGGAAGACTGCACCGAGCTGAGGGAGAACTGGGGCCAGCTGATGGCTACGTTTTACGAGGGTGTATTGGTCGTGTTCACATTAACCAAACTATATCCGCACCTTAGCTGCCGCGCCGCAGGACGGCGATGCGCCGGGGCTGGGGTTTGCTCCCGACGCAGAATCATCCGAGAATTGAGAGCAACGCTGGCCAGAGGCAGTAGTAGTTTTTATGAGACTCAAGTTAACTGGTCTAACTGGGCTAGCTGTGGTCTAGCCCGCCGTAGATATGGCTTCTGCGGTTGCATGGACTACAGCATGGCTACGGTTGTAGCACTACTCTAAGCTTGAGGGCAGGGAAATGCCACTTGCAGGCTTATACGTCTTGCCACCAGCTGATCGGATTCATCACCATCGAGTGCCGCTTCTGGTCGGTATACTAGAGTTCCCAATGGTATGGCCAAGAACTACCAGCAAAACATAACAATGGTTGGCGGAACAACGTCACCAAACAACGCCAATAATAGAAGTAAGCAGAAATAAGGCAACGCAAAGAAATGTATAAATGTAACTGCAAGTAATAACGAGCCAAGCATCAGGGTCCATCTCAGGGCCACACCCCTGAGACGGTCTAGTGACAGAGACCGTTAGTAAGATGACCCTTGCCCCGGCAAATTTTTCTCCCACTTGCCTGTGTTTGGCTCGGATAGAGTTACCGTGGAGTCCCCACACTGTTCCGATTCCCTGCGTGGGACTTTTGAGAACATAACCTCCAGGAGATAAGTCGGTGCATGCACGTGGACTCTGCACAGACTTTTGTTTGATTTTGGATTTGACCGACAAGCACGTTTGCCGATCGGACTTTTACCGCAGACTACGCCAGACACTCAATTACCCCGAGTGTTGAGCTGGGTGCCGAGAGATCACCTTCGGTCGCGATAAGCATCAACGATACTGAGACAGTGGGGCACTGACACGACACCATTTGCATAATACAAGTTGGCAACGGACCAACGGACGCCAAGTGTACAAACACAGCAAGTTGGAAATTAACGCCAAGTGAGCAACAAATCGACCGTTGACAATACAACGACTTGGTCACACGGTACAACAACAGCAGACAGAAACAGCACAGAAACAACAATAAAAGAATGAGCAGCTACTCTGCGTCGGCAGCAACTCGCCGCGGAAGTGTGGTCCCGCCGTTAGGAGATATAGAGGGAACCCCAACCGAACGAGTTCCAGACTCGTGCGATGTGCTGATTGCAGGAACTGGGCTGGTTGAAAGCATTGTGGCGGCAGCCCTTGCGTGGCAGGGCTCGTCGGTGATCCACATTGACGGACATGAGTACTACGGAGGCAGCAGTGCTTGCCTCACCTCGGACGAGCTCATTAGGTGGGTTTCGCGCGTCAACCATGGAAAGGAGCCTGCATTTGCCAATGCAAAGCTGTATATCCCGCGACCGCTCAACCAGCGCAAGTACATTGTGGACTTGAGCCCTCATGTTATGTTTGCCAAGAGCGACATGCTGGACCTGTTGGTCAAGAGCAGAGTGTTCCGATACCTTGAGTTCAAGGCCCTCGGACACTTTCACACGTTTGAAAACGACTCTTTCGACAAGGTGCCTGCGTCCAAAGGGGATATCTTTACCGACAAGAGCCTGTCGCCAATGACGAAGCGGGGACTCATGAAGTTTATGAAGTTTGTTCTGGCGACTGGCCAGTCGGCGACATCGTCGGACCACGAGCTGTATAATGCCCACCGAGACGACCCCTCAGCCAAGTTTCTGCGCGACGAGTTCAAACTCGAGCCGCGCCAGATCACGGAGATTGTCGTCACCATGGGACTGTGCCCGTCGCTGGACGCCCCCCTCAAGGAGGTTGTTCCAGCAGTTCGACGCTACCTTGTGTCACTCGACGTCTATGGCAGCTTCCCGCTTCTGTTTTCCATGTATGGAAGTGGAGGTGAGCTTGCTCAGGGCTTTTGCCGCAGTGCAGCAGTCGCTGGCGCCGTCTACAAGTTGGGTGTTGATGTCAAGGCAGTGAGGGGTCCGTCCTCCACGTCGACGTCCTCGGGATCCGCCACCACCACAACAGACCAGGAAAACTGCACCGCCCGACTCAGTGACGGCTCGACTGTCCGCGTCAAAGAGGCGCTTGTTATGTCGTCGGACTGCGAGCCCGCCGATTCTGGCAAGATCATCAGCCGGCTTGTTGCCATTGTCGCCAAGGACTGCCGCGAGTGGTTTGCTGAGAACGAACAGGCCGCCATTGTGGTGTTCCCGCCCAAGACCCTCTCATCTGGCAACAGATTGCCGGTGCAGGTGGTGGTCATGGGCAGCGGCAGCGGCCAGTGCCCGGAGGGTCAAGCCATATGGTACATGTCGAGCATGGAGCAGGATGCGGAGCAAGCGCATGCAGACCTCCAAATCGCGTTCCAGAAACTTGAGGACGCGATTTTGCGGGAGTCCGCCGAGGATTTTGAGCTCGATGGTGTCACTGAAAGCGACCTATCGTACCGTCCCGATGGACTGCCAGTGCTGAACTCGGTCAAGCTGGGCCAGAGCCTGTCAAGCTTTGTGCCCAAGGAGAAGCTGCAGAACCTGCTCAAGTTGTCGTACACGCAGCGCATTTCTGACGTCGGCGAGCCCGTGACTCGTACGGCCGGCAATGTGGTTCGTGTTCCGTCGTCCATTGGAGATTTGTCGTACGACGGTATTCTTGCGCGCGCACGAGAGGTGTATGCGTCGATTGTGGGTAGCGACGATGACTTTTTTGACGTTGACTTTGAGGACGAGGAAGAGGCGGCCGAGGCCCAGTCTTCAGCTGAGGCCACTGCGACCACTCAAACTGGCGGCGCAGCCGGTACCACGGCTGCCGCCGCGTCCAACGAGGCCTCAGATCGCACCCATATGGACATGGACGAGGAGTTTGGCCACGACATGGACCTGTAACTAACTGTGAATAGATATGTATGTAGTAGTAGAAGTGTGTTTGTACCCTTGAGTTTTGTTTGTTAGGGTTGTTCATTTTTGTTCTAAACCTTGATCAATTGTCTTGGTACATACTGAGCTAATATTGAAGTGCCCGCCTCTAAATGGATCGACATGGCTGTCTTAGTACAAAGAGGTTCTTCTATGTTAACACTTGTTTAATATATAGTCGAGAGTAAAATAAGCCGTTAGCTTAGAGCTTAGCCGTCATAGCAGCAATGGTACGACGACCGAGCTGGTGCAGATGAACCTCATCAGGTCCATCAGCAATACGAAGGGTTCTGTTATGCGCATAGATACGAGCCAGAGGAGTATCCTGGGAAACGCCCTCCGCACCAAATGCCTGGATGGCACGGTCGCAAACACGCAGACAGATGTTGGGGCACTCAATCTTGGCCTTGGAGATGTCAAGGAGAGCAGCCTTGGGACCATCCTTGTCCATCTTGTGGGCAGCAGACAGAACCAAGAGACGACCATAGTCAATCTCGAGACGGGATTGGGCCACCCACACATTGATGGTACCGTGCTGGGCTAGAGTTTTGCCAAAAGTCTTACGCGAAGGATCAGACACACGCTTGACCATCCACTGGAGAGCCTGCTCGGCAGCGCCGAGTGTGCGCATGCAATGATGGATACGGCCGGGTCCAAGACGGCCCTGGATGATTTCGAATCCTCGGCCCTCCTCCCAAACAACGTTGCTCTGGGGCACACGCACGTTGGTGAACTGGATCTCCATGTGTCCATGAGGAGCATCATCGTAGCCAAACACATGCATGGGACGGATAATCTCCACACCAGCGGTCTTGGTGGGCACAATGATGACCGACTGCTGGCGGTAAGCAGAGCCAGTGTTGCTGGTCTTGCCCATTACAAGCAAAACCTCGCAACGGGGATCTCCAGCACCAGAAGCCCACCACTTGGTGCCATTCAAAATGTAGTCGCTGCCGTCCTTGGTGATCTGTAGACGAATGTTAGTGGCGTCCGACGACGCAACTCCCTTCTCGGTCATGCAGAAGGCAGAGCGGATACGTCCGTCGAGCAGAGGCTCAAGCCACTGCTTCTTCTGAGCATCGTTGGCGTAACGCGCAAACACCTCCATGTTACCAGTGTCGGGGGCGTTGCAGTTCATGGCCTCGGCAGCAAGATGAGTGCGGCCCATCTGCTCAGCCATGAGACCATACTCGAGGTTGGTGAACCCGGCACCCTGCTCGTAGTACGACGGCAGAAACAGGTTCCAGAGACCCTGTGCACGGGCCTTCTTCTTGAGGTCCTCGACAATCTGGGGGACTGCGCTCCAGCGGGTAGCCTGCTTGTTGAGGGCAGCCTCGTAGGCCTCCTCCACGGGCATCACCTCCTTCTCGATAAACGCCTTGATCTTGGCGAGAGTCTCCTGTGCTCTTGGCGACACCTTGTCTCTGACCAGCTCGGGAATGTCACTCATTTTGGTTTGTTCTAGACGGGACAACGGAGATCGGTCCTGGAATATATATATATATATGCTTTTGTGGGGTACGCTGACAACGTGGGGGCGACCTCGGCATATGATTACGTTCCTTCCATCTCGGCTCACCCCCACATATTGTTGGGGATGGTGTTGAACTATTCTAACTTTCCTTTTACTGGCCCGAAGGCGAGGTTGTTGACCGAGTGGTCTGATACCCCATTATCAAATTACATTCTAACTATAGATCTTTTGGTTGCTTCTTAGTGCCATACTGTTTGTTGAACTGACATTTTGGAGTGACAGAAACAATCGGCCGATGACTATCCGATAGGACTCACATCTGTATTTACCGTAGAAACCAACCAATCTAGTTTAAAAAAAACTCAGTAATCTAGTAAATAAGCTAGTAAGCATCTAATAGTATTTAGTAATATACACTTGCCAAAGTGATGGACCTCAGGGGCCCCACCATGCATATGCACCCCACGGCTATCCCACTAGAGAGAGAACCTAGGCGCCGGATAAAGTCAAACCTGCCGAATACAGTTGATGGCACTACCCGCCTTAAAAAACTCCACCTGGTCCTTGGACATGGTGTGCTTGGCCGGAATGGTAAAGGTCTCACCAGAAGGCTTGGTCACCTTGAGGGTGAGGTTGCCACCATTGTCGCCGTCCGCAGCAAGCATGTCCAGCAGGTCCACAGTCTCAATAATATCCAAACCCTCGACGCGGTCGTAGTCACTGGGATTTGCAAATGTCAACGGCAGGATTCCCTGCTTCTTGAGGTTTGTCTCGTGGATACGAGCAAATGACTTGGTCAACACCATGCGTCCGCCTAGGAATCTGGGTGACAGAGCAGCATGCTCTCGGGCAGATCCCTCTCCATAGTTGTCCTCAGCCACAATGCTCCAGTCCTTATTCTGGTCCTTCCACTTCATCATAAGATCGGGGATGCTAAGTTGGGTGTTCTTCTCGGGAGTCTCAAACACACTGTTCGTCTTGCCGGTGTCGGCGCTGACGGCGCCAATCAGCGTATTGTAGGAGATGTTCTCCAAATGTCCCTTGTACTTGAGCCACGCACCAGCAGCAGAAATGTGATCCGTAGTACACTTGCCCTGCACCTTTACCACAACCTGGGTCTTGAGCTCCTTGTTCTCAAACGGTACAAACGGTTCGAGCAGTTGCAGTCGGTCAGACTCAGGCGACACAGCCACCTCAGTGTCGGGCTTGGGGCTCAGATCCTGCTCAGGATAGAACTCCTCGCGGGTTCCCTTGGTGAATCCCTGCTCAGGCAGCTCCTGGCCAGCAGAAGGAGGCTCGAACTTAAAGTCTCCATCAATGGTGTCGGTCAGCGGGTTGAATGTGGTCTCACCAGAGTAAATCATGGCTGTGACCACCTCGGGAGACGTCAGAAAGTTCATTGTGTTGGGGTTACCGTCGTTACGGGCCTTGAAGTTACGGTTGAACGACGTGAAGATAGCATTACTCTCCTTGTCGTACGCTGGCTCCAGCGATCTGTCCCACTGTCCAATACAGGGTCCACAAGCGTTGGCCAAAACCTTGGCGCCGTTGCGCTCAAACAGCTCAATGAGCCCATCCCGCTCCAGTGTAGCCCGGATCTGCTCAGATCCAGGAGTGATGTAGAACGGAATCTTGGGGCGGAGACCGCGGGCTTCTGCCTGGCGGATCAGATCAGCCACACGCGTCATATCCTGGTACGACGAGTTGGTGCACGACCCAATGAGTCCCGCGCTCGCAGCCTGTGGCCACGAGTTCTCCTTCACCTCAGTCTTGAACTTGGACATGGGCGTGCTGAGATCAGGAGTGAACGGTCCGTTCACATGAGGCTCCAGCGCACTGAGATCAATCTCAATGTGCTCGTCGTACTCCGCTCCCTTGTCAGCCTGCAGATACTGGGACTCCTGGTTGGCCCGTGTGGCTTCCTTGGCCACAGAGCCGCGTCCCGTGGCACCAAGGTATCGCTCCATAGCCTTTGTGTAGGGGAAAAGTGAAGTGGTTGCGCCCACCTCGGCACCCATGTTACAGATGGTCGCCATTCCGGTAGCGCTCAGCGTCTCCACACCGGCTCCAGTGTACTCCACAATGTAACCTGTTCCTCCCTTAACGGTAAGCTTTCCAGCGAGATGAGTAATAACATCCTTGGGTGACGCCCACCCACTCAGCTTGCCCTTGAGATTAACGCTCATCACCTTGGGAGCCTTGAGCTCCCAGGGTGTACCGGTGAGCGCATCCACTGCGTCGGCACCACCAACACCAATAGCAATGGCACCCAGTCCACCGGCATTAGGCGTATGCGAGTCGGTTCCCAGCATCATGAGACCCGGCGCACTAAAGTTCTCCAGCACAATCTGGTGGATAATACCAGAGCCGGGTCCCCAGAATTGGATCCCATACTTCTTAGCGCACGACTCGAGGAAATCAAACACCTCCTTGTTAGTATGTCCAGCCTGCACCAGGTCCGCCTCAGCTCCCTCTTTTCCCACAATCAAGTGATCGCAGTGGATAGACGCAGGCACCGCGGTCGAGTCCTTACCGCAAGTCATAAACTGAAGGAGAGCCATCTGTGCACTGGCATCTTGCATCGCCACGCGGTCGGGGTGCAACTTCAGGTACTCTTTTCCGCGGATATCGGTCACCTTCTTGCCTGCAAACGTCTCGGGCTCGCACACGTGCGAGTACAGAATCTTTTCAGTCAGTGTGAGCTTCTCGTTGTTGAGAGCCTTTCGAACCACACCTAGGTTCTTGGCCAGCTTGGCATACGGCGGTGTTCGCTGCCTCAACTGGCTCGCGGTGAGTTGCGCCAATCTCGACATGTTGTTTATCGGATTGTTTCTGAAATTTCAAAAGTGACTCTTCTCTACCCTAATATATCGAGTTTAACCGTGCATGCAGTATAATCCCAATGAGTCTGTCTTTATTGGCCCTCGCAAAAGTAGCAAGGTGATGGTGGAAACAGTTTTCTAGTTTGTGAACAAAAAGTAAGAGCTCAACAACATCTACCATAGATAATCCATAAAATACAAAATCATAGCCTCAATGGCTGCTCAGCCAGTCTGGGCTCCAAAGAGCGCTTGCCAGCGCTGTGTGTATGATCGCCTCTGTTCCATAACCGCATAGTCTCCATCCGCAGTTTTCTCAGTCTCAATAGGGTTCACATCGGGATCAATCAACTGTGGACTATCGCCTTCAGGCTGCTCCTCGTATTTGCCAGATCCATTAAGTTCCTGGACGCTATTCCGCTCACGAGAGCCACGCTCAGTGAACCATAGCCTGCGGAAGCTAGCAACCTTCTCCCGCAGCTTTCTGGCACCACGGCTGCGTAGGCTCAAGATGTTTGCGGTAGATACGGGCTTCTCACAACATGCCTCGGGCTTGGCATCAATGGCTGCTGCAGGAGCAAGCCTGTTTGGAGTCACAGTTGGTGCAGGACTGCTCCTCTCAAAAAGATCAGGTTGGCCCATAGGCGTCAGGTTCAACGGCGCGATTGGCATGTCGGCCTGAGGTGTCGACATTTGAATAGGTGGGAACAGCGCGCAAGTAGCGGCCTGGCTACTTAATTTCTCATGGTGCTGTAGCACATTGATTATGGGTCGGTGCCGCCGTGGTCCACCACGCACAGGGTGCTGGACCCTGAGCTGTCAATCAATATGGATGGGGAGGGTGTGGGTTTGTGAATCTCGATTTCGATTTCTCAATCAACCCCAGCCCTCATGCATGCGTTGTGAGGCTGGATGGGTGGCCGCCGGCCGGCACTCACACCACCCCACCACCTCATTGTTGGGCCTTGTTTAAACCAAAGCCCCATTGTCAATTGTGAATTACGATTGTGGACTTATTTACTGCCGTTCACTCATCACAAAGGCGTATCAATTGACGACGGAGAACCACACATTCGACACTATGACCCTGTCCGAGTTTGACTGCAACCAGGTCCTCAAGATCGATCCCTGGCTGGAGCCGTACTCTGCCGAGATTGCCCGCAGGCACTCGGTGGCCCAACAATGGCTCAAGCAGCTTGAAGCACACGAGGGAGGAATTGAAAAATTCAGCGAGGGTTACAAGTACTTTGGACTCAACTGCGACCCGGCCACAAATGTCATCACCTACCGCGAATGGGCTCCCAATGCCATCAAAGCCTACTTGGTGGGAGACTTCAACGACTGGAACAAAGAGTCCCATGAAATGCGATCGGCAAACGCCTACGGCGTCTGGGAGATTGTACTCGATGCCGTCAATTCACAAGCCGCAATTCCTCACGACTCTCGAGTGAAGATCAGACTTGTTCTGCCGGGAAACCAGGAAGTGTACAGACTCCCGGCCTGGAGCACCAGAGTGACCCAGGATCTTGAAGTGTCTCCGATTTACGACTCTCGTTTCTGGAACCCTCCACATTCCGAGCGGTACGTCTGGAAGAACCAGCGGCCGCCCAAGCCCTCGAATCCCAAGGTCTACGAGGCCCACGTGGGTATCTCGTCGCCCGATGGGCGTGTAGGCACATACAAGGAATTCACTCAGAACATTATTCCCCACATTGCCAAGCTGGGCTACAATACGATCCAGCTGATGGCCATCATGGAGCATGCCTACTATGCCTCGTTTGGTTACCAGGTAACGTCGTTCTTTGCCGCTTCATCACGCTACGGAACTCCCGAACAGCTGAAAGAGCTCATTGACACTGCGCACGGAATGGGACTCACAGTACTGTTGGATGTGGTGCACTCGCACGCATCAAAAAACGTGGACGACGGACTCAACATGTTTGATGGCTCCGACTACCAGTACTTCCACTCTGGTCCCAAGGGCGAGCACTCGCTGTGGGGATCTCGTCTGTTCAACTACGGCAAGCACGAGGTACTGCGATTTCTATTGTCCAACCTACGCTTCTATATTGAGGAGTACCAATTTGATGGGTTCCGCTTTGACGGCGTCACCTCAATGCTCTACACGCACCACGGTATTGGTACAGGATTCAGCGGCGGCTACCACGAGTATTTTGGAAACAATGTCGATGAGGAGGGAATCAACTATCTCATTTTGGCCCACACGCTTCTCTCTCGTTTGAGCCCCAACTATTTGTCCATTGCTGAGGATGTCAGTGGTATGCCTACTTTGTGTCTTCCTACCGCCATTGGTGGTGTAGGCTTTGATTACCGCCTGGCCATGGCGGTTCCCGACATGTGGATCAAGATGCTCAAGGAACTAAAGGATGACGACTGGGACATGGGCCACGTGTGCCACATTCTGACAAACCGCCGTCATGGAGAAAAGACAATTGCGTATGCAGAATCCCATGACCAGGCTCTTGTCGGAGATAAGACCCTGGCATTCTGGCTCATGGACAAGGAAATGTACACACACATGTCAGTGTTGTCGGACCCGTCTGCCATCATCGACCGGGGAATTGCTCTGCACAAGATGATCCGTTTCATTACGCATTCACTCGCAGGCGAGGGGTACCTCAACTTTGAGGGTAACGAGTTTGGTCATCCCGAGTGGCTGGACTTCCCTCGTGAAGGCAACAACAACTCGTTCCATTACTGCCGTCGTCAGTGGGGACTGGTAAAGGATCATCTGCTCAAGTATCGTTTCTTGAATGCGTTTGACGGCGCTATGCAGCACACTGAGTCCAAGCACAAGTGGCTAGCAGCACCCCAGGCGTATATCTCGCTGAAACACGAGGGTGACAAGGTCATTGCCTTTGAGAGAGCAGGCGTACTATTTATCTTCAACTTCCATCCCACAAATTCCTACACTGACTACCGTATCGGTGTGGAGAAGCCAGGTGTGTACAAGATCGTGCTGGACACGGATGACACTGAGTTTGGAGGTTTTGGCCGCATCGACCACGCAACAACGGCCTGTCACACAACTCCGGAGCAATGGTGCAACCGCGCAAACTATGTTCAGGTGTACCTCCCTGCTCGGACAGCCCTGGCTCTTGCCACTGAGTAAATTGGCACAAATAAATAACTATGCTAAGACTCTTCCTCGTTAGGGGAAAAGTAGATCAAGTCCAAAGGATAATGGCACTCTTGGTATCCGCTCCCGTCCGTCTTCCAGTTGGGCAGCAGTAGATCACCATAGTCATTATACTCCTTGTTGCGCATGCTGACGCTCCACCATGTTCCGTCGATTAGAGAAAGTTCATACTCTTCGACGACACTCGTAATTGGTACCACCGTCAACGTCTTTTCGAATGCGTTGAGATTTACAGCCCATCCAATTGTCATCACGTCGGCTCGGTGTGGCTCGGGGCGAGGGTCCAAGAAACGTGCAGTCGACACACTGATGGAAGTGAATCCTCTGTCGGTAGCAATGCTAGCCGCGGTTCGTTTCTGTATAAGCGCCATCCGCACAATTATTCCGTCTGGAAGCGTCACACGGAAATAGCCTGCCAAAAGCGCGTACTCGGCGCTCAAGTTTTCGTTTCGCCGAGCATACGAGCACGGCCGCACAAGCACCAAGTGGGGGTCGCCATCCCACAGGAAACTCCGCACATTCTGCATATCCAGGGCATTTTCCGGCATGCTTCGCGTTTGAAACAGTCTGATGGAGTCAAGCGTCTCTTCCGAGGGGTTTTCCAAAACCTTTTCAACCCACTTACGGGCCCGTGCGCGCAACCGCTCGCATACTGCATCAAACTCTGCACTGTGGTGCTTGTACCCCGAGTGAACCTCCTGCTTGCGTGCTATGGATGTCATGGAAGATCTCCTCACCGCCATTGCACGGAACTCTTGAACCTGCGAGAACCGCAACTTCTCAAGAGTGTTGACTCTATCGCTGATGGGTAGAAGATGAAGCGTCATGGTCGACGCAAGTGGTCCTGTCTGTCGAACAGTTTCCACAAGATGATCCACAAGGTGCATGGGATAGTGAAAGAACTCCAATGGGCCCCAGACAGCGTTGTTCTTGATGCGTTCGTGTATATAGGCTTTTGTCTGCCGTAGTCCAGTTTCAATCCAATCCAGCTGAGGCTGTGTAAATGACTCCTGCAGCAGCTGCGTCATAAAATGGATAAACGTTCCAATGGCATTGGCCATAGGGGTGTCAGTAAAGTACATCATCTTTGGGGGCTTCCAGCCGCGGTCGTCTTTCTCGGCCGCCTGTAGCATGTAGCAAATGGTAGGAGCGTTATTGTCATGGCACATGAAGCCAAACTTGGCAAAATATGCAGTCAACTCGACTAGGGATTGCTCGCCATCCGCGGTGCTCGAGTCCACAATCATCGGTCCCACCTTTGGATGTCTGCTGGGCCATTTGTAGTCCCACGCAAGCTCTCCTCCGTCGCCTCCTCCGGCAGCAGCACACATGAGATGGAGCAGCCAGTACATGTCGTCCATCACATGGTGGCATATATGAGCAATGTCAGGAATCAGCGAATATGGGGCCGAAATAGACCCCAGCCGATCAAACAAACACCTTCCATAAGACGTCCATGGCATGTTCTTTCGCGGCATGGGTCCTGGACCGGTTTTGGGGAGGGGTTCGTAGTACCCCTGCTGACAGTCGCAGTCGTCGACGAGTGCTTCATCGTCGGAATCGTGTGAATGGGGACACTTTTCAGATTGTTCGGCCCTCCCATTTGCTTTCTCTTTCTCGTGTAGATGATCTTCGTCGGCGTACCTACCCCGTCTTTTGTGCGCGAAATACTCTTGCCCTGGCCGGAGCTTTCTCTGGGCCATGCAATAGGGGCAAAATGCGTCTGTCTTGGATCTTGGTAAGTGGGAACAAAGCAGCATTGTTCGATCGAAGAGATCGTCTGTGACTGTAGTTAGGTGAGCCTTATAAGTTCGCAGCACTCCTTTGTCGTCCTTGTCCTTAAAGCCCTTGAGACTTAGCAGTGCTAGTTCATCGACGAGTGGCTGAAGATAGTCGTCAAAGTCGTGAGAATCGGGAAGCTGAGGATGGGTGACGGCTCGAAAAAGATACTCGTCGCACAGTCGATATGGCTCCGGCACGTTGTAGCATCCCAGCACACATACGCAGGTGTTGCAGACCGTGCGCCCATCGATAATAAGAAATAGCGCGAGCTCATGCGCAGGATCGGCAAAAAACCGCTTGTTGCTTTTAGATGGTTTGGCGCTGTTGCTCAGTTTGACCGACACCGTCTTGTTACACAGCTGGCTAAAGTGTTTTCCGTCAAAATACTGGGTGATTTTCCCTGATTTTGATTTCTCTGACGGACTCAGCTGTGGCCCGCCTGTGTACTGTTCCTGTACAAGGCGCTTGAGCCATTCCTCTACCGTGACGTGCTCCGCCGTCATTGTTTACTCCAGTGAAATATTCAAAGTTGGGAAGTGGTGCTGCTACAAGTACGGCTTTTCCGCACACAGATGTCAAACAATATCAGTATAATTTATCTACGTACATACTTAGTCAGAAGGACCAACCATCTTCTCGGGGCGGACCCACTGGTCAAACTCCTCGCTGGTGAGAACTCCGAGCTCAAGAGCAGACTCCTTGAGGGTGATTCCCTTCTTGTGGGCGTTCTTGGCAACCTTAGAAGCGGCATCGTATCCAATCTTGGGGTTGAGAGCAGTCACCAACATGAGAGACTCTCTCATGAGCTGGCTAATGCGCTCCTCGTTGGCCTGGATGCCCTCCACGCAGTGCAGACGGAAAGAGCGAGATCCGTCAGCAAGCAGACGGATCGATCTCAAAAGGTTGGCAGCCATGACGGGTTTGAACACGTTCAGCTCAAACTGGCCAGAAGCACCACCAAAGGTGATGGTGGTGTGGTTACCCATGACCTGGGTGCACACCATGGTGAGGGCCTCGTTCTGGGTGGGGTTCACCTTACCGGGCATGATAGAAGAACCAGGCTCGTTCTCGGGGAGACTGAGCTCACCGTATCCACAGCGGGGGCCAGAGCCGAGGTATCTGATATCGTTGGCAATCTTGTAGAGCGAGACAGCCACAGTGTTGAGAGCACCCGAGGCCTCGACAAAGGCGTCGTGGGCAGCAAGAGCCTCAAACTTGTTAGGAGCCGTGTGGAACTCAAGTCCGGTGATCTCAGAGACAGCAGCAGCAACAGCCTTGTCGAATCCCTTCTTCGTGTTGAGACCAGTTCCCACAGCGGTTCCACCCTGAGCGAGGAATCTCAGGCGGGGAAGAACGTCCTTAACCCGGTCGATTCCGTTCTTCACCTGGGCTGCGTAACCACTAAACTCCTGTCCCAGAGTAAGAGGAGTAGCATCCTGCAGATGGGTACGGCCAATCTTGATAATGTGATCAAACTCCTTGGCCTTATCGTCAAGAGCCTTGTGGAGAGCCTCGAGGCTGGGGATGAGACGGTTGGTGATCTCAGTCACTGCAGCAATATGCATGACGGTGGGGAACGTGTCGTTCGACGACTGAGACATGTTGCAGTGGTCGTTGGGGTGCACGGGCTTCTTGGATCCCATGGTTCCTCCAAGTAGCTCAATGGCACGGTTGCTGATAACCTCGTTGGAGTTCATGTTGGATTGGGTGCCGGATCCGGTCTGGAACACAACAAGAGGGAAGTGCGAAGTGAGCTTACCGTCAATAACCTCCTGGGCGGCCTGCTGGATGGCCTCTCCCACCTTCTTGTCGAGTCCGTAGGTCATGTTGACGGTGGCCGCAGCCTTCTTGAGCACACCAAAGGCGCGGATAAGAGGCTCAGGTAGCTTCTCGTTCTCACCAATCTCAAAGTTCTGCAAGGAACGCTGCGTCTGTGCTCCCCAGTACTTGGAGTCCTCGACCTCAATCTCACCAAAGGCATCAGTCTCGGTACGGCGAGCGGCCATGGTGGAGGAGAAGGGGCGAACAACCGTCTTGGCGGCAGCGATTGCCGAGTGGCGAGTAGGTCGGATCATGCTCTGCATCTTGTCTAGTTACTTTAGAAGAGGTAGTAGTAGTACAGTCTGCTGTGGAGACAGAATGAAATAAATGGGCCAATCAAGTCTTGTGTGGGGGTTGGGTTAGGCCCTTCTGTTCCGACGACGCGCACAGACAGAGAAGCCTTCGTCACGTGGGCTTGTTCCGTCTTTTTCAAGTGTAAATCGCGATAAACATGCAATACATTAGTTATGGTACAATCTAGTACGGCTTGAACCGTTTGCGCTGGCGCATCTCCTCGACCTTTTTCTTGTCATCCTGGAAGCGCCTGAGCAGGTCGTTCATCTCGGTCTTCTTCTGCTCACGGATCTGGAATCGATAGAAGTCGACGTGCTCCTTGTTTTTGGTTTTGTTTTTGTTAGTGTTAGCGTCTTCGAGAGGATTCATATTAGCCGTCGTAGTGGCAGTCGTGGTGGTTGTGGTGGATCCAGCCTTTCTCTTGGTAGGCACCACCAGAGTGAAGCCTTCTTCGTCCACGGTTTTGCGGAGATACTGGGCGTGGGCAGCTTCCTCGCGCTCACGCTGGGCAAACTCAGCCATGAATTTGTTAGCCTTTTGCTTGAGTAACTCTTGCGATGGAAGTCCCCCTTTCAGTTGATGGATAATGGCTTCCTGTCCAGACAGCGTCTCTGGACCCGGTACCCATGATAGAGAGGAACCGCTCTTCTTGGCTTTGGACAAGAATCGGGTACATGCAGCCTTATCAACAAAGACTAGCACTCCTCTATTAGACTGTTGGCCGGGTTCTGCGATGAACTCTTGCAAAATGGTGTTTCCCAGCTGCTGGCAGAGGTTCTTGAGAGCAGAGTAGGTTACATCAGACGGCAGGTTGACGGCAAACACCGCTCGGTCGGCAAACTGGGTATCGTTCTTGGTCTGGTGCTTTTTGAGATAGATGTAGTGGTTAACATGAGGCGAGACACTGATGCTCAGCGCTAGAAAGCCACCATACTGTGCCATTAGACTTAGCTTTGGTTGTGGTTGTGAAGATGAAATAAATTGAGCCCCATGGAACATACAGTTTGCCCTATTTGCCTGTGCCCCACGATGAGCTGCCAACAGGTGAGAGACTTATTGTCGTTGGATTGGCACCGTCAAGCTAAGCCAAAAATTGAGAAACAACGGCCCCATCAATGAGTACATGTGGGCTCGATAACTAGTAGCTGTTACTAAAATGGCAGTAGTCATGTCAATTTCATGCAGTGCTGACATAACTCCGAGATGTTTAATATGTACGCACATGTATTTTATAGTATCAGGCAGGAACATTCAAGTTGGTGCTGTCGGCACTACAACTCAGTTTGCAGATTCAGTCACAAAACCATTTGGACACATCCGTCTTCGGGGAGTGTGAAACACTTCAAATGCCCTCAAAAACGGAACATCATATGACTGCTCCATGGGCTCTATTCTTCATGCTAACATCATTAGTGAATAATTCCATCACATCTTGTGTGTTCAATGCACCTGCTTAGATCCTTGAGGTATTTTCCAGCGAAGGAGACTTGAGGGGTTTCCAGCGAAGGAGGCTTGAGGCTTTTCCAGCGAAGGTGGCCCTCGAGGCATTTTTGTTTACAGTTTAGCTTCGCGAAGTGAGCTTGTGCGCCGACATATAAGAGACCGCATGTACGACGCAGCTCGAGATAGTTGGAGCAACGAAGCGGCCAAGCGTCTTGGAACAGCTGGCCAGCTACAAACAGAGGTTAAGCTAAAAAGAGAAGCAAGATCGACAATAAAACAGCCGCCAGCGGCCCCCGATAGTCAACTAACAGCCGAAGAGGAAACAACAGCCGACATGGTACACAAGACCGCAGTTGGAATCGCTTATGAAAATACAGTGAAAAAGGCACAGGATGCCGTAGTAAACAAAGCACGACGGGTAGCCGATACTAGCATTACTGCTGTTGCTACTAATGCAGAGGACTCCTCATTGAAAACAATTGAGCCTTCAAGCTCCTTAAAATCAGAATCACCAACCATGGGCAGACGCAAAGGCACTAGTTTGAAAACAAGTCGGGGACAACGCTCCGGTTCAGTTACAGAAGACCATGGCGTGCTCAAGCGATCAAAGCGGGCAGAGAGGGTCGACACTGCCTCTAAGGAACGCGCGGAGCGTGTCATAGCCAAAACGAGACCGGTAGAGCAGGAAAAAGCACAAGACAAGAAAGAGGCTCCACCAAAGACTCAAGAAAATAACATCAACATAAGTGTCGTCCAGCACTACAATGCACGTCCCAACGCTACGCCTAGCTCGAGAGAACTGTCACCGATATTTGCACTGAAAAAGTTCAACAATTTTATCAAAAGCGCCCTGTTGCAGCACTCTAGCTCCCGGAATGGGAGTGTGTTGGATATAGGCTGCGGCAAAGGCGGAGACCTGGGCAAGTGGGCAAAGCAGCACATCTCAACGTGGGTCGGCATCGACATTGCAGACCAGTCTATCAAGCACGCACAAAGCCGCTATAAGGGGCTGGCCGGACGGGACCTGTTCCAAGCGGAATTTATTGTGGCCGATCCTTTTGCGCAGGATATCACGAAGCTGGTCACTCTCAATGGTGGGCGTTGTGACGTGGTGTCGATCCAGTTTGCGATGCACTATGCATACAGTTCTGAAAAGTCAGTTCGCCAATTACTCGATAATATCTCCAAGACATTGAATTCGGGAGGATACTTTGTCGGGACCATTCCTGACAGCCGTGAGATCTGCTGTCGCGTCAGAGAAGCACAGTCCAAATCTGGCAATTCAATACCCCTGGAATGGGGGAACGATGTTTACAAAGTTCAGTTCGACCAGATCCCTCCCAGCGAGGCAATCATGAACACCATTGATCCCTATGGACACCGATATCGATTCTACTTGGAAGATGCGATTGGCAACGTTGACGAGTTTGTGGTACCATTTGACCAGTTTGCGACGCTATGTAGAGACTACGGGCTTCATCTACAAGTCCACCAGAACTTCGGGAATTATTTTGACATTCTCCGGAACGCGGGGGACAATCGCGTTACAAGATTGTTTGAGAACGTGTTTCGCCGGAGTATGAAGGATCCAATCGGCCAATCTGTGCCTGCGAACCAGTACGAGGCCGCCTGCTTGTATGCTGTGTTTATGTTTAAAAAGGAGTAGCTGTTATTTATTGCATTGAATTCATGTATTTTGTGTTGCTGTGGTGAGGCGGAAGCCTCCCAATATTTATAAATACGTTAACCGGAACCCCGCGCGCGCATGGACGCAATCATTTGAAACACGGCCCCCATCCAACACGTTACCAACTAACAGACTCTATTGAGTTATAACAACTAACAACGACTAACCTCTGATAAACAAGCAGAATGCCCCAGCTAGTGGAAAAGCCGGACTTGTCCAAGTACAAGATGGGCACCTTCGCAGGGGTGTTCCTGCCAACCACACTCAACGTGCTGTCGATTCTCATGTTCTTGCGCTTCGGCTTCATTCTGGGGCAAGCCGGAATCTTGGGGATCTTAGCACTCTTGCTTGTGTCGTACGGTGTTGATTTGCTCACAACACTATCCATCTCGGCCATTAGCACCAACGGTACTGTTCGCGGAGGAGGAGCTTACTACATGATTTCAAGATCCTTGGGGCCAGAGTTCGGTGGCAGTATCGGCTTGGTCTTCTTTGTTGGTCAGGTACTGAATACGGGTCTTAACGTGGTGGGTTTCTGCCAACCACTAATTACGAATTTTGGCGTGCTGACGGGGTCCGAGTCTAATGTACTCCCCGAGGGAAGATGGTGGGTGTTTTTGTACTCGAGCGTAGTGCTCGCGCTGTGCACGGGACTGTGTACAGTCGGATCCTCTGTGTTTGCGAGATTCTCGAAACTACTGTTTGTGATCCTTATCGTGGCCACGGTCTCGATTCCAGTGTCTGCCATCTTTGTGCAGCCATATATTGATGGTCGATTTGGCACTGTGGTGGATACTGCTGCCCACTTTGCCTCTAATGCTCCTGCGTACACAGGACTCAGCTGGCACACGTTTAGAGAGAACCTTCTGCCAAGGTTCACCAAGGGAGCTGCCGGAAGTCAGATTGCCACAAGGGAAAACTTCCAGGACATGTTTGGTATCTTTTTTCCTGCTACATCCGGGATTTTTGCTGGTGCAAGCATGTCAGGAGACCTCCGCAAACCGTCCAAGTCCATCCCAAAGGGAACGTTGTGGGGACTAGCGGCGACATTTGTGCTGTATGTGCTGGTGATTCTGTCATTGGGCGCAACTGTCTCCCGAACTCTGCTATACCGCGATGTAGACATTATCCGCAGCTCTAATCTATCTGGGTACCTGATTCTAATGGGCGAGTTTTCAACCTCGCTATTCAGTTCACTTATGGGTATTGTTGGCTCCTCCAAGCTGTTACAGGCTATTAGCAACGACCACCTGTTGCCATATATGGGCATGTTTGCCAAGGGCTCATCTAAAGCCGACACGCCGCTCAACGCCATTGCAATTACCTGGCTATTGACGCAGTTAACGCTGTTCTTTGACATTAACCAGATCGCCGTCTTCATCACCATGGCGTATCTAATGACGTTTGTTGTAACTAACCTGGCATGTTTTCTACTCAAGATAGCTGCAGCCCCAAACTTCCGTCCGTCTTTCCGCTACTTTTCGTGGCAGAGCGCGGGGTCGGGAGCCTTGGTAAGCGTTGTGGCCATGTTTGTAGCCGACGGGACCTCTGCAGCAGCCATGATGGCCGTGCTGCTAGTGCTGTTTCTCGTCATCCACTACGTCTCGCCGCCAAAGCCGTGGGGAGATGTGTCGCAGTCTCTTATTTATCACCAAGTCCGCAAGTATCTTTTGCGGCTCCGCCAAGACCACGTCAAGTACTGGAGACCTCAGATTTTGCTGCTGGTGGATAATCCCCGCACGTCCTGGAGCTTGATCCATTTTTGCAACAACCTCAAAAAGGGCGGCCTGTACATTCTCGGGCACGTTATGGTGACGGCGGACTTTACGGCGGCGTACCCCGAGATCCAGAAACAGCAGAACGCGTGGCTCAAACTGCGCGATGTTGCCGGAATCAAGGCGTTTGTGCAGGTTGCTGCTGGTCCCAACCTCATGTGGGGTGCGCGGAACCTGTACATGGGGTCGGGGCTTGGAGGAATGAAACCTAATATCGTGGTGATGGGGTTCTTTGACCTCAGTAACCACGCGCAGTACAAGGACAGACTGGAGGCTCGCCAGCTCCTAAATTCTGGCCACCAGCATGGCAGCATGAGCGGTCTTAACAGCAACGGTATCAACGAGTCGGAAGCGATTAGGGTAGAGTACCTACCTACAGACGTGTGCCGCACTGAGCCTTCTTCAACGGCGTGTGAGTGGGTCAAGGTGATTGAGGATCTTCTTACCATGCAAGCCAACATTGCCATTGCGCGGGGCTTCTCGTCGCTGGTGTTTCCAGACGACGACAGTATTCCCAAAGATCACGAGCCCAAAAAGTACATTGACCTGTACCCAATTCAGATGAGTGCACACATTGTTGATGAAACGGGAGAGATCTCGGCGCTGAGTACCAACTTTGACACGTACACTCTGATTCTGCAGATGGGTGCGATTCTGCACACTGTGGCATCGTGGAAACGCACTCACAAGCTCCGTATTGTTGTTTTTGTGGAAGACGAAGAGGACGTTGAGTCCGAGCGGCAGCGAATCCGGCTGCTGATTGATAAGCTTCGTATCACAGCAGATATTGTTGTGGTGTGTCTTGAGCACGCACAGCTTGAAACATACCAGGTGATCATCCACGGCAAGCCAGACACGTCAGGCCGTGTGTCCGCTGCACTTCACAACCACGACTGGTGGCAGGATCTGTGTGCCTCCCGAGCGGATGGTGGCAGCGGAGGAGACGTTGTTAGTGATATCACCCGCGCACAGTTCAATCCCCCGCCTGGTCAGGGCCCGTCGCTATCAGAGATTGTTTCGCCAGACATGGAGCGCGTACTTGCTCCGGGCAAGAAACGGCGTCGTCTGACAGTATCATCACTCCAACGGCTTGGACTCAACCACTCGATCCAGACAAACAGATTAGGCGGACAAAGTGTCTTGGGCACGAGCGCCGAGATTGATGGTCACCACCACGCTCTGTTGGACATTGATTCTAGCACTAGCAGTAGCTGTAGTGAGATGGAAGATGATGGAGCAGAGAGCGACGCCGATGTGGAGAATTATATGGACGACCCCGACTCGACAAACTCTTCGCCGTTCTCCTCTCCTCCGGGCCAGCATGCTCTACACCGAGCAAACACGGTGGCAGGATCGAGCCCAACGGGTAGCAAGCGATTCTTCATGCGACGTGGAAGTATTCTGTTGAGAAACCCTTGGAATAAGACCAAGAAAACCGACAAAAAGACTCTACAGGTACCCGCGATCATCAAGTCACAAACCAGTGATGACACGATATCTACAACTACTCAACCACCTGCCTCGCAGTCGCAGTCGCAATCGCAATCGCAATCGCTACTGCCCCCGACACGTCCCCCTATAAGTAGAGGCAACTCGGCTACCTCTCTCAAGCGACCTCCACTTGGCAGTCGCAACAATTCATCTACTTCGCTACGACGACAGCTTCCAAACTTTTCTGGAAAAGCCATTCCCAACACCAAAGTCTTGGAGGACGATACCCCGCCCGGTAAGCGCACAATCATGTTTGAAGAGGATGAGCAATCGCCTCTACTTTCTGGAAACACCACCATGACTTCTGCTTCCGCCGGTGTTATGGGTTCTTCGAGTGTTGCCGATTACGGCAGCGCTAGCCCGCGTCAAAGATCTCCCACACCTGGACCTCCCACGCCGGCCGAGTCGCCACTCGGCACTCCATCTTTGGCTTGCAGTGAGACGGGGGAGTTGTTGTTTGGTGATGAAGCCATTACATTCAATACCATTCCTGCTATTGGCCAGCATGTGATTTTGAACGATCTGATGCGGACCATTTCGCGCGACTCGGCCGTCATCTTTTCTACTCTGCCTGCGCCGACCCTTGGAACAAGCAAGAACCTGGACGAGTCTCTCGACTATATTGAGTCATTGGACATTTGGTGTGATGGCTTGCCTCCCACTGTGCTTCTGCACTCGCAGAGCATGACCGTGACTACGGCCCTGTGACCACTAACATTTATGAATAATGATTATAGATTATTAACGTACAGGTGGTATTATGCATCTACTTGAGGAAGTACTGGCCACAGCCCTTGGCACTTCTATTCTTGTCGTTAGCGTTGAAGGTGTAATCAATGGAGATGTCCAGGTGACGGGGATTCTCCTTACTGGGATGCGAAGTAAGCTTCATGGAGACGGTTTCGTTTTCGTCCACAATCAGCTCATCAGGAAGATAGAATACAGTTTGCTTCCAGTGCGTGTACCGAGCATGCGGTCCGGTGGAGAAGGTCACCGGCTTATGGCACTTGGAAAACTCAATGTCAAACCACACCACGAGAGCGTGCGCAGTGTCATTTCTTCGGGCAGTCAGCTCAAAAGACTTGGAGAAGGCCAAATCCTCCACGGTGATAGTGTACAGGTCTAGTTCGTAAACCAGAGCGGGGTCTGAAATGACGGCTCTCAGCTCGACAGTGTCGACGAGCGGCTCAGCCATGGCAACTGCCTGAAAAGGAGAGTAGTCAAAGCCGTATACTTCTTTCCAGAATCCAATCTTCTCCTCTTTGTACTCGGCATCCTCAATCAGGGCCGCGTGAATGGTGGCCTTATCGGGGAAGAGCAGTCCTCCCTCGACAAGGTACTTGTCTCTGGCCCACAGGACCGAGTCCAGCATAGACTCGTAGAGCAGAAAGTAGCCCATCCACTCGGAGATGATAATGTCGACCTTGGGGTACTCTGCAGGCAGCTGAACCTCCTCCATTTTTCCGTGGAGCAGAGTGATTTTGTCGGCAAGTCCGTTGGTTTCAACGATTTTTTGGGCCATGCCGATAATGTTCGACATGTCGACGCCGATAACGTGTTTGGCACCACTGCGCGCAGCAAACATGGACAGAATGCCAGTTCCGCACCCGACATCGAGCACCACTTTGCCCTTGAAGAGGTGTCTGTTTTGGTAGATGGAGTTACGGTACGAGATGGTACGGGTCTCGTCCTTGAGCATCTCCTCGTGGATGCCGAAATGGTCATACGACCCAAAATAGTGCTGGTCGCTCTTACTGAGCTCGTTTTTGCTGTCTGCCATGATTTGTTGACGGTGTGCAAGTTTCGTCTGCTAGCGTGACGAATATTTCACTATCTTTTGGGGTGGTATTAGGGTTTGGACCCTGGGGTATCGCAGAAAGGGTCTCGTAGTGTGTGCCGTCCATCTGATGGGCTATTGTGGCAGGAAGAATTTTCCTGACGACTGCAAGTTCAAAAGGTACACCTACTGTGACCCGTTTGCCCAAAAGCCTTCTTTGTTTACATGCAGGTACATTACTGAGGGCGGATCGAAGCACTGCATGGTCACGCCCTACGCCCTTGCCCTGACGCGCGAGAGAAGAATACTAACACACGCCAAAAGACGTCACCACAACTCACAAAAAACAAACAGTCAAATCCATCCACATGAAGACACGACTAGACCGACAATGAATGGCGTTGTCGAGGCATTTGGTGATGCCAATCACAACACAGACGTAAATGTAAATAGTTCGCCCACAGACCCTGCCAAAGGCGGCGCTCCTACCGACAAGCGAGTAAAGCGGAAGAAAACGAGCCGAGCGTGCATACACTGCCAGCGGGCACATGTGGTCTGTGACCCAGGAAGACCGTGTCGGCGCTGTATCAAACGAAATTTGCAGGATACCTGTCGCGATGGTGTACGCAAAAAGGCAAAGTACCTGGAGGGTGACACATACGAAGCTGCATCAGCCCCAATCCCGCCTGGACCTCCCCAAGTTCAAGGAATCCAGCCGATGCCAATACCGGCGGGCCAGCGTAGCAGTATGTCGGGCCAGACGATGGGTCAAAGTGCAAACATGGTGATACCCATTAACACACCCACCATGTACTACGGACCCAACCTTGAACCTTCTTTTCGAGGGCCCGCGGAGCAGAACGGCGGCATTCTCCCGCCATCGGGTCTCAACTATGGGCTCGAGCGCACCGGAAACGAACCACCTCCTCAAAATGTTGCTCAGTCCCCACATGGGTCCCATACGTCGGCACAGAGTCCACTTCTGCAGCAACGCCAGCAGCAGCAGCAACAACAACAACAACAAATACAATCCGACCAATCTCCCTACACCTTTGGGTCCAACGCCACGAATCTCGAGTATTCCATTCTCTCTAACATTCTACAAGCCTCTGGAGGTGAGCTGTCCCCGTACGACTCCATGACTACTTCCTCCAATGCTAATGCCACGACTCCAACTAACAATAACGCTAACATGAATCCTCAAATCCTTCCGATGCAGTGCGCAACCAATATGCAGCAGCCCATGTCTCCTCAAGCCCCCCTTTTCTCCGAAATCCGCATCTCTGGCGGCAACGAACCCACCGACACGCAAGTGTTTGTGAATTCGTATAACGACTCTCAGCTTACCAATAATAACACCAGTAATATGGTTCTGGATCCTGATGAAGTATATAGCCGGGTACAGTCCCCGTTTCCTTATACTGACGGCTTCCATAGGCTACTAGGGTACCTGCGAGCTCGGTTCACAAAGTCAACACTGCTGCACATTGCTCGTGCCATGGCCGCGTACCGGCCCAGCTTCATTGCTGCAACCAACCTTCTGAAAGAATCGGACCTAATTTTTATGGAACAATGTTTCCAGCGCACGCTTCTGGAAATACAAAAGTATATCCCCAAATCGGGCACGCCCACGGTGGTATGGCGACGAACCGGCCAGATTGCTGCGGTGGGCAAAGAGTTTTGTCAGCTCACTGGATGGGCTCCGCATGAACTTGTTGGCACCACCCGCTTCATTGTAGAGCTTATGGACGACACGTCTGTGGTTGACTACTTTGATGTATTTTCCAAGCTTGCGTTTGGTGATTCGCGAGGTGTCACCATGACAGAGTGTACCTTGCTGAACCCAGCGGGGGTGCGCATTCCCACGGCCTGTACGTGGACGGTCAAACGCGATGTTTTCGACATTCCCATGATGATTATCGGTAATTTTCTGCCAATCTTGTCAACATGACGCAGTTTCCCTGACGAAAGCCTTTGATTGATTCATGCATATCATCTAATATATATTACTATGTGTATTCATTCTAGTTGCTAATCTCCTTCAGCAAAGCCTCCTTGTCGGCCGGCGACAGACTCTTGATGGCCTCAGCAAACGCAGCCACGGCGCCACTCTGGCCCCTGAGCTGGGAAATCGCATTCTGCACAGTGTAGTCCTTGGCCAGAACCTGCAGCATCTGCGAAATCTTGGCGTCGTGCGACTCCAGCCACTCGGCAACAGCACGGTCGTCTTCGCTGTTGTCAACATGCGATGTGTACAGCGACTTGAGACGAGCCTTCTGCTCAAGTCTGGTGGAGTGGGGCAGAGCAGATGCAATGCGCTTCATGAGGTACTCCTCGTCGAGACGACGGCGCACACGCCAGAAGAAGTGGCGTCTCGAGTTGATCCACTCAAGAGGCTGTCTAATGACGCCCTTGGCGGCCATGCGTCCGGCACGGTCATGCAGGTCAGCAAACTGAACAGAAATCTGCTGGTAAATAGGTAGAAGCTGCTTCTCTCTAGCAGCCATCTTGGCTCTGATCTCAGACTCGGTGGCCGAAGAGTCCGCGGGCTTGGCGTCAGGGGCAGAGGCAGCGGCAGCAGTCTTGAGCTCCTCGAGCTGGCGGCACAGATCACCATATGTCTGGTCCAGACGCTTCATGGTGGCAGTGAGCTTGTCGTTACGGAACTTGATGCCAACCATTCCCTCGGGCTCGAGCACTCCAGCACGGGCCTCGACGTCAGCGTACATCTCCATCATCTCAGAGTTAATGGTGGGGTCAACCACAACCCACGAACCTCCACGGAGCTCTCCAGTGGGAGGAATGTACGTAAAGATGGGCTGCTGGTAGTCAACCAGCGCGTCGACAATAAACGATCCGTACTTGAGCACCTCGTTGTACATGTCGCGCTGACCACCCGAGAATCCTCTCCAGTTGGCCAGAATCATGAGTGGCAGCTGCTCTCCGCGGTTAAAGTCATTAATGGCCTGTGCCGTCTTGAACGCAGAGTTGGGGTACCACACCTGTCCGGCTTCCTGGACAACCTGTTCAGTGGAAGAGGGGTTGGCAGGATCCGCAGGAATGACATTCTCGACAGCACGAGTCTCAACGGCAATGACTCCCATGGGGATACCACCCAGACGCGCGCGTCCAACAACAACTCCCTTGGCCCATCCAGATAGAGTCTCCTGGAATGTACCCTTGTCGAACAAACCACTCTCAAAGGCGCCAGTGGTAGGGTCCTCGCGTCCACCAATCATCCATCTCACGTCGTACTGCTCACTGCCCTTGGGAGGTGCGTACTGCACATCACGGTCCCAAGAGTCGCCAGTCTCGAGAATGGGAACAGGAGCACCGCGAGAAGCAGGAACATACGCCATCCACTCCATAATCTTCTCGACTCCGGCAAAGTCGTCGTTCGCAGTCAGGTGCGACACTCCGTTGCGGTACATGATCTGGGTGCCTCCCAGCTGCAGGTTGGACGAGTAGACTTCACGTCCAAGCAGCTTGTTGATGGCAGGCGCTCCAGTGAGAATGATGGGCTGGCCCTCAATCTGAATGGCACGCTGGCCCAGGCGCACAAGGTACGCTCCAATACCCACACTTCGGCAAGTAACCAGGGTAACAGTGAAAATGTCCTTGTAGGCTCTGGAGGTTGCTCCGGCAATAAGACCCGATCCACGCAGACACTCGACTCCAAGACCGTCCTCGGCACCGATAATAAACTCAATGCGGTAGCGCGTCTCGCCATCCTCCACAATCTTTTGGGCTTCAACAACCTTCTTGGTGCTCTTGCTAAGTCCCTCGTACGCATCGGGAGTGAGGTACAGGTATTGGAATCCCTTGGTGGGCTGCTCGGGGTCGTTCCACGCAACGTTGAACAGAGGAATGAGCTCCTCGGCAACACCAATCCGCGCTCCCGAGTTGGCAGACAGGTAGATTCTGGGAATACCCTCGGCTCTGGCGTATTCGGTGACCTTGTTGAAGAACGCATCCTCCTGGGGTCCAAACGATCCAATCTTGAACGTAATGTCGTTGGCCACAATCACAAAAGAACGGCCGGCAGGATACTCGGGTGTCTTGGCTGTGCACTTCCAGCCCACCATACCAATGGCGTTGGCACCAGGCTCTCTGGTGACTTCGCTGAGTCCTCCCGCCTCGTCCATAATGAACTCAGCGTACGTGAAGCACTCATGAGGAGCCTTCTGGTTGCCGTGCTTCTTCCACTGGGAGACAACAGCCTGTCTGAACAGATCGGGGAAATCGTAACAGTAGGTCGTTCCCATGATGTGGGCTCGGTATCTCTTGGGCTGCAGCCACTCCTTGGTGGGGTAAGGCGTGTTGACAGGGCGGAGATGCATGGTTCCAGCCTGTGCTCCCAGACTCTTGTACACCCACTCTCCCTTCTGGTTGCGGATCTCGGCGTACATCTCGGTCTTGACAACGTATCCGGAAACGTTGTTGATCATGGCACGCAGAGGGAACGTCTGGCCCGAGGTGGGGTCCGAGATCATGATACGGATCTCGGCTCCAGTCACACGGAGTCTCCAAAGTCTGCGTCCGAACCGCTCCAGGAATCCTCCAAAGGCGTCCTCGACCTGCTGGGGATCAAGAGTAAACACCGCTGTGAAGTTGATGAAAATGTGGTTCAGATCAGTGTTGGTGGTGTCCACAATCTCAAGCGCATCGAGAATGTCGCTCATAAGGCGGTTGGCCTCGGAAATCAGGTACTGAGGCGTAGAAATGTCGTCACGGATACGGCCAGGAGTCACAATTCCACGCGTAAAGTAGCGGCGATCAGTGCTGCTGTTCTTTGCAACTGCCTCGTACATGTGGATGTTACGGTTGTCGGTAAACACAGGCTTGATGTCAAAGTTGGAAAGTCTGGCGAGCTCTAGTTGGAACGCAAGTGCAGGCTCAATGTGACGGATCTTCTTGTCCTCCACGTACTCGGGCCCTCTAAAGGTAAAGTAGCGGGGGTGGTGGCCGGCAGTGCCACACACAACCAGAGTAAGACGTCTGACGCTGCAGGCAACCAAATCGTCTTTGCAGTCGTCGAGAACGTCGCTGACACGCGCAAGAATTGTCTCGTCGTCCAGATCATCAGGTTCGGTAACAACAATGTTGCAGATGTTGGTCAGAATCTTGTTGTTGGACTGAGAGGCTGCAGGCATGCGCTCACGGGCAAGGGCAGAGGATGCCGGCTTCATTTCAAGACCCTGACGAGGGAACAGCTCCAAAGCACGCTGGATAGAGTCCTCGAGGTCGTCCAAATCATCAGCAGGGCAAACAACACCAGACCTCAGAGGCACACTAGTGTCGTTCTTGTTGACCAAAAGCGAGAGATCCGAAATGGAAATGGCACGACTAAACTGGGCGCGCACAGGCGAAGTGTTGCCAGAGTTGGTGGCGCTGCTGTTCGAGTTGGTGCCAGTGCCCTGTTGGGGCATGGCTCCAGCAACAAGCGAGTAATCGGCGTGGTTCAGGTTAGGCAGTCTGAACTTGTAGCACAAGGCAGGGGAGGATCCGTCCAGATGGTACGACAGCTCAGGAATGACGTAGGCTCGGAAAGAGCGGCGCACGTACACCTCAAGCGCAGCAGCAACCACATAGGGATCGGCATGGGTGAAGAACTGACCCAGCACGTCAAAAACAGTGTAGCGCGAGTCGACAACCTCTCTCAGCACCTCATAGTTGGGGGTCTGGCGGTCGAATCCCACAGTGCCGTAAGCAGACTGGACAACAGAAGATCTCAGAATGTGCTCCAGCTGGTCAGAGCGCTCCTTTAGCGAAGGAAGAGCACACTGGATGAGAATCTCACGCGCACGCAGCACAACCTTGGCAGTGGCACGGCTCTCGAGTGACACAATGTTCTTGAGAGTGGGGCGCAGGTACTGAGCAACAAGTCCAGCGTCAATCACAGACGGCTGGTACTCAGACAGCAGAGCAAGCACAAGGTTGTTCTTGGCTCCAACCTTGGAGTGCGACCACACAGTGGTCACAACCTTGCGGAGCGAGTCCTTGTTCTCGTCTCTAAGACGCAGAATCACATCCTCCTCGCGGAGATTGGGGCCCGAGAAAAGTGATTCAACCTCGTAGTACTTATCAAGGAGTCCAGCAATAACCTGGAACTCGTGAGCAACAAGTCCGTCGCAGTATCTGCGGGCAATAGCGCTCAAGGGCTCAACAACGGCGTAGTACAAGCCAGCCTCTCCCGAGTTGGCAGGAGCATGCTTGTCGATAGCCTTGAGCAGAGCCTTGGCAGGGAACTCATGCTTGCGCGCCTTGGCCTTCTCAATCGTCTGAGACAGAGCAGCGTCGAGTTTCTGCGACATACGCGAATGAAGTGCAGATGCCTGCTGGTTCCACTCTCCATAGGGGAGATCCGGGTTGCGCAGCAGCTCAATCAACTCCTTGAGTGTAGCAGCCATCGTGGCCTGGTTGTCATATCCGTTCAGAATGTTCTCCAGGGTCTGCTGGACAACCTTGAACCGCTGGAATGGTTTAGATCCAACCACAGCAGAGGGTCCAAACTCGGGCATCTGGCCTTCAAAGGGCTTGGCGTGCTTGACTTTGGTGGGGTCATCGAGCGCCAAAATTCCAAGAATGTCTCCAGCCTCAAGAGTGGCTCCAGGCTGCTTGATGAGCTGCACCACTCCATCCTCCGCCGCGAGCAGAGGCATGTACATCTTCATGACCTCCACCTCGGCATAAGCCTGGCCCGCCTTGACCTTCTCACCGCTCTCAACAAGGAATCTCACAAGCTTTCCGGGGGAAGGAGTACGCAGTTGAGTAGGGTCGTTCTCAACCTCAAGAAGACAGGTCTTGGAATCCACCGACAAACGGGTGGCTCCAACCTCCTCTTTCCAGTAGACATTGTGCGACTTGCCGCCAATAGAGACAAGGAGTCCTCCATCCGACAAGGCACGAACACCAACGTCGACACGCGATCCGTTGATGAAGAGCACGTATGCGTCCTGCGAAGATCTCGTTGCAGTGAACTTGTATCGCTCGCCCTCATAGATAAACTCCACCGCGAAAACGCTCTTCAGCGTCTCCTTGGGAGGAGCCTGGCCCTTCTCAAGGCACGCCTGGTACTCGCGGAGAGCATCCTCGCACTGAACGTGGGCCTTGGTGGCGGCTCCACACAGCACAGCAATGTTGCGATCGGGGCGCTCAGCCGTAAGCTTCTTGGAGATAAGCTCATCTAGCCAGCCCGTGGTGATGGTGTTCCCTTCAAAGTCGGGAGATTCAAGCAGCTTGATGAGGTACTCGACCGTGGTGCGGAAGTCTCCGCGGATAGAAAGCTCCTTGAGAGCAACAACCATGTGCTTTCTAGAGGCTTGGCGGTTCTCGCCAAATGCAAAAATGTGTCCAAACTGCGAATCACTGAAACTGTGGATTCCTCCCTGGTTACCCACACTGAAGTATCCCCAGACGTTGGACGAGGACCGGAAGTTGAGGTCATGCAGCATTCCGCCTGAGGGCTTGAAGCCCTCGCCAGGATCCTCACTGGTGATACGGCACGCAGTGGTGTGGCCCTTGGGAACAGGACGGCGCTGGCTCTCAAGTGCAAGGTCAGTGGAAAAGCCAAAGTCGATGGGCGTTTGCGTCTTGGGGTCCACTCCGTAGAACAGACGAATGTCGCGGATGGTGTGAAGAGGCAGACCCATGGCAATCTGGAGCTGAGCGGCAGGAAGATTGACGCCGGTCACCATCTCCGTGGTAGGATGTTCCACCTGCAGACGGGGGTTGAGCTCCAAAAAGTAAAACTGGTCATCCTCGTGTGAATACAGGTACTCAACGGTACCGGCACTGACGTATCCTACGAGCTCTCCAAGTCTCACGGCAGCCTTCTCCATGTTGTGGAAAGTCTCGGGCCGTGCGACGGTAACAGGAGCCTCTTCGATAATCTTTTGGTGACGTCTCTGGACCGAGCAGTCTCGTCCAAATAGAGAAATGTTGTTACCGTACTGGTCGGCAAGCAGCTGTACCTCCAGATGGCGGGCGTTGCCCGCAAGCTTCATGATGAAAATGGGCGATCCAGGAATCTCAGCGGCAACCTGCTGGTACATAGACACAAACTGCGCCTCGGTATCCACTTTACGGATACCCTTTCCTCCTCCTCCCTCGGAGGCCTTGATCATGACGGGGAATCCAATCTTCTTGGCCTTCTCGAGTCCGTCTTCAGGTCCGCTGCAGCATCCCTTTGCGTACACCTCGTCGGTGACGCTCACAAGGCCGGTCTTCTGGTCCACTTGCACCTCCTCAACGCCGGTACCGGACCATGGGATACACGGAACCTTGGCGTGCTGTGCAACGATTGTTGATGAAATCTTGTCTCCAAGTGATCGCATGGCGGATCCAGGGGGTCCAATAAACACAATCTTCTTGGGGCTGGCTGCCAGGCTCTCAGGCAGTAGTGGGTTTTCACTGGCGTGTCCCCATCCGGCCCACACGGCCTGAGCGTTGGTACGCTCGGCAATATCTACAATGAGCTCCACGTTTGCATAGTTGTTGTTGTTAGTTCCTCCGGGAACCTCCACGTACTGGTCCGCCATACGGATGTACTCAGCGTTAGCCTCGAGATCCTCGGGAGTGGCCATGACGGTGAACGAGATGGCCCGCTCGTCCCCAAATGTCTCGTAGGCCCATTTCCTCACTGACCGGATCTCCTTGACGGCAGCAATACCGTTATTGGCAATAAGTACCTTGTTAGTTTTTTTGTTTTACGGCATTGTTGAGTGGTGCTGTGGCAAGTAGTATCCTGTGGATCTATTCATGCTAGTGACAAGTCAAAGGGGCCAGATCTACATCAGATCTTGATCTCAAATCTTGCTTCTCCCCCTTCTTGACTCTCCATCTGGCTCCCCATCTTGACCGACTCTCATACAGCTCCTTCAGTCTTCAAATACTTACCGAAGAAATGACCGTGTGACCGCCATGTGCCTTGACAAAGTCCCGGACCTTTGATTTTTCGGCCCGATCCACTGAATTCAGACCCAGAAAGTGGGAAGGCAGTGCCGAGTGGTCGTACTTGCCTGACATCTTCCTGAAGTCAATGTGTCTAGTAGTGCGATAGGAAAATCAAAGAAATTGATCAAGTGCTTGCAACTCTTAGATAAGTCGAAAATCACGGCCCCAACCCGCGATGAGGTCGTTGGGCGTCTCAACAACCTTAATGCCCCAAAACGGGCCGTGAGGCTGTTCCTACTGTGGAATGTCTCAACACCGTCGCAACACAGGCCTCAACACCATTCACCCAACAAGCCCGACCTCGGATCGCCTTTCTGGGAGAAATTTTCCCTAGCCTTCCCCACAGAAGTCTTTGGAACGTCGGCAAGCGCGGGCCCTTATTCGGCCGACTCAAAATATGCTATATCACTCGTGATTCCAGGGCCTTTCGACAGGTCCAGAAGTTGCTGCGCCAAACCCAACCCAGCAGTGCCGTAGCATACGGCCCCTAGGACCGGAAAAACTGAACTTCGTTCGGTAAGTTGAACGTTTCAACGGTTGTCGTACCTTACATTGCAGCCGTGGTTTTTTATAACCCACCACCGTGTCCTTCTACATCTACTATTAGTATTAATCTATTTTGTTGGTGGGTGCGTAGATATATGTAACCCCTGAAGAAGTTACTTCGGGATATGTGGCTGCGGCAATGGTGAAGTGATGGATGGTCTCTGGAAATGCGAGAGTCCACCCTCCACCTTGTGCTTAGACTCAGAGGTAAGAAGAGAAACATTTCCAGTAACAAAAGATCAGGCAAAGAGAAACACTGTGCTTTCTTTCTACCATGTGACAGAACTATCAACCGTCTCCACGAGGAGTGCTGTGCCTGTGGAATTAGTGCCTTCGTGGAACACATGAAGGATAAGGTCACCAAGAGCACCAGTACTGCGGAAAGTGCCATGCCAAGAACATATTTGGAATATATGATAGTAACATCTGTATTGAGTAACTTAAAAACAATTATTGGCTTAGTGCATGCATGCACATGCACATGCACGCTGTGGGGTTCAAACATGGGCAGGTTTAGTGTGGCGCACTTCCAAACTAGATCGTACGATAACGACGATCGACTTCCTTCATACAACGACGAAGTCCACGATGAATGCCATTGAGTCGACAGCAGGATGGCTGCTGAGATATTTCAAGGAATTCGATAAGAATCTGCTTCACAACAAGCCCGAATTCAAGGACGCCGATACCTCGGTCGAAGTTCGAGTTCCAGATATTGGAGAAGACAATTCCCAAGTACCTCACAAGTATGGGTACTTCACTGAGCACACGTTGCCCACTATTGAATGGAATGCGCCCGAAGCAACTCTTGCTAAAGTCAAAGAGTGGCTGATTGTGATTGAGGACCCCGATGGGCCTCTCCCCTGGCCAGTAGTCCATGGTATTTTCTACGGAATTGACCCTGCCAAGACCAGCATCAGTAACGATGATATCAAACCCAAGGGCGACAAGAATTCGAATGAATTGATGGGAGGATTCAAGCATGGCAAGAACGCCTTGGGCACCATTTACATTCCTCCTCGTGGCTTGAGGAGCCACGGCCCTCATAAATACGTCTATCAAGTTATCGGGCTGAGCGAGCCGATCGATCAATCAAACCTGTCGAAAATCCCCAAGCTAGCCGAGGTTGTGGGACAGCTTGATGGTCGAATCGTTGCCTGGGGTAAGTGGACTGGAATCAGGGAGAACAAATGAATCAAATCGTAAATCTTATCTCAAATCAAATCACAGAAGAATGGTAATCAGTGATCTTTGACCGTGGATCTTGGCTCAAAACCACGGACAAGAATGAAGAAATTGAATGGCGGTCATGAGTACGTGGCCATTGTACGATCTCTTGAGGGGACGCCATAGACAACAGCCTATAGTGGCTGTTCCTCTGCTAATCATTCCAAGGGCAGTACGGTCTCTTCATCGTGGAAACAGGTGTAGCTGCAATCATCGAGTGGCACGCTCAAGCGCAGTCTAACTTTGGGAGCCGAAGGACATATAGGCTCCTCGATCACTACGACCAATCACACCTCTATAGTGAAATGTAGTGGACGAGTACCGTACCATGTTGACTTGTTTATCACTAAAATTCCTAATGGCAATACTCTACTTTGGATCATCGGGTGTTCCCTATCGAAGTTCTTGCCACCAATTCAAAGTGGCAAAGATGGACATTACGGTGGAAAAGATGCGCTACAACTAGACAAAAACAATAAATATGACAATAAAATACCTTAAATAGTTAGCCTCCAAATCCATACAGAGTACGGCCCTGTCTCTTGAGGGCGTATACCACGTCTAGCGAAGTCACAGTCTTACGCTTGGCATGCTCAGTGTAGGTGACGGCATCGCGGATGACAGACTCTAGGAATTGCTTGAGCACAGTACGGGTCTCGTCATAGATGAGCGCGGAAATACGCTTGACACCTCCACGGCGTGCAAGACGACGAATAGCAGGCTTGGTGATGCCTTGGATGTTATCCCGAAGGATTTTGCGGTGGCGCTTGGCTCCTCCCTTTCCTAGTCCCTTTCCTCCTTTTCCTCTGCCAGACATGTTTTGGTGTGTGTAGTGGTGGGAGAAAGAGAAAAAAAAAACCTTCCTGGCCGGTATATATGGCTTTTGGGCGGCAATCTGCGCTGAGCGGGGTCTATACGAGGGCCACGTATTATTGGGTCATTCTGGGGCGGAGTTGGGCCAGGGCGGCTCCCTGCTCGGCTGGCAGGAATTTACAACGTGTGTGCTGGTGTACTGCACTGGGGGTTTCGGGGATTTAGAATTGGGATATTTTGCACGTTTGGTTGGGACACAAGGTGCTAACAAACTGGCCCTGCACAGGGTTATTTCTAACTGTGCTGCTCCCAACTCTACTCCCAAGACTCATCACGTGAGGGCCTCACGTGTGTTACCCTACTGCTTTCGTGTCCCTCCAATCACGACAATGTAATTTTCACCCAAACTCAAAATATCAACCCGTTGAGACACACAACACAACCAACCAACCAACAGTTTTTTGTAACATGTTTCGGTTTGCGTCGGTCAAGCAGTCGACCAAACTGACGGCCCACGCCGTCACGGCAACTCTCGCGACCGCTGGCCTCACCTCCTACTATGCATACCTGTACTGGAACCCCGCGCACGCCATGACTGACGCAGAGCACGGACTGCACGCTCCCAGCTACCCGTGGTCCCACAAGGGTGTTTTCGAGACATTTGACCACCAAAGCATCCGCAGAGGGTACCAGGTGTACCGCGAGGTGTGCTCTTCCTGCCACTCTCTGGATCTTGTGCCATGGAGAGCACTCGTTGGAGTGTCGCACACGGCATCCGAGGCCAAGGCCATGGCCGAGGAGTTTGAATACGACGATGAGCCCGATGATGAGGGTAAGCCCCGCAAGCGTCCTGGAAAGCTGGCTGACTACATGCCTGCTCCCTACGAGAATGAGCAGGCTGCTCGTGCTGCTAACCAGGGAGCCCTTCCCCCAGATCTGAGTTTGATGGTCAAGGCCAGACACGGAGGCTGCGACTACATCTTTTCTCTTCTCACGGGCTACCCGGAGGAGGCCCCCAAGGGTGTCCAGCTTGCCGAGGGACTTAACTACAACCCCTACTTCCCCGGTGGAGGCATTGCCATGGCCCGTGTGCTTTTTGACGGGCTTGTGGAGTACGAGGACGGAACCCCCGCCACGACATCACAGATGGCCAAGGACGTTACTACATTCCTCAATTGGGCTGCTGAGCCTGAGCACGACGACCGTAAGCGCATGGGACTGAAGGCCGTCATCACCCTCGGTGCTCTGTGGGGAATCAGTGTGTGGGTCAAGAGATGGAAGTGGTCTTCCATTAAGAACAGAAAGATTCTTTACCGCCCTCCCACCAAATAATAACCAATAGAGGTGTATATAACTATTCATTAGTCGTGCCAACTATATGGTTATAGCAAATAGTAAAACTCATCATTCATTAGTTAGTTACTTTGGCTGGACCACTATACTGCGCCGCCACAGCTCATTCTGATCACGGTCATTGTCCTGCTGGGCCTTGCCCATCTTGGCCAGTAGCCATTGCTGGAGTTCCTTGTTGGGTGTGAGTCCATATCCCACCTGGCATGATTGCACCTCTGCAATACGACGCGTGAGTTGCTCGTACCGATCAACGTTGATGAGCTGGTGCCCATCTGCCAACCGGTACTTGGGATTGCCCTCTTCAATAAACACAAAGTCGCTGAGCACCAAGCCAAGGTAAGGGATGTTGGGCGCTGGCTGTGCCTTGAGCGCAGACCGGTACGCGTTGAAGTTCTTTTCGGGAATCAGCAGCCGCTTGAGATTCTGGTATCTCTCGCTGACCTTTTGTGGAAGCAGCTCCCATAGGTTGCGCAGCCGCATGATCTTGACGCTCTGGAGCGCAGACACAATCGACAGTACGCAGTTAAAGTTGCCAAGCTCGAGCGCCTTGTCGGCGATCTTGATCCAGTGCCGTAGCACCTTCTGGCGCTGCTTAAGCGTGAGGTTGTCCGGAGCGAGAATCGACTCGCTCACAAACGTGCTCAGCTGGTTACTCAGGCTCGTCATGGCCACAATGTGCGGCGCTAGATTCAGGTGACGCTTCTTGCGCGCAAAGTTCTGGTCCATGAACTCTTGCGGCTCAATGGAACAGAACGTGACCGAGTCTATCACCGTGAGCTGCGCAGCAACGTCCTTGGCGTCCATCTGGGTGATGTCGTAGCTCAGCGGGATCTGGGTGGGGGCTCCTCCACTGCCGCCGCTGCCGCTTCCGTGGGAACTAACATGGCTGCTTCCTAGCGGAACAACCCCAAAAATGGACTGCCGGATCCGCCACATGCTCCGCGAGTCGCCCTTGCTCACACTGTTGGCCTTTTGAAGCTGTCCACTGGTTGACGCAGACGACCCAGTGTTGGGCTCTACGTCTCCGTCGGCGCTGGGGCGTGAGGTCAGGTGGTGGAATGATGCCATGCCCCGTAGCTGTGCCTGGATATTGGTGTAGTATGCTGGTTTGTTGCTGGTCGGCTTGCCACCATTGGCTCCTCTGTCACTGGCGTTACTCGGCGTCGTGGTGATCGTGGCGTCGCCACTCTCCAGAGACCAGCTACCTACACTAGCACCACCACTCGAGGTTCCGTGGCCCCCTGAAAAGTTGGACGAGTGGTTTGAAAACGACTTGACCGGCCACGCCACGTCCTCAATCACCATGGCTCGCGGCACCACCGGCTGCCCGTCAGGCAGCTCGAGAATTCGGTCGGCAATCGACTGCAGTACCAGGTGCCCGTTTGGCACACACGCGTCAAAGTTCTTGGCGCTGAACTGCAATAACGATTCGAGAATGGCGCCATCCGCGCTCTGCCGCCAGTGTGACTCCATCCACCGCTTGATAAACTGGTATACCTCGACGCGGCGCACGGCAAGCGCCTCCATCTCGGCAAACGTCAGCTGTGACTCCTGTACGCCAGCAGCAAACCGCTTCACTAGGAGGCGGTACAGCTCTTCAGGAGAACAAAACAGTCGGAACGTAAGGAAGAACACGCTCATTAGACTGGGGTCTGTGCTCGAGCTACCCGAGGAAGCGCCGCTGGCTGACCGGGTGATGGCGGCCCGCCGCTCGTTGACATTTTCAGCCGTGAGAATCGCCACAAGCGCTTCGATCGACGCTCCTCTCAACTTGCCACCAGCGTCTCGTAGTATCCACTGTTCGGGATGATCTGCCGGCAGGCTTCGTGAAGACGGGCTGCCAGTTAGGCTCCCTGATAGGCTCGCCGCCAGACTGCTGGATGGGCTACCAAATGGCAGCTCGCTGATCATGAGACCCTTGGTTTGCTGGGGCAAATCAACATCCAGGCTGGGGCGAATGTCGAAGTCAATGTGGGGTGTTGTGTTGGCCGAATCACTGCCGGCCATGGCCGGAGTCATCCGTGCTTCAGGGAACTCGACATAGTCTCTGGTCGACGGCAGGTTGAAATCCCCCTGCCTATCGAGGATCCCTCGGCTCATGACTACACATGCGCTCGATGTCTCTGCGCAGTCTGTTGCCATGTCTGCTAGGCTCGCTAGCATTGAGGGTTCTTGCAGTGCTCTTGTTGTTCCTCCTCCTGCTGCTGCCGCCGCTGCATGGGTTCGTGACGCTGCGTTGCGTGCCTGTACGACCAGCTCCTTGATTTGTCCAAACAGTCGGTCCTTGTGCCGGTCTAGATCCTTGTTGCGCATAGACTGTCTCGTGTTGATAAAGTCCACAACTGCAAGCAGTTCTCTGCATGCCACCATGCATCTGCGTGTTTTGCTGAGAATGTCTCCAGATGACAGTACCTCGGCTTGCCGGTGCATAAAGATGCTCAATGAGTAGTTGAGCGCAGCAAACACTTCACTTAGGCGTTCCGACGCAAGCGGTGATCCAGGCTGGCCGATGGGCTTGGGTGTGCCTGTAGATGGTGTGTTCATGACTGTTGGTGTGTGTATGCCCATTGTGGGTGTGCCATGAGTCATGTCCAGAGACGACGCCGCCACGGCTGGCGACCCGGTCGATGGACTAACAATAGTGCTTGCTGACTCTGTCGACAGCGACGACTCATGCTGCCGATTAACTGTTCTTGGGCTCGTACCATCGTCTGACCCAACTGACCCCCGCCTCGACCCAGGAAGTGACCGACTGTACCTCAGCCGCTTGGATTTCTGCTTACTGGCACGCATCTCCTGCGGGTACCCAAGGTTTGGCGTGCTCTTGGCGGATTCAGACACCACCGGCCGGTTCTCCTTGTCTGCGGCAAATGGCGGTCGAGGTTGTTTCTGCTCATCTTCGCTATGTGTGTAGTCCTCGGTAACATGCAGAATCGAGCTGTTCTGGTCACTCAGGTCCATAAACATCGACCCGGCGGCAGACCCGGACCCTCCAGATCCAAACCCACTGCCCCGGTCTCCTCTGGCCATCGAGCCGCCTATTCCTTTGTCGCTGGATCCACGGTGGTGTCCCCTCGACCGTAATGACAGCGTGCTACGGTTGCGTGCGCTTCTGCTGGACTTTTCTGTTTCTAGCTCTGTTCGAATGTCCAGAAAATGCACCGCCTTGGTGATGATCTTATACGCCACCAGCACCATCTTGTCAATCGTGCCCATCACGTCCTCGCGCGGCGCCTCCTTGCAGTGTTTAGCTAGCGATACTAGGATCGCAAGCTCGGTTAGTAAGGTCTTACGGAGCCGCCGAATCGTCTGGAAGCTCTTGACAATATATGCGTCGCGCGTCAGCGCTCCGCAGTTTTCCAGCAATGTCCGTACTCCCGACACAATGCTTGTCACGCAGTGGTATGCCCGCACGTTGGTGCTGCGGATGACATCGGTATCTTCTACCCCCCTTGTCTCTAGGTTGATGGGGCTGTCGAGCTCTCTCTCTTTGTCGGCTCTTTCTTTTTCTGCCTTCTCCTTGTCGGCCCTTTCTCGTTCCGCTGCCGCTTCAAGGGCCTTTTCTTGTGCCGCCTTTTTGGACATGGGCCGGCTAAAGCTTAGTCCGTTTCTAATGTTGCTAAATAGTGCCGATCGGGGTGACTTGCTGGTCTTTCGAACAACTCCTCCATTGGCAGCGTTCTGATCCTCGCTAGTCTTCTGATCGATACTCTGTTTCTGACTGGCGTACGCAGTAGTAGACGAATTCTGCTCTCTCAGCTGCTCAACAAGCGCCATCGAGCTGCATTGTGCCAGCGATAGTACTGCAGATAGCAAAGGAATCATGGAAAACTCGGCATACGCACTAAAATAGTTCGTGGGAATCCATCCCCGCTTGCCGCTGTTCAGCAACGACGCATCGCCCCATCCACTAGAGTGAATGGCGTGCAGAATCACAAGATCGCCCTCCTCGAAACTCAGAATGTCGCTGTTGTTGCTCTGCGACAAGCTCAATGTGTGTGCGTCAAACGAGTGGGTGGCCCGTAAAAACGAAAACTCCTGCGTGTCTTCCCCCTCCTTATTCTGCTGCTCCTTGAACGCGCCTCCATCTTCAAACGACGTGGCGACCGTCGATTGCGAGCCCAGAAACGAGCTCGTGCTCTCAGCGCCTCCGCTTTGCGGCATCTTGATGGTGAAATGATGACTGGTGAAATTTCAGCTGGATTAGAGTTTGGCCATGCCTTGCCTAATGATGATGCTGATGATGACACAGGTCGTGACGCGTGCTGACTGGGTACACCCGCTCACTGGTGCTCACTTCTTTTACCACTTCTGGCTGGCAGCGCTGGGTTGCTTGTTGTGATGTTTGATCACACCACTAATACACACAAGTAAAGAAGACCCTTGGTTGGCGCTTGGCCCAGTTAGGCTTTAAGGGGGTGGTGCTGCTTGGAAAACCGAAACATCAACAAAATGAAGGGGGTGGCCAGGGCACGGGTCCACGCCCCGCCTATCATCGGGGCGTTGCTAGCCAGTCAGCTTATTTAGGCCAGCTTTTTTTGCAAATCTTTCACTTGGACAGCTTTTTTTGCAAACATTCCGAACGCGTCGTGCAGCGCTGGAATTGGCATACGCCCAGGTTTGTTTTCTGATAAACGAATTGGTGCATGTTGCACAATGTTCTTCTCACGTGCCACAAATAATGATAAAACCCAGTATGAATATAAACGAAATAAAAAAGAATAAATTGATAAATAATGCAATATCAGCAAATGTATAAATAGTTGCCTGGCGGCTTTTGTGCTGCCTAGTCATTCATTGACTAGGTGGGGGTATCGTAAAGTAAACAATAGTTTGTAGATCACCACTGGATATGCCCACTGGCAAGCCACTTGCGGTAACTTGAACTGGTGGCCTCGGCCAGTGATGAAAGCTGCGATTGCGAATTCGATGTCTTCACAGGCTTCGATATACTGGCCAATGACTTGCGAGGGGCCATTTCATCCTCATCTTCAGAAAAGTAGCTCACAGATGATCGTGCAGCCGACTGGCCACGGTCCCACGTGTGATCGTACTCGCTTGAGCTCCTGCGGCCGGTATTACTGTGTAGGAGACTGCTGCTGTGTGAAACTTGGCTCGAGTGACTGGAATTCGAGTGGTGCAGCATCCATGGGGAACCCCTGGGTAATGAGTCGATCGAAGACCTCAAGTACTCTCGACTGCGGCAAGTTTCTGAGCAGTACACAGAGCTACCCACAGGGCATTGCTTGTCGCAAACGGTGCAAAAGTCTGGTGTCCACATTTCTAATTGCTGGAACTTCTATAATTGCGATTTTTCACCTTTTTATGTGTTGTGGAGGAATGAATGGGGTCGATCGCAGGTGAACAAGTGGCTTACGTCAGACGTGGTGTGGTTGTCTTAGTGGTGGTGGCGTGTTCAGGACCTTTCTGGTATGGTGTGCGGTCTTTGGCAGTCCTCTATGAGTCTTCTATCGGCGGATTTCTTTCGACTTGTTGAAATGTCACTTGTCGGTGGCAAGTTCGGCTTGCTTATATATCTACTTTTTTTTTCCACTGGATTCCGGGGGCCGAGCTTGACTCAATATCCTCATTCTATGACAACATATCCCGCACGCAAAAATTGGCCGGCAAAAGCAACTTTGACAAATGTCAAAAGAGTCAGAAAAAGAAAGTCCAGCAAACTGCGTGCTTGCATGGGTGGTGGTGCGTGTGCGCTGGCTCCCCTAGTCTCCGGTGTTCCTAGGGTTCTGTGACTAATCGTGTGAGACGGCAACGCCACGCACCCCCGATCAGTCACCTTGTTTGCTCTACGGAGCCCAAATGTGCCGTCACGTGGGCTTACATTCCCACTAGTGGCCTCATGTATTTCTTACATGTGCGCGACCCCAACAATCGTGTGAGTCTGACACTGCATGTGCCGTGTCGCCTCTCATCCATGATACCCGAGAAATGTCAGAAATGATCCTGCCATGCCATTACCCATGTTCTTTCTTTTACCCATGTATCATCCAAGCTTTGCATCGGCTCGTACCACGTTCCGCCCCAAGTGAAAAAAGCTAAGTAAAGCCACTCATGGACACCACTGTAGTTGTCGGGCCCGATCGAGTATATACAATACGATTAGATTGATGTTGGCATGCCAACCCCGCCGCTTGTGGTGTCTCGATTAGGCAAGTTTTTATTTAGAATGCTTTTGACCGAACACAACCACTTTGACTGTAGGCAAACAAGTGCTACGGTCAATTGTCCGCCATTCTGCACCGTCCCCACATAGCCGTTGCGTGTTGTAGTTTTTCCCCTCCCGTCGATCAACCAGCTCATCGGCCGCCACCCCTCCCCCTTACATAAAACCCATGCATCCTCCCGCACCCTCCTTGTTCTTCTGTTGTTCCTTCTTGCCGCTCCGAGGTGGGCCTAGGGTACCGTGGGTTAAGGGTGCGTGTGGGGTTGGGTTCCGGCTCCGTTCCGTACCAAGGCGGCTGGCCCAACATTAGATGTTATACTTTTGCTCACGTCAGTGCCTTTTGCGTCATGGCAATATCCATCAATCTGGTCGAATACCGGATGTAGCCCCACGGCTCTTTGGTATCACTCAGCCATCAAATCAATCGTTCTGCCCAGGCTCTTGCTTTATACTATAAGTGTCGCTCTTATCCGTTAGGTGCAAGAGTCCTGGGTAACGCTGGTGATGGAGGGGGTTTGGGTATCTCTGTGAGACACTATATATATGTCATAAAATAATAATAAATGTAAACCAGGATGTCTACTTTAATTAGAACCGCAAAACCAAGCAGCGAATGGATAATTTAGCTGCATTCAATATATCTATTGAAAGAAATGACGACGATAAATTCTTCGGCTTCAAAATTGACCGTCAACATAGACGACAGACCCGCATATGCATGTATGCATGCATGATGATGAGATGTCCCAATCGGGTCGAAATGAGTTCCCCATTTAGAACACAGCCACCAACACACCCAGGACAACAAAGACATTGGTGACCTCGCCTCCGTATCCATCGTACGTCTCTACCTACCATCTATTCTACATTGTCTCTCTCTTAGTAGATGGGTCGCAGCCACTTTAATTTCTATACTACCGTTTAGTACCCGTCCGCTGCGCCACGCTTACGCCAATAGTCGCTGACTGCATGTAGCAGCCCATCCTTGCGTAGAATACCATTCATGGCCGTGTACGGCACCGTGAGCTCAACCTCGTGGCCCTTGCTTTTGAGGTCCTCGACAGCTTGTTGGGGCACCCCAAACTCAATGTATGCCGTCTCGGGGAGAAGCTGATGGTGCGCACGTGGGCGTGCAATGGTATCAATCAGTGCCATGTCGTAGTCGTAGGTCCTCACAATCGCTTGGAACACAGCCGTCACGATTCTAGACCCTCCCGCCGCCCCAATGACAAACTCAGGTTTGCCATCGGCAGACGAGATGATGGTAGGCACAGTAGACGAGAGCGGCCGCTTGTACGGCCCCACAAAGTTATACACGGACGGCCGTAGCTGGTATGCATTGTTGGTGTCCGGAAGCGAGAAGTCATCCATCTCGCTATTGAGCACAATTCCCGTGATGGGGTCGGCTAGCTGCGCACCGAACCCCAGATTGACGGTCGTGGTCATGGCCACCGCCATTCCCTTCTCGTCCACAATGGAAAAGTGCGATGTCCCATGGGGATCTGTGTTCTGGTACGATGGATCGTAGTCCTGCCACGGACGGGTGTGTGTGTCGCTAATGTTGGCTCTTACTTTTGCTGCCCATTCCTTTGTTGTAAGTCTGTCGCGACAGTCGTTGGGAGTGTCGCCTAGCTCACTGCGGGCTGCTGCCATCCACTTCATGGTTTCAATCAGGCGTTGGGTGGCAATCGATGAGTAGTCCATGTCGGTCAAGCTTCCCAACTGGTCGTGATTGAACAGCTCCATGATGTTCAGTCCCATAACCAGAGCGGGACCCGACGTGGGATTGGGGGTCGTCAGCACCTGCCTGCCTCGGAAGGTAGTCTCGAGAGGAGGTTCAATTAGTACACTGTAGTTGGCAAAGTCGTCTGGAGTCATGATTCCGCCAGCCCGGTTGATTTTGTCCACAAGTGCCTGGACGATCCATGACTCGGGATCATGGAACATCGCCGCACTTCCGTTCTTGGCCACAGCCTCAAGAGTGTTGGCCAGCTGCGGTCGCTTGACTGTATCTCCTAGCTTGGCGAGTCGGTGGGACGTGATACCCTTGTTGCCATGGCAGCCCATTCGTCCAAATACGCCCCCTCTAGCCTGTCGCGCGCTGCTGTCCTCCACAAACAACCAGGGCCAATCGTCATGATCCCGCTCAAACACAGGAGCCAGCTTATCAATTGCAAATGCTAGCGGCTCCTCGACTGGGAATCCCTTGCGATTGAGTGCAATCACGGGCTCGAATAGCTGCTCCCATGTAAAGTTGCCCGACCCGTAACGGATGAATGCCTCGTACAGTCCAGCCAATTCTCCCGGAACTCCAACGGCCAACCCCCCAATCTGCGCCTTGAGAGGATTGTTCTTGTACATATGCTTGTGGGCCATATGTGGGGCGGCTTCTCGGAAGTTGAATGCAAGAGACGTTCCGTTCTGGTGTCGAATCGTCATGAATCCGCCGCCGCCAATCCCGCTACTGAAGCTGTTGACCGATCCAATGCAAAGCGCAACCGTCACGGCGGCGTCTGCTGCGGATCCGCCTCGTTTGAGAATATCGGTTCCCATGGTCGAACACAAGGGAACGTCGCATGCCACCGCCGCGTTCTTCACAACCACATCGTGTTTCTGGTCGGGGTGCGGTTCTGCTGCGCCTCCGGTCGTATGAATGAGAACTGTGCCAATGTGTTGCCCAACGCTAGCAAGATACGCTCGATAGACTACCAGCAGCGTCCAGAGGCATATCCCGGTTAGTAGATAGGCTACCTTCTTTCTGTTGTTGGCCACTGGTCGAACAGTCGTACGCGCAAGTTTCTCGTCGACTATCGGACGATACCCTTGCGCCATGATGCCGTTCGTGGTATCCGTCAGCCCAACGTACTATCAAGTGTTAGTTATCGGAGTCCTTGGCCCACGCTTTGAGAACCTTGCCCTCAAGCGAGACCCTGAAAATGACCATACCCCACGGTGTGGGGACACAAACGGTTCAAGTCCAGATCAACTAGTGATGGTGTTGGTCAATGGCAACCAGTAACTTTTAATCTGATTAAACATTTAATTTCGTTGTATCCGCAATGCCTACTTGCATGGCCTGTTGAATTGTCACTGGCTAGCAACGCTATGTAGGTCCACTCACATTGCGGCTGACATAAACTGTCTGTACACTAATTATATAGAAGGCAAAACTACAGCGGACGGCATGTAAACAAACCAAAAGTAATTCTATTAGATCTTACCTCCCTCCTCACAAAGAGAATAAAACACAGAGTTGGGGTCAGCCAGCAGCTCAGAAGGCGGTCCTACCTCGGCCACATGACCCTTGTCCAAAACAACTATTCGGTCGCTGTCCATCACCGTATCCAGACGGTGGGCCACAGTGACAATCGTCTTGTGCTTAAATTCAGACCGAATGGTCTGCTGGATCAGCTTGTCCGTCTCAACGTCTACAGATGCGGTAGCCTCATCTAGTACCAGCACCTTGGAGTCGTGCAGCAGAGCCCGTGCAAGGCATACCAGCTGGCCTTGGCCCTTGGACAGATTGGCTCCTTCCTCTACAAGAATGGCATCCAACCCTCCTAGGGCGGTGACCTGCTTTGTAAGGTGACACAGCTCCAGTGCCCACTCAAGACGCTCGTCGCTGTGCACTCCCATGGGATCCAGGTTGTCGCGGATACTGCCAGCAAAGATTTGGGCATCTTGGGGGATAATGGACAGGTTGCCTCGTAGATCAGCAAGCCCAATGGCACTGGTATTGATGCCATCGATCGTCATGTGTCCGCTAGCAGCTTCGAAGATTCTGAAAATTGCGAGAGTCAGCGTGCTCTTGCCTGAGCCCGTGCGTCCAACCACGCCAATCTTCTCCTGGGGCTTGATACTCAAATTCACATTCTCAATGGCAAGATCCAGGTTCGGACGGTACCGCGCAGAGTAGTTCTCAATCTCAATGGACCCCTGGTTAGGCCAGCCATAGTGCGGCTTGTTGCCTTCAATATGCGCCGGTGCTTCGGGTGTGACCTCGGTCTGCTGGAAGATGCGCTCTATGGATACTCCCGCGCGCTCAATCTGCACCGACTCGGTAACCGTGAGACTGAGGAATTCGGCAATCTCAAACGCATTGGCCATCACTAGACCCGTCAGTCCAGCCGTCATCCTACTCGTAGTGGTCGCGCTGTAAACACAACACAGTGCCGTGGCGAGGGCAACGACGGCTCCAATCAAACTCAGGCGCAAACTCAACCACCGGTCAATGGTGTAGGATGCAAACAGTGCGCGGAGCCGCAGCTCGCCAACCAGGTCTCCCTCGTTCTCAAAATGCCGCATCTTGTCAAACGAGCAGATAATGTCCAGCCCTTTTAGCGATTCGTCCAGGTGGGCCAACAAGGGCGACTTGGCGCTCGTGGAGATTCGTTTTGTCTGTCTCGACGAATTCACGTACAGCTGATGGTAGTACTTGTACAGAAGCGTCAGCGGGAGCATAAGAATAGCCACTAGCGGCGTGATCCAAAAGATGACCAGCACCTGACTCACCAGCTGAAACACGGTGCTGATAAGACTGGTGACCGTCGACACAATCAGCTCATCTGCCTCCTGTAGATCTCCAGTGAATCTGTTCAGAATACGTCCCAGCGGAGTTGTCTCAAAGTACACCAGGGGCGCTCGCAGGACAGACGTGGCCATTGCCGCGTGCAGAACCCGCGACGCCCGAATGGAAAACACCGCCTGGTGGAGGTAATCTGTCAGTGCCCAGCACGATGCGAACCCCACGCCGATAGCGAGATATACACAAAGGTACCATATGGCGTCGTCGTCTGGGCCCAAGTGAGAGTCTGTCCAGACCTTGAGCCATACACTGGACGCGGTGTTTGTAAATGTGGCCACAAATGCCCCTCCAATAATCCAGGCCGCCAGCCCGACGCCGCCTGCTTTGATGTACCTCCAAAAGACGCTGTTTGCGACACTACCGGTTTCCAACAGTTCAGTAGTCTTTTGGGTTTTTTTCAAGTTGGTTTGATAGAGGTTGTCAACTTCCTCCATATATGACCTTAGCGATGCGTCACTGGGTTGTCGAGAGAGGGTGGGTCGGCCTGCAGTCGTCTTGCCTTCCATGATACTAGTACTGCTGCTGGACAGATCGTCAGACGTCTTGGTACCGAATTCAGTGATTAGACGAGCAAGAGGACCCTCGGCGCTCATCACCTCAGAGTAAGATCCCTGCACAACAATCTTCTTGTCCTGTAGCATTACAAGATTCGAAGCATACTGAAGCACGCGGATGTTGTTTGTAGCGAGAAGAGTGACCCTGTTGCGCAAAAGGCCGCTTGTCGGATCCAGCAATCGTGAAATCAGATGGGACGCAACGTGCTCGTCAACTGCAGACAGAATATCGTCAAGTACGTAGATGTCTGCACGGGCGTAGACTGCCCGGGCCAAAGCCACCCGGACCTTTTGTCCTCCGCTGAGCACCACGCCGTGCTCTCCAATCTCCGTTTCGTCACCATCGGGCCACTGCGCAATGTCTGGAAGCAGACAGCACGCCTCGATTGTCTGCTGGTACACCTCGGCGTCGAACTTTGTATCAAAGAGGATGTTTTCTTTTACTGTGCGGTTGAGCAGCCACGAGTCTTGAGAAACGTAGGCAGTGCGACCACCCAGTCGTATGTGTCCAGAACTCACAGCCATGCGTCCACAAACAGCTTGAAGGAGTGCAGACTTGCCGGTTCCTACTCTGCCCACGATGCATGTTAGTCCTTTTTCAGCGAGAAGGGTGACGTTTTTGAGAGCAATGTTGTTCTCCCCGTCGTCGTCACTCTCATCCATAGCCGCCGTTTTCTCAACCCACTCAATAGTCGCATCAGATATACCAACGCCAGAACCCTCAACACTAAACCGCGTCAGGTCCTGCTTGGAAGCCATATACGCCGCCGACATACGTTCAAACGACACCCTAGATTGGATGATAGACAGCACCGCATATGGCACAAAGTCCAACACCTCGCTAAGCATGCGGAACAACACTAGACAAGGAAACACCACCTCGGCCGTCAGAGGGATTTTTCCCCACCACAGAAACGCTCCAAACACGGAAAACGCCATCAGGTATGGCTGGATGTTCCATATAAACAGAGAGTAGAAGTTTGCGACGCGCATCTTGCGCAGTTTGGCGAGCTCCTCGGTGTCACGAATCTTAAGCAGGCGCTTCAAAAACGTGTCCTCCCATGCATAAAGCTTGAGACTCTTGGCGTTGGTAAAGATATTGGAGGTGTACTTGACGCGCTCATCCCTGCCGTCCATGGTATCAGCAAAGTAGTCGTTGACGTACTTTGAGATGAATGCGTTAACGGCAACCGCAAGCACCAAAACTGGCACGGCTCCCAGGAAGTTGGGGCCAAGGAAGCGTGACAGCACCACAAGACACAGTCCCATCTGGAACGGAAACGTAATTACGCGCGAGAGCGACTCGATAGCGAACGTGACCTCCATCGAATCTACAACCATTAGATTCACAACCTTGGACGCAGGAAGCTCCTGTCGCGCAAGGGGTCCCATTTCCAGGCAGTTGCGGTAGATGGACCCGTATAGAGCTCCATTCACCCCCGCGTACACACAGGTGTTGTGGTGGTTGGACATACCCTCTGCAAACGAGTGCACCACCTTCAGAGCAAAGATTCCCAAGGCAATATGGACTCCTGCCATGGCATTTGAGGTGTCGTCGTTCTTGTCATTGTATCTCGACACAAACGAAATCAGGCTCTGTAATGCAAAAGGGAGGAGGTAGGAGCAGATATCTTCTACTACGTGGAAAAGCATCATGTAGGCAACGTGAGACCGGAATGTGTTGAAGACGGCCAAAAACAGGGCGAATGCACCATTTCGAGATGTGTTGTCCCACGCGCTCTGGAGTCTGGCCGACAGCTCTCGGATGTTATAGTGGCCCTCGAGCTCCGGCAAGTTTGACGCTGTGACCTCATTGTTGCGCGCAAAAGTGATGTACTCGTCGAACCACGAGACAAGGAGCCGGGAAAACACATTTGCCTGAAGCATGGAGCCTTTTGAGCGCCAGCGTTTGGGACCAGTGTCAGTGTTTGCGGGGGTTAATCTGAGAGTTACGGTAAAGAGGAGCAGCGAAGTAAGGAGGAGACCGACTTGGTAGTGTATGGTGGGGTCGCCGGGGCTGAGCAGCTGCACTACTGTTGAAACGACTACATAGAACCAGAACCACAAAAGGCAGTCATGACCGCTGGTGGAACCACCTCTTGTAAAGTAGTCGATGTAATTCAACAAAACCGGTACCGCACAAAGCAGAGGTGCCCAGGCCGAAAGTGAATCTCTATGGGGAGCAGATGCCAAATAAAGACAAACCAGCGCCCAATGCACGCAGAGTAAGAGCCATGTGGGCCGAGCCAATCGGTTGCTGCTAACTGAAGAATCGCTCTTCGAAGCGCGAGAGCTCCTGAAGTTTCTGAAGTACACGAAGCACAACCAGCACACAAATCCCAGATTGGGAGCCACGACGAGGTACTGGGCGATAAAACACTTGCTGGGATACGCCAGAGACTTATCAACAAGGTCCCACCCTTCAGGGGTTTTACAGAGACATGTCCGGGTCATTAGCGATAATCCTCCGCGTCGACTTCGACATCAGCATATCTTTTGATCTGTTTAAGTGATAGGGCATGCGGCTGTGGGGTGGGGAGTCAGCGTTGCGTCGACTTTGACGTCAGCATATCGCTTAAAGTGATACGGCATGCGGCTGTTGGTGGAGCCAACAACCCCATACTGGTTTAATATATCCTACCAGCCCTAGAAGCCCAAAACGGCACCGCGCGGCACCGCGAACCAAAGGCATAACAACAACGATATGCCACAAGCAAAACAACGAATGACAGGTAAGCAAGATGGAGGATGACCTCGCACAATGCATCCCCAATGTTGGTCAACTTGCTTGGTCGCTTGCCCTTGACTTATTCAGGGCAAGTTTGTCTTCAGCCGCTTGTTTGTGTGTCTTCCTGGGATGAGTTCAGCTCCAGCTCGCCGAAGAGCTTGTGGCTAAAAGCATGGATCTCGCTGTCGCCGGACTGCTGGCTGATAAGCAGCTCACCTCGTATGTGAGCATGAAGAAGCTAGCATCATTCCGTGACGATGCCAAGAAAGAAGCCGATCGCAGAAAATCAACAAGAACAAGGACAAGAGGCTGCGTGAGTGGCGTAAGAAGGTGTTTGACAGCCCCGACGGACCTCAAGAAGATGTAGTGGTCAAGCTGCTGAATGAGAAGGAGGACCACAAGGACAAAACTCACGCGCGGAAGGCGAAGAAGGATAAGAAGCGCAAGAAGCAAAAAACCAAGCAGCTTTGGATGATTAACGATATATTGTATGTATGCGGTTCTTTGCGAAATCATTGAGGGGCCAACCCGAGTAGTGACGGCCCTGATCGCGGGATCGTTCCCAACATGCAGATGCCCGCAACAGTTGGTGCGTCGGCCGTCAGCCAATTGGTCATAAATGAAAGCTTAACGCGCCCAGCAAGGGCAAGGACAACTTTCACGAAGCAAGACAGTAAACAAGCCGTTGGCCGCAGCAAATTGATACCCTGGGAAAGTTTTGTGTTGCGAAAGTTTCTCCATATCTTGGCTACACCTCAGTCACACTTGTTTACGCGACAATTCTCCAGTTGAGTCGAACCTCTCTACAACTCCACCACAGTAAGGGGCAAAAAGAGATGGATCGATGCGCGCCCAGCATAGGGTTAATTCATGCATATCCAGATTCGGAGAAACAAAAAGCAATTGACAGCGCCCACCGTATCTGCTACTGGACAGTCAGAGTTCGCGCAGCCAAAAATGCCGACAGGCACTTGAATAAATAGCCCACCGTACGGCCGTACTGCCGTCACCTCTGTCGCAGTCACCTCTGTCGCACACACTCGTTTTCTCCAATAGCCACCAAGTATCATGCAACAGCGGACCGCTTACGTCCTTGGTATCGTTGCTCTGGCCAGGACCACTGTCGCCCATGGGTGCATCCCCAGTCCCCAGGTTCAGGAGCTTGGACAGGGTCTGGACGGCATGGCCAATAGCTGCCAGGTCGCCACCCACATGATGACCAACAAATTGATGTCGCAGGATTTGTTGGCCAGCACCTTAGGGAACTTCACAAGTGCTTTGCAACAAGTCGTCAATAGCATGCAGGCTCTCTCTGACCTGGCCAACTGCGACGCGGAAACCATTGCCAGCGACTTTAACGCCACTGTTAACGAAATGATCCAGTTGTTGGAGGCACTTGTGGCCGGAGCGCGCCTCATCGATCCTAAACCCGATTTTGCGCAATTTGACCTCGAGACTATTGGAGCCATTTGCGAGCACCTGCTAGACGCCTTCTACAACGCGGTTCCCTGCTCCTACATGTGCAAGACACCCTTGGCCGTGCATGCCCTGAACATGGCCCTTGACGGCGCTATCGCGGCCTGGGGTGGCATTGTGACGGTGGGCCTTCCTAGTCGTCAGTGTGGTACTGTTTGCTCTACTGCTTCCTTTAGTGCTTCCTCCAGTGCTACTTCTACTGTTGCCACTTCTGCTTCCTCTATTGCTTCCTCTACTGCTTCCTCTACTGCTTCCTCTACAGCTTCCTCTACAGCTTCCTCTGCTGACACTTCTGCTGCCTCCACTGCAAGGCGCCCTACTGCTAACGCAACAACTGGTGAAACCTTCTCCACTGCTGCCACTTCCTCCGGCATCACCACGGCCAATAGCACAGTCACATCTGGTGCCACCCGTGCCAACACCACTGAGGTCATCACTGTCACCGAGGGAACCAAGGTTTATACTACCACCACCGTGTGTCCTCTGACTGAACACCATAGCTCTGCTACCTACCAGAATAGAACAACCACTGCCACCAGCACCGTGGCTGATGTTACCTCCGTTGTGACTGCTCTCGCTGAGTCTGCTCCTGCTGAGTCTGCTCCTGCTGAATCTGCTCCTGCTGAGTCTGCTCCTGCTCCTCAGTCCGCTTCAGCCAAACCCTCTACCATCAACCAGAGCAACGAGGCTACCCGCATGGCCACTGTCGGTGGTATCGCCATTCTTCCCTTTGCTGCTGCTCTTTTGCTTTAATCTAATTGTATTTAGAAATGTCCCGCATAATTTTGTCACAAGCATACGCCTACGTAGCCTTGGATATGTACTGTACTCACTAGTTGCACATCTCCTTGGCAAAATCGTTGAAAAAATCCAACAGACCATCGCTCGCTTGTGTTCCCCTGCGATCAACCAGCAGAGATATGCTGGACAGGACAAACCAACAGATTTGCTACGGCCGCCGAGACTGGTTCTTGTCGGGAAGAATGGAAGCAATATCGCTCCGTCCAATAGAAGCTGGTCGTATCCATGTCGGTGGCGGAAAGTTCAAGAATGAGATGGACCGAGGCAGGGTCTGTCTTCATAGCAAAGGCCATTTAATTTCATCACAACGCAGTAAACGTGCTTCCATATACCATATATTGAGTTTAACGCCCTCATTCTTAATCATTTTGTAAACCTCTACAATGACATCGGGCGAGTTACCGTAACCTCTAGTTGCCCTTTGGGTCGTCGTCCTTCACGGTGTTCAATACCATGATCACGCCGTCGTCTTCGTCGTCATCTTCGAATTGGTGTACCATTTCCCAGCGACGATGTACCCCTGTCGATCCCGCCTTCGGGGCGTTGAAGCGGTTCAGGTCGCCGAACATGCGCATAATTTGTTCCTTCGTAGCATCGGGTTGACATGCAGCCATGAAATTGTCTTCGAACTGCTGCTGGTCCGCCTCGTCTTCGGTGACGATCGGTAGCTTGTTCGGCTCGGCGATAGCATCAGAAAGAAGCTTGGAAAGGTGACTTTTTGTGTCGCCCTGGGGCATCGCATTGACTGTATCAATGCACCAATTTTTGAGATCGTCGGGGACGGAGTCGGTAGAGTCGTTCTTCATGATTGTTTTCTGGTTGCGATGGGGTCTCTGTTTCACTGAGGATGAGGATAGGAGCAACAGATCAACCTTCTTGGCCTTGTAATCAAAGGTTATGGGTTTCCCCAACCCATTGATGGAGCCGCACCCTCATCTTATCTCCCGGGCTCGGCCAGTGTGGATGCAGCAGTGGAATGGAAGAAACAATACCTTTGTAATCTCTGTGCTCGCTTTGATCTGAGTCGGACTGGTTCCAGGACAATTCTGGGTTGACCACCGTAATGCTAGTTGTCTCTGTCTGCGTCAACGGGCCATGTTGTGGGGAAATGCAGGGCACACATGCATGTTTCTGCCATAGTGGCGCACGCCCTGAAATTGAGACTCCAAAAGGTCGGGACGGTGAACCTCGACCAAAGCATAGAGTTTGACCGACGAGCTCTTTAGCAGTAGGAAGTTGCAACACCCCATTCCTGACCAAGTGAAGCAGTTGCTAGTAGATTCGACAGAGAAGGGGACGTAATCGTCGAGGCTGATCATTCATGTTAATGATTTCCATTCAATCCTGTCCTGGGAACCGTACTTTTGTAATTCGAATACGGTATTTAGTCCAGACCACACTGGCTGTAGCCATTTGCAAGAAGACAGCTTCTTCATTGTCTAGCGAGCTGTTATCGTTATCCCTCCTGCTTGCTGCGGTGGCGCGGTTTGGTGACGGTCGCCACGACCAGCGTGGGCATTGCTGTCCGCTGGAATTCACGATTCACAGATCACAGCTTCACCGGGTTCGTATCACCGACAGTCTCCGTGTATTTTCTGTTGTCTTGTCGTCTCGTCTGGCTCTAGGTGTCGTGAACCTCTTAGATGATAGTTCTGCTTCAGTGTATTACTTCCAGTACCATGCGCCGACTCATCTAAGGTAATACAATCACCGGGATTCTCATGCACCTACCTACAAGTGCTAGTATGTACAAGCGACAAGCACATACAAAATACAACGAAAGACGTAAACCAGTGTCCAGCTAGTACGAAGCGGCGCTCTTCTCACCAACCCAGCCCGGTAGAACGCAGGCTCCTCATTGGCTTAGTCCCGCTAGTAGACTTGACCCAACCCATCGGTACTGTGTTTTGCTACTGAAGGAACCTGAGCCTGAGCCATAAAATGCAGGTGGCTCTGAGAACTGATCTTTTGCATTCTGTAGAGCCTTCGAATACCTAGCTTGCTAGAGCCGTCGATCGCAGCTAGTAGATGGATCATGCCGGCCATGCACTACTATAGACATATTAACACTGAATTCATTGATATGTAATACCGACGTCTGGGGGCCGTAATGCAGCGCCCTGTATGCTAATTGGTGAACCACTGGTCACTACACACTAACCAAGATAGACTTCAGGGGTGCCCCTGCCCTTGGAATCCCCTGTCTTCCTGGCCACACACGCATGGCACGGCACTTCCCAAACAAGTCGCCCCCTAACCTCAGCACGATCCCAAACTTTTCACCACACTCCAAGCAAAAGTCGTAAATCCACACTCACACACACAACCACACACAACCAATGTCCCGTCCCCAGGTCTCTGTTTTCGCTCTTGACGGCAAGGCTAGCAACGCCTCCATCGCCCTGCCCGCTATCTTCAGCACCCCCATCCGTCCCGACATTGTCCACGATGTCTACGTGAAGCTTGCCAAGAACAAGCGTCAGGCCTACGCTGTTGCCTCCAACGCCGGAGAGCAGACCTCTGCCGAGTCGTGGGGTACCGGACGTGCTGTGGCCCGTATCCCCCGTGTCGGAGGATCCGGAACCCACCGCTCTGGTCAGGCTGCCTTTGGTAACATGTGCCGCGGAGGACGCATGTTTGCTCCCACCAAGACCTGGAGAAGATGGCACGTCAGCATCAACCAGAAGCAGAAGCGTTATGCCACTGCCTCTGCTGTTGCTGCCTCCTCCATTGCTCCCCTTGTCCTCGCCAGAGGCCACAAGGTCGAGAACATCCCCGAGGTTCCTCTTGTCCTCAGCAACGAGCTCGAGAGCGTTGCCCAGACCAAGGCTGCCGTCGCCATCCTCAAGGCCGTCGGTGCCCACCGTGATGTCGCCAAGGTTGTTGCCTCCAAGACCCTCCGTGCCGGTAAGGGTAAGATGAGAGGCCGCCGCTTCACCCAGCGCAGAGGCCCCCTTGTTATCTACGGACAGAACAAGGGACTCGTCAAGGCTCTGCGCAACGTTCCCGGTGTCGAGACCTGCTCCGTCGAGCGCCTCAACCTGCTCCAGCTTGCTCCTGGTTCCCACCTCGGACGCTTTGTCATCTGGACCGAGTCTGCCATCAAGGCCATTGACTCTGTCTGGGAGGCCAAGGCTTCGTTCAACGCTCCTGCTGTTGTCATGGCCGACGACGATGTCCACAAGATCATCAACTCTTCCGAGATCCAGGCCGTCATCAAGCCCGCTAAGGAGTCCTCCACCAGAGCCGGTGTCATCCGCTCCAACCCTCTCAAGAACAAGCAGGCCATGCTTGCTCTTAACCCCTACGCCAAGGTCTTCTCTGAACAGAAGCTTGGATCCGTCAAGGCTGAGAAGTCTTCCAAGAAGGCCAAGGTCCCCAAGACCGTCAACCTCCAGGAGTAAGCCTTTGGCTATTTTAGTTAATTGACTCTTCTTCTGCATTTTGTGTTTATAACTATTCGTATAAGCCGACTAGCTCCATGGTATGACCTTACATCTGTAAATATTCTGTCCACAAAAAGTGAAAAGAAAAAAATTGACACGGACAGGAATTGAACCTGCAACCCTTCGATGACAACTTTAGAAGCTGGAGTCGAAAGCTCTACCATTGAGCCACCGCATCTCTTTCTTCTTTGGGAGGATGCGGTTCTAGTCATCGTGTTCAGCAACAATTGTTTATTCGTCATTTTCATAATTTAGCACATTTTGGCAAGTCAAGTAGGCTTACAAATGCTGCTATCAGAAACTCTGCTTCTATGGGTGAAGTTTGATCGAGTAATGGGTCCTAGTTTGCTATGATTAGTCAGCAGTGGGTTGCTGCTTAGTCAGCGAATTTGTCTGACAAAACCACTCAATGGCATGCGTTTCAAGAGAAGATAGATATATATATATAGCCTCCCACGTTTCTGTGCGTATGACATATGAGACAATCAATGGTATTCAATTCAATCTAGTCGTCAAACTTAGCTCCTTAATACAGTGTTCCTACAGTTTATTAGCTATGTTATTGTCTCAGCGACAACCGCCGGGCAAGTCGTTGGATCTTCTCGTCCTTATCGGCGTCATCCATTGCCTTCGACATAGCTTGCTTTCGTTTTTCCTCTTCTTGTTGCGCCCGCTCGGATGACGTGGGAGGAAGACCCTCATTGACCAGATCCACTCTGCGCGCTTCCTCAAACGAGGTAATGGCATTTCGTATTCCGTCTGCTCCCAGCATGAGAGTACCTGACGGGAGCTTACCGCCAGAAACAGCCTTAAGCTCGCTGACAGACTCTGATTCTTGACGGAGAACCTGAAACATGCGCGACAGGCGACCAATGGCCACAATCTTGTTTTTGAGGCGGTCTCGCCTCGCGTCCAGCGACTCGTCCATCTCTTCGTTGTTGTGAGGTTCAGCGCTGGTGGTGGAGATAGCATTCGTAGTTATGGCGGAAGCAACTCTTGTGTCTGGACCTGGCGAAGCCGCGCCAGATCCCATGGGCCTGGGTCCGCCGACTGCACCAAACTCTCTCTTCGCTTGGGCCATGGCGACGGCCTCAACAGTCTTGTCGGTGGTATCTTCAGCAAGCTCTTCCTTGGTACAGATGTTCAAAATGGAAATCAGCATATCGGTGATTTTTTTTCCCACAAACGGCAGCGACCAGGTGAATATGTCCATAAAGTTCGGCAGCCAGTACGGGTGGGGCGAGGCCTTGTATTGCCGGATGTTGAGCACGTTCTGTTCGTACTTGAGCACGGCAGCCTTATTATTGTATGCATCTAGATAGTTTGGTGCTGAGAAGATGGTCATCACCGACGGAAATCCGGTGGTTTTGGTTTCGAGATATGCACGGTAGCCCGCGTCCTGAGCCTCGTGGGCACGAATGATCGACAGCAGGTTGTTCTTAGCCAGGAAAGCGCAAGCCGCAGCATAGGTGTAGAAAAACGAACACCCTCGTACGTTATTGTGCACAAAATGCTTATCGTTCGACTCCTGCCCAAAGTTGTCAATGGGGTCCGACCATAGCAGGTCGCACATGAGCCCGTGAGTTGGAGGCTCTCTGAAACGATCGAGGTTCCGGATATCATCGAGAGTATGGAGCTCAGGACTGAGACCGCCATGCACGCAGAAGAATTGCTTGTTGACAACAGCCGCCAGCGGCAGCGCGCAGAACGAGTTCATGCAGGCGTCATACACCCGTAGAGAGTACTTGTGCTTGCATTCCAATTTGAATGTAAAGTAGTCTGTCAGATGCCGGCACTCGTGGTTTCCTCTGAGGAAAAAGAACGTGCGCGGCTGCGCAAGCTTGAGCGCCCACAGGTAGAGCACGCACTCTATGCTGAAGTATCCGCGGTCCACATAATCTCCTAGGAACAGATAGGGCGTTGTTTTTTGGTTGCCATTCTCGGGGTTGTTAGCAATCGGATCGCCGCCGACCTCAAACAGCTTCATCAGATCATAGTATTGACCATGAATGTCGCCACAGATTGTTAGGGGGGCGTCGAGTTCCAGTAGCGTGGGCTCTGCGGCCAGAAGCTTGGTGGTGGATTCGATAATGTAGAGAGCCTGCTCCTCAGATAGCCGTCCTTCGCGGAACAGATGAGACTTGAGGAACGGAAGGTTCACCTGTCGTGGCCAAGTCCCAGGCAGAAATAGCTCATCGTCGGTGGGGATATTTGTCGCCGGCGCCGGCACACTCTTGACGACTCTGTCGGTAGTACTGATTTCGCGACCGTTCTCTCCTTTGTACACGGAGAAATTCACCTTTGGGAGGGGCTTCTTTTCCTGGAATGCCCGAATGGCGTTCTCAATCTTCTTGCTTTGTTCGTCCATTGCACTCTACCGGATGCGAGAAAATCTGTGTCAGTAAAACCTGTGCCGTTTTGATAGTGGTACTGCTTCTCCTTGATCCAGGGTACCTGATCTGATTGTTGCTACGTTTCGAACTGAGACTCAGGGGAGTACTTGGAGGGGTTCAGCGGCGGTGCAATTAGTCTAGTGCTGTGCTTCATCTCAACATGCGGGTCAGGGTAAGGACCCGCAGGGACAGAACACAAGCCGTCAGACCAGGGGACCGGTGCGCCAACTCCCGTTTCACCGGCCGGATTCTGAGAAAAATAGAGCAAATTTACTGATCATCGAGTGCCTATCAATAGTGCTGAAAATATCTAGATAATTAGGAAAACGGAAGATCTTTGTGGCTGGTGCCAAGTCGCTCTTAGTGTAGGACCCTGGCTGCGGCTCGAATTTTTCACCAAGACATGAGCGCAGCAGCAGTGGCCAAGACGACGGACGGAAGTCCTCTATCGTTTGCTGACGAGACCCAGCAACAGAGATTCGAGCTTGGTGTTTCCCTGGTTCTTCACAACTGGGAAGATCTCTCGACTGCCGTCGACAATGGATGGGGTGGACCCGATAGCGAGGATAAGCGAGACTGGTTCGTAGGGGCTGTTGTCGAGCTTTTTGATAACGACTACGTCGACAGCGACGATATAGAAGACCGCCTACTTAATATTATGGAGGATGAGTTCGAGGTAAGCATCGAAGATGGATCAAGCACCGGTGTCGCCGTGGCCGTCATCAGCATGTACCAGCAGTGCGCTGCCAAAGACTACACCCAGCTTGACGCCATGGTTGCTAAGTTCCAAGAAAAGCAAAAGACCAGAACTGCGAGGGTTCCTGTTGTTGTCGAGAACGACGACGAAGACTCCAGCGATGAAGATGATGCCGACTCCCTTCTGCATGGTGATGCTGATGTAGACATGGACAGTGCTGCTAGTGACCGCACACCACAGGAACCTGTCGTAGACGAAGACGGGTTTGAGCTGGTCCAGCGGAAACGAAGATAACGAACGATAGATAGATCTAACTGCATTGTATAGTATATTACCTTTTAACGTCGGTTCCAGCTGCGCGCAACTTCTGCATCATGGCGTCGGCAAGGGCATCAACTGCCCCCTTGGGCTGACGCAGTGAAGGACCCTGGGGCGCAACCTCATGGATACGGAATAACCGAATGTGTGTGCCAGTCCAAAGACTGGCCACATTGCTTGCACCTGAACCTAGTCCCATGAGACCCAGTCCGAGGCCACTGACCCCACCTCCTCCTGCACCTCCTCCACCCAGCCGCTCACTAAGAACAGCCATGGACATTTGCCTGTCAGCCTGGAAAACAGAGCCCCAAAGCACACTAATGTACCATCCCAGAGACAGAGAGTCCCACACAAAAGACACGCGCTCAAACTCCTCCGCCAGCGGACCCGACTCGTGATGCGAGTTGATGTCAAGCGTGTCAAGCTGCGGAATGTTGGCGATAGACTCAATCAGCGTATGGGGATCAACTGACTCCCGGCGGCTGCTGGCTCCTGGTCGATCGTCAGCATTAGCTTGTTCATACGACGAGATCGATACCCGAGACGCGTTGAGCGAATCCTGCAGCAGATGCTTGGAATGGGGAACCACCTGCAGAACATTGTCTGACAGGTCGATGAGTCGCCGGAGATACGTGTTGATGTCATTCTTCAGTTGAGTGTTGCTCGACTCCTCCTCGGATAGGGTGTGGTCCACGATTTGCTTGCCCTTGGATCTCGATGCCCACAGACTCTCGAGCTTAGCCTTGTTGCGGATAATCACATAGACAATGTTGCGGTTGGCACGAAAGTTGCACGAAACAAGCAGCCACACACACTTGAGCAGAGTAAGGCACATCATCTCCGAGTCGATACCCCAGTGGTGGTTGTTCGATGGTGTGAATGCAGACAAAAGCAAGTTCACCAGCGTTGTGCTTGAAGTGTAGAGCAACCCCGTCACGTACGGAGACATGTTGTACAGCACCCCGAGAAGTGTCGGGGTAAGTGCCGCTGGGTCGGGCGGCGAGTTACCAGATGGTGAGCTATTGGTGGCTGAGGGAGAACCAGGCGGGTAATTGGGCGATGTGTATGACTCGACCAGGTGGATCATGTGAGACGATGAACTCTCAGGCGCATCTGGGACCGTACTGGAAGAACCGCCAGCGGCTATGAGATTAAGAACCTGAACAATAAAGTAGTCTGCGTATGATCCGTCATATGCCGAGGACGTCACCTTAACGCTAGAGGGTAGATACCGATGCCCCTCGAACCGCTTCGAGAGTGACTTGACGAATTGCTCGTGTGATGTGAGATACAGTACAACGTACGCACACAGGCGCACGAGATTGTGCTGGGCCGGGTCGCCCCGCTTGCGGTGAACATAATACAGGCACAGTACCATAAAATCGTGTGCGTGATACGACGCAAACACATAGGAGCGGAAGCGCGCGTTGCACTGGAGCAGCTCCCATGTGAGCATGACGAGCTCGTGTACCCACTGGATCTCTTGCTGCGATCCAGGGAGATAGGCTGAGGAAGCATGGATTGGCTGCGACAGCAACTTGGTGACCATGTCTGCGACAAACTGCAGGTCTTTGGCTCGGTGGATCTTGGAGAAGAAGAGCCGGTACGTATTGATGGGCTTTGGGATGTCGGCATCGCTTGAAGCGCTCTCAGGCACAACGTACACTAGCAGAATCAGTAGCAGATGTAGCGAGTACACAACCAGCTGCCTATTTCTATCTGCGAGCAGCATGTGGTCGTATGGCACCTTCCAGCCTGGGCTGTATTTTAGCGTGGTGTTGAGGAGCGAGCACAGGACCGACATGGACAGATGCTTATCGGGATGAGAAACAATGTATGTGAGCCAAGGAGAGCCATTGGCTACGATTGTTGCTGGCGTACATCGGTACAAGCAGTCCGAGCAAAGGGCTAGTATTAGTCGGACAACCTCTACTCTGTTATAGAGCATGTCGCGGGTAGTAGTTGAGGGTGTAGTGCACCCCACACCTGTTTCCCAGATAGACCTGGCGGCAGAAGATGGAGCGGACGTGGTGAACCCTGGACGAAAAAGAAGCTCAAGCGCCACATCGACAATTTGGTGGCCCAATGGCGGTGGCGACTGTGAACTAAAGTAGGACTTAGGTTGGTTAGTGGGTGTGTTAGTTTGATTTTGGGATGCGTTAGTTGGGTCTGGTGTCGACGATCGCGGGGATATCGATGGAGATGGACTCCTGTTATCCTGGTCTCTTTTATACATAGGCCCTGATATAGGTCTCGCGCAGGCACCAGATTTGGGTGCCGTCCAAAAGTATGCTGATTCCCACGTCTGCATGTCGGAGGGACCCGAACTGCTGTAGTCGTCGTACAGAAAAGGCATGATTCGAGTCAGCAGCCGGGCGCAATTGAGCAGATCCCGTGACGGTGCTCGCTCAGACGGAAACGTGTGGTGATTACCCAGATAAAGAAACCGCTCGCATACCTTGGACACCAGTGTTTGTAGGTTTTCGGGATGATCTTGCCGGGCTCTCCTGAGATCAGAAGCACTTAGCAAGGTAAAGACGTCGGTGGCCGTTGTTGGTTGTGTCCAGTACTTTGCCCAGTATGCATCATCTGGCGAGATATTGGGCACCTCACAAAGCTGTAGCACGTGCCGCTTGAACTGCAATTTGGAGTCTGTTGCTCCCATGTCAGCAGCGGTCTTACTTGTGTGTGGGTGGTGAAGTGGGATAGTCTATATGTGCGGCACCACCAACGAAACACTACACCAAGATAAAGCTGAAAAGTCAAGACATATACAATAGACACCAATATCGTCACAGAACTAAGAGTGGATGCAAGATCGCTTGCACTGACCTTTTCGAATCACAAATTCCCGGCCATGCTATTCGGAGCAACCTTACAAATACAACAAGCACAGTGATAGAGTAGTCGATAGACAATGACGAGACCCGTTTGATTGGACATGGTGAGTCCCTCCCGTTTAGTCAATGGTCTTAACAGGTTCCCCGCGGCAGGATACCAGGCAACTTACCGGATGGGATGGCGGGTTAGCTCCAAGGATTGCCAGGCCCCTTCTCTCGTGACAATTCACGTCTCGCTTACCAACTCAGACAGATATATGTTCTCACGCAGTTAGCCAGTTGGTTCTTTGTTCTCAATCAATTCTCTGCATCGATTGTACGACAACACGGGATGCAGGGTGCCCGAGGGGCCCTTGCCCAAATCGGTAGTGAGCTATAGCGGGATGATGCGCTGGTGGTGAGAAGTGTTGTATATGTACATTCAAAATGTGGGATGAACATATTTTGATTTATCTACAAACCAACGGAACCTATTGCTGCTTAGTACCATTCGGTTCATTCATCGAGCTCGACCGTCAATGCTTAGTGAGAGTTCACCGTTCAATTATAAGGGGCTCTCTTTTCCTAGCGCAGACAACAGTTTGAGGATATCAACCGACAATGATATTGACCCCGCAAGTGGACGTGGACATTGCACGGTGAACATGAGACGCACGGCATCACCAATGACGGATAACGTTTGCGGACTCCGGCCATTTCTCCCGCCACCGCTGCCTCATGGATATAAATATGGGGTAGCCCCCCACGCCCAAAGTAGTGAATGTGCTCAAGCATGACACAAATCAGAAATAGAGGATTCCAGAGACGTCCCGCCAGAGCGGCACAGGAGGAGGGTGCCCAATTCGTTGAGATCGACAACAACCAAATCGACAAGCAGATGGACAACAACAAGACAAGCAAAGCCGACATGTATTCGCCCAACAAGGAACACAACCCGTCGCGCACGCCTGCTCAGTACAGCCAGTACTTTCTGGACTTTATGAACAACAATCCCACCACTTATCACTCTGTGGCCACGCTGGGCAAATTCCTCGAGAGCCACGGGTTTGTGTACCTGAGCGAACGGGAGGCATGGGACGAGAAGCTGCGTGCAGCTGGAAGCGAGGGCAAGTTCTACACTACCAGAAATGGAACTGCGCTGCTGGCGTTTATTGTTGGAGCCGACTGGAAGCCCGGTAATGGTGTGGCCATTATTGGCTCGCACATTGACTCGCTTGCTGCCCGGGTCAAGCCCGTCTCGAAGAAGACACCTGTCCAAGGATTCGAGCTTCTGGGTACTGCTCCGTACTCTGGAGCATTCAACTCTACGTGGTGGGACCGCGATCTGGGTATGGGAGGACGCCTAATTGCCAGAGAAAAGTCCAAGATTGTGTCCAAGCTGGTCAAGATCCCGTACCCGATTGCGCGCATTCCCACGCTGGCGCCCCATTTTGGCAAGGTGGCCGAGCCTCCATTCAACCTCGAGACACAGATGACTCCAGTGGTGGGACTCACGCAGGTCACGGATGAGATGGATCCTCCTACGGAGGACGAGAAGTCGTCGCCGCTGTACGACAAGCACAGCCTGAGACTGCTGCGTCTCATTTCTGAGCATTCTGGTGTTGCCGTAAAGGACATGATCCAGTTCGACATGGAGCTCTTTGACACCCAGGATGGTCAGCTTGGAGGATTGTCCAAGGAACTGTTGTTCTGCCCTCGCCTGGACGACAAGCTATGCTCGTATGCAGCGATTGCTGGACTCGTCGAGTCCATGAACCGCGCGCAGACCGGAGGTGCCGTATCGATGGTTGCGCTGTTTGATGACGAGGAAATCGGCAGCAATCTCCGCCAGGGTGCCGGCGGCACGCTGGTGGAGGCGACTGTGGAGCGGCTCATTGGGCTCTACGACGAGGGCGATACTTTTGCCCGTGAGCTGTCCAATGCTGAGGCCAAGAGACTGACGTTTGCCAACTCGTTCTTTGTGAGCGCAGATGTGATCCACGCCGTCAACCCCAACTTTGATAATGTGTATCTCGAGCACCACAAGCCCCAGCTCAACACGGGTATCGCCATCTCTCATGACTCCAACGGACACATGACGACGGACGCTGTGAGCACTGCGTTTGTAGAGGAGATTGGTCGCCGTACCGACACTCCTCTGCAGCGGTTCCAGATCCGCAACGACTCGCGGAGCGGTGGAACGATTGGACCCACGCTGTCGACTAAAACCGGCATGCGTGCAGTCGATATGGGCATTCCACAGCTGTCGATGCACAGTATCCGGGCCACCACCGGATCTAAGGACGTGTGGCTGGGAGTCAAGTTCTTCAAGGCGTTTTTTGAGCACTGGGAGGAGGTTGACAACGAGTTCCGCCTGGGGGATTTGTAACGATTTACTATTGTGTCACTAATCAACCGAAATCTATTTGTTTGTTGTTTGTTTGTTATTTCGTACTAGACTAGATCGCATTGGAAACAGGGGTGTCGAGAGTTGCCATGTTGGGAGGAGGGTTGGGGCCGATTCTTCTAATTACTGACATTGGCGACCTAGCCACCTAAAAATAGGGTGGGACCAAGATTAGCGCAGACACAAAAAACACCAGCAGCCCAGAGAAAGCAGCAAGAACCAACCGGACGCAACAGCAGAACCGGAGAGAAGAGGCTGATTGTTTGAGTGCGACTAGAGAGGATTGAACTAAACCAAACACTTATTGGAAGAGCACACAATGCGGGCCGTTGTGATATTAAGTCTGGTGATAGCATGTGTTTTGTGTTTTCCGATTCGCATGACGCCTGCGATGACCGCCACCGCATTGCGGGCGCCTCCGCAGGTGACTCGGCCAGCATATCTGTTTGAGCGAGCAGACGACAATAAAGACGATGAAAACAACAACAGCAGTGGAGACTTGCAGGTTGTGAGCCAGGTGGGCAGTAAAGCATCTGGCAAGGACAACAACAAGAGCAAGGACAACAACAGCAAGAGCAAGGGAAGTAACAACAAGAGCAATGACAATAACAATAGTAACATCAATAGCAACAGCAACAGCAATAGCAATAGCAACAGCGATGACAACAGCTCCAATACAGGCATCGAAAAGGTGTCCCAGGTTTTGTCGGGCCACAAAGGCAAGGGCAAGAGCACAGCCAACAGTAAGAGCAAAGGTGGAAAAAAGAGCAAGTCGGGCAAGAAGGGCCACAAGACGTCCAACTCGGGTTCGGACACAACCACCCAAGATGAGATCAATACCTCGACCATCTCCATCAATCCTGTGATGCCCCCAGGAGGCATTAGTCTGGTGTTCCCCGATACCACCAAGGTGACTGCCACATACATCAAGGCCGGAAATGTGGCGACGTTTGAGTGGAAGTACACTTCGCTATCCATCACTCCCAAGTCGCTCAATGTGCTTGCATACTGCACCCAGAACGCCCAGACATACACTGTAACAAAGAACATGCCTGCCAAGCACACCAAGTTGATCTGGGACACCAAAGAGTGGGCGAAAAACAACTCAATTACGCTGCTGACTTCAATGTACTCGCTCAAGATCTACGACTCGCACAGCAACCTGAGTGCCTTCCCACGCGCAGGCTTCCTCGAGACCTTTCAGTACAACTTTGGAATATATCAGCCCCAGCAGTATACTCCATGGGCTGGAGACAGCGCTTACGTCAACGCAGCACCACTGCTGGAGATTCCCTATGCGCAGTTGCCGTATCTGGGCAGCGCACTCACCATGGACACTAGCAAACAATTAGACCTTCACCGCCTTACATCTACATGGGCCAAGTATGTTGCGGGCATGGTTGTGGGAGGAGCCCTGACCTTTTTGTAGGCACACACCCGCACTTAAACTGCACACACATAGATCTAACTGACTTTATTTACCTATACTACTGCGCATAGAGAGCTTGCTACCAGAGCAACATGTTAGGTCTTACGCTTGAGCAGGCTCTTAAACATGTCGAATGAGTTGCCATTGGGCTGCAACTCGAAGCGGGACCCACTCTTGTCTGTGACCACTAGAAGTCCATAGTCGCTGCTGATACCTCTAATTTGGGCTGTGGTACTACCGTACTCCTCGAGAGTGACGGTTTGGTTTGTGTGAAGCCATCTATGGTAGTACTGGTCCTCGAACGGCAGGAATCCCTGGTCCACAAACTTGAGTAGCATCGTCTCGAGATGCTCAAGCACCTTTGCGAGAAGCACTTCTTTCTTGACCTGGGCCAAGGGCCGATGAGACCCAGAGATTTGGTTCACCTGATCGATAAGTGCGTTGACAGATGTGGTGGGAGCGGCGTTGTCGACGTTGATTCCTGCGCCATACACCAGCACGTACTCAGAGTCAAAGACGTTGGAGTTCACGAGGATGCCCCCAATCTTGACGTAGTCCGCAGGTCTGGCCTGCTTTTCGAGTTGCTCGACAGACGTGCCAGACAAACCATCCGTGAAGTCTGAGAGATTCAGCGCATAGATATCGTTGGGCCACTTGAGACGCACAGGAACTTTGTCGTAGCCTGGACCGTAGCCTCTTATGGCCTCGACAATCGCAAGACTCACGAGATACTGCACAAAGACAATATTCATATTGGGGCGTCCCATGGGGATGCGGACCACTCCTGAGTGGGCCAGAACCCCCTGTGGACTGACCCACACGTTGGTTCCTCTCCCTCTGCCGCTAACCTGGGTAGTTCCAACGGCAATGAAGCCAGTCGGCAGAGCGCGCAGCAGCTCAAAGTTTTGTTCCAGCATAGTGGACGTGGAAGTGACAACCTGTCCGTACAGCACTGTTCGTCCCATGGCCATTGTGTTCAGGTTTGAGTAGAAGAGCGAGTGGTCGAACAGAGGAGTTGATTTGAGCGGAGGGCATTGTCCGTAGATGTCGACATGCTTGATCTCTGCTTCCGATAGGGCTGTTGTGTGTGCTTCTTCTACTTGCTCTGACAGTTGGGTGAAATGGTTGTTGTGATCATGAAGCTGGAACAGGTCGTTCTCGCCCTTGATTACAGAGCCCACCATGGTCGTTCCTCGCATTATTGAGTCAACGACTTGCACTAGCTCATTCGGGGATTGGGAGCTGAGGGCGAGTCGGGATAGCGGTGGTATAGCTGGTGCGTCAATTGAGGATGAAGCCTGTATCATGCCTATGCTTTGCAGCATGCCAGTTATTGCCGCCAGACGGGCAGAATCCGAACTTTCCAGTGCAGCGACAATGCTTGGGTCTATGTCCGATGAAGGCGATGGTGGTGACTGCGGTGACTGCGGCAAATGTGCCGTAAAGAGCTCGGGACCAAATTCAGGATGGACGCCGGTCAGGATGGCCCATCCTTGTCCCACCTTGCACCGAATGATTGCTGCAGGTGTAGCCCCTTCATCCAGCGGCACGTCCAGTGGCTCTGTGTATTCGGCAACGACATCAACATTCTGAGGACCATGCACGTTCTTGAAGTACTGGAAGCAACCACCTCCGTTAAAATAGCACTCGAACTTCTCGGGGACGTTTGGGAGGAAACACTTGACCGGGGTTGCCCGTGCGCCCATATGAGAGTTGTACTGGAACCCCTTGTATGCGGATCCTCTGCAGAGACCTGAGAAGAATCCCAGTTGACGCGGTCCAGAGACTTCCATGGTCTTATTGCCCACCTCAAACTCAATGGTCTTGCTTCCATAGTAGCCTCCTGCACAGAATCCCAAGTATCTGCCCCCATGGCGGACGTAATTCTTGATAATGTCATTTCCTTTTCCATCTAGAGCTCTGCAGTAGGGGAGGTCAGCGCCACCAGGCATGACCAGCAACGCTGTGTACTGTGTCCAGGGTTCATTAAGGATGGTTTCTGGACCCACATTGGACACAGCGTAGTATGGTCCTAGAATCCGCCGAAGAGTCAGGTTGCACGCACGGACCGACTCCAGGGTGGTACCAGGTCCGTTGTATACGAGGACGTTCATGTTGAAGAAATGTGAATGTTGAGAAGCGTCAGATCATAATATGGGGAACCACCGACGAGATGTTGAGGAGACTGTGGGTTGGGGCTGCACCCGGCGCTACTACGGCGTCGTGCTGCATGCATATGGCTGAATGCGAGTTGCCGGCGCACAAAAAACGAGCGGGCGAGTAAAACGCGATTCAATCTATTAGTAATTAATAAAGAGATGGATCAAAGACTCATCTCAGTAATGGCCTTGCCAATCATATAATCCTTTGACTTGAAGTACTTAACCACAAGGCTTGGGGTAGTCCAGCCAAACATTAGACCAACGCCGCCGTTACGAGAAATAGGCACGGCAGCAAGAACCTTGGTGTCGGGAATGTAAGCAACATCCTTAATGCTGGAACTGATGTGTTTTTTTCTAGCATTAGCGCTGTATACTATTGCATATGATATTGCATATGAGATTGCACTATGAGACTGATGAGCAATTCCCTACATGTAGGTCCGCTGCACGTGCGGCTTACCGACTTACTGATCGACATGGTTAACCTATAGTGTACACTAGTAAAGTTGGCGCGTGTACGCGTCTTTTTGCTCGTGACATGTATCACCAGTGAACAAAGACACAAAATGCCCAAAGGAGTCAAAGCCAATCAAGGTCAAGGTCAACGCCAATCCCAGGCTCAAGAAGCCGATAAGAACAACGAAACAGAATACTCGCTGGATGATCTACTTTTACCACGAACAACCATCAGCCGGCTAGCCAAAGAAGCGCTTCCTGAGGGAACTATGTTTCCCCAGGATGGTATTTTGGCACTGGCGCGCAGTGCGACTGTGTTTATCAACTACATTGCCACCGAGGCCAATCTTGTGACAGTTGGTAGTGGCCGGCGGACGGTGAGTGCAGCTGATGTGCAGCAAGGACTGGAAAACTCTGGATTCGGCATGTTTGTGGCGCCTGTGCGGAAGGAACTAGAAAAACAGGAGGCAGTCTTTGCGCGCAAAAAGGCTCGCAAGATGGCTGCTCGTAAGCAGAAGGAAGAGGAGCAGCATGGAGGAACTGCCATGGAGATTGATCCACCTCAAGATCCACCAGAGCACCAAGAATCAGGACAAGAACCGGGGCAAGAACCTGCCAGCAAGAAGTCACGGATGGATGACAACACCAATAAATCTACTAACACTGCCACCAATGGCTTAGAAAAAGACGGTGATGACGACGACGACAACGACGAAGACATGGACGCCAACTCCGACAAGGGACCCACTGGGTTTGAGGCCATTATCGAAGGAGAACGTCTAAATGGCCAAGGTGAGCGCAATGATGGCGCTGGGGACGAGACTGAGCCCGAAAATGAGCCCGAAGGCAACAATACCGGCCATGATGTGGTTGATCTCGGAAACGAGACGGACAACGAGGACGAGGGTCTAGAGCAAGATGTGGACGAGCGGCCTGATGCATGGGAGATCAAGAATGCTAGGTAGATCCGATTTAAGTTTTCTTTTGGATGCAATAAAAACTGTCGAGAGATAAAATAAAGTGGCTGCAGAATCCATACGTTTCTGATTATACCTTAAAATGGGGGATACTTAGCAGCAATCTCATTATCACAGATAGCTTGGCGAGGGTCCCCGGTTCAAAGCAATTGTCACAGATTGAATTTGGTAACCTTGCCGGTCACGGTGCTTTTGTTCTAGTACTGGGTTAGCGATTATCAGCAACACATGCAAGAGAGGTAAGGCACCCGCAACTGCAAGTCTGAGTGTGGAGAAAACCGGTTGACCGGATACAAAATATTGTGAATCACAAGATACAGAACAAACATGAAAGATATAATAAATTAGCAATCGCTCAGAATCCCGGTCCGGGTTATAGGTGGCTGGCCGGGATATTGCTTGAGGAACATTGTGGCCCTTGCCCAGGTCCTGTGGATCCGTCCGGCTGTGGTCATGTTGTTGTTGAGAACAAAGACAAGACCTAACGTCGGGCCAAAGAGTTGATACCCGATTGATTGCCAGTGATACTTTACTTGAGTTTGTTTCGTATAGAGGGGCTGACGTTCGTTTAGCTTTGTGTTTCCCATCTCATCTGGTGTGTCATCTGGCAAGTGTCAGAGGAACAATAGCAAGCGCCGGCAAGAAAACCGAAGGAAACGTGGACCCCGCCACGACATATCTCAAACCCAGAAACAATAAGCAGAGCAAACCCTGGAACGCACCTAAAAACGTACCTTGATACGCACCTACGCACGTTCCGAACCGCACGGTCCAAAAGCAACCAAAAACCAAATACCGACACCACACCGGGTGGCCCGCACAACCCACCCGTATCAGGGCTAGCCCACACATTACCTTCGGTCTCACGCACACTGCACAAGCACCACCTCAGGCAATACGCAGCACGAGCACACTGCACACGGCACAGCACAGTACATACAGAGCCACGCTGGACAGCCGGACCGTGGGTTACGTTGGTTGCTAATTCTCGTATCGCATTATTGTCGATTCGTCACTGGACCATCAATTTACAAACATCCGTCTACCCAGCAGTAGTGGCATCTTCTAAGAACCAGAACGATTGAACGTCTGGATTGTATTATTTACTGTTGCAGCGGCCAGGGAGAAGAACCGGTACTCCGATCCCGATCCAAAAACCTCGAGTCGGCGGATAGAATAGCAAACACTAGCAGTAGACTGGCTAGTCTGTACATTACGGTACCAACACCAACACCAACACACTACGGTCACCACTCATATAACAAGGAAAGCTAACCAATGCCGGTGTTTGAGGTAAGTATCGCTCCATCCGATATAGGTCACCAAAACGACAGCACCACTAACCAGAACCTCAAAAACTTCATCCGTCACGGCAAGCAGGCTCATGCTGAAGGGCTCGTTGAGGGAGTGTCGCCCAACGCCAGCAACACACATCTTACCGACCAAGACATAAAAGAGGGAGGAGAATCGCAGGCTCAAGCCGGTCAATCCGAGCACAACCAGACCCAGGCTGAGACTCAGATGCAACCTCAGGGCCATAGCCATTCGGCGCCTACTTCTAGTCATCAGCAACAGCAACAGCAACAACATCGGAAAAAGGAGGTGTACGACGTGGCTGTCCAACAGATTGTAGCCGAGGAAAAGGAGCAACGGTCGCGGAGACCGCGCTACGCCGGACTGGAGCGGTTCAAACTAATGGAGAAGATGGGAGATGGAGCGTTCTCCATTGTGTACAAGGCACTCGATACCCAGACTGAGAGCCACGTGGCAGTCAAAATCATCTCGAAGCAGGATCTTTCTGCATCACAGGTAAGTGTTGTGTTTTAACCTTGGCTCGATAATGCCATTCTCATCACAGCAATGTGAAGTCGAAGAGGCATGAGATTGTGTTCATGAGATCTGACCAGCAGGCCCATATGGGGAAGACGGCACGACGGGCTCATGCTGACGATGACAAACAGGTGGGACACTTTTGACTTTTACTTTGATTGATGAGGAGGCGCTCTCCGCCACCATTCTCTGATTGGCACAAACTAACCAGCGAGCAAACATTCTGAAGGAGGTTGCCATCATGCGTCAGCTCAACCACAAGAACATCACCCGTCTCATTGATTTTAAGGAGACCCAAGATCATTATTTCATTGTTCTGGAGCTGGTGCCTGGAGGCGAGTTATTCCACCAGATTGTAAGACTTACATACTTCAGCGAGGAGCTGTCACGACACGTCATTGTGCAGGTGGCCGAGGCCGTAAGATATCTGCACGAGGTGGCTGGAGTGGTCCACCGTGACATCAAACCTGAGAACCTATTGTTTTATCCCTCCCGATTCGTGCCGTCAAAGGTCAAGATTGTACGAACCGGAGAGGACGAGAGCAAGGAAGACGAGGGTGAGTTCATTCCGGGAGTCGGAGCCGGAGGCATTGGCGTCATCAAGCTGGCTGATTTCGGCCTGTCCAAGATCATATGGGATTCCAAGACCATGACTCCCTGTGGTACGGTGGGCTACACTGCCCCTGAGATTGTCAAAGACGAGCGATACTCCAAGAGCGTGGACATGTGGGCCATTGGCTGTGTTTTGTACACCATTTTGTGTGGATTTCCTCCATTCTACGACGAGAGTATCGAGGTCCTCACAAAGAAGGTGGCTAGGGGCGAGTTCACGTTCCTTAGCCCGTGGTGGGATGAAATCAGCGACGGCGCCAAGGATCTTGTGAGTAAGCTACTAACCGTGGATCCCGAGTCGCGTTACACAATTGAGCAGCTTCTACAGCACCCTTGGATAACCCAGGGCGCTGGCGCTGGTGGTGTTTCTGTTCCCCTTGTGAACAAGACCGTGCAGAGAGTGGCCAAGACTGCGGGTGTCACTGGCGCTGCCGGCGCGGGTGCTGGTGCTGGTGCTGGTGCTGGTGGCGGCTCTACGAGTCCGATGGGACTAGGACCCGCGGACGCCACTACTGGAATCACCAACGCAACTGTTGCTCCTATTCAGGTTGACAAGGAGTTTCTATCCCCTGTGGCCGTCACACTCAAGGAAGTGTTTGACGTCTCCAACGCCGTCCACCGTATGGAAGAGGAGAACTATCATCGCAACCGTCGTGGTGCAGCGTTTGATATCGTCGAGGAGGACGAAGAGGATGAGGCCATGGCTTCTGTAGATCAGTCCCAAGCCAAGGCACCAGCATCCTCTCGAAGAGCCGAGAACCGGTCCCGGCGTCACCAGGAGAGCCCGGATAACAAATTCTTTGATCTGCATCTTGAGGGAGCCACGCTGCTTTCTCGCCGCAAGCGTCAGGGCAACGAGCTTACGCCCCAGCTAGTGATTTGAGCCAAACGGCACGGTGGCAAGGCTACAACCGCATTAATGAGTGTAATTCTAAGATATTATGTTGATGAGACAGCAGATTGATCGAGTCCCCACTCGGAGCAAAGTCCCCACCGCGAAGCAAGGGTGCAATGCTCATCCATGCAGGAGAAGAAGGACCCTGCATTCATTTAGTACTATAATGACGACTGTAGTGGCATGGGGATTATGTCTTTTATTTAGTCATTCTAATGAAAGTTCATCGTTCTAAAGGAAGTGGACAATCGGACGACTGCAGAAAATAATAGGATACGACACTGCGCTCGCGGCTACCAGTCTATTGTTAGTAAACATAACAATGTTGCACTTGAGGGGTTCAACGGTGCCATTCGGTAAAACCGTCTAGAGTTACCAGAGAAAAAAAAATCACGGGCCCGCAACTAGCCGATCGGAGATAGCCGTTCGGGCTAACTCGAATAGGCTAATCTGAGCCCCTGCAGCACAAGAGGGACTAAACCTAAAGCGCATTGGCAGTAACGAAAACAAGATAGAGAAGAGCGCAGTGACAGGAACATACCGCAGCTCGACCCGATAACCGTTCCGGCTGTTCAATATGCCGCATTCCTGACAGGTATAGATGCGGTTATAGCTATAGGCATGAAGCCCAGCTACGGCTACGTCAACTGAGTATAGGATAGGTCTACAGCTACATCAACTAAGTATAGTTACCGCTACTAATGTTTCCGTCCAGGAGTAACGATGCACACAGCCCTGCCGTGTTCGTCACATTTGCTTGGCTAAACGTACCCTACAGAACCATAGATAGACCCGATGCAGCCTTAAGTAAACTGAGCGGACCCGATATGACGGTTTAGGCAAGACGGGCCCCGCCACTGCGAGGTGCATTGCAGCCAGGTTGAGAGGCGCCGACTGGGCATGTGGATGCATTGGCGGGGGTATCAAGTCGGAGACGGAGCAATCGGCCAATTGAGTGTTCTTTAATGGTGTGTATTGACTATATCTTTGGCGAACGTAGGGAATTGGTGACGGTTGTCCGTAGAACCGCCGGTTGGGTATGACTTTAGCACGTGCGTGCGGCACAAAAAATTCTCACCCTGCGTCACCAAGCACCGCCGTTGAATATGCGATTAGAGTTGCAAAAAATTTTCATGGCGGGGCTGCATATGGCTTGGGCAAAACTTTTAGCAACCCTGGAGGGAAAAAAAAAAGAAAGGCAAGCAGCGAGGAAGGAAACAGATTACGCGTTTGTCAATTTTTGCTGCATATTTTGCAGCAGGTTTGCCTCGGGGTCTGAGCCCTCGGGCCCGAGTAATCCAGGAAAGTTTGGTGGATCTGCCCCTGCCAATGGTCGATGGCGAGTCAGCTTTGATAATGAAAGATAAAGAAAGTGTCCCTAGCGAAAAAAAATGGCCAACACAGACCAAGAGGCTAGTGAGACTCTCGTTCCACAAGCTAACCTGGAGCAAAAGCAACCAGATGCGCATTACCAAATCGGGTAAGACGGTGGCTAGCCTGTTTGCACTATTGTAAGATTACTCGAGGTCCGACAGGCTAATGCGGCAGGTACCATAACCCCGGCCGAAAAAACTTTTTTTTATAAGAGTGGTTCCCATTGCCAGCCCCGATTTTTTCTCCTTCATCTCTGTAACCACTATGGCTGACGCTGAGAAAAGAGAATCCATCAAAGTCTTGGACGAGCTCTTCTCCAAGCTCGTTGTTGCTGCTAGCGACGACGAGAGAACCGAGGCCTCTACTGCTGTGGCCAGTTTTCTCAACGGTCCCATTGAGGAGCACGACGTTCCCGTGGACTTTTTTGCCAAGCTCAAGAAGGCTATCAATGACAAGAAGAACGCTGTTGCCAAGCAGAATGCTCTGAGCGCCTACGCCTCGATTGCCAGCTCCAAGGAGCTTGCTCCTGGTGTCGAGCCTCTTCTTGTTGATCTGGCCAGCGATGTTCTTGCCCAGACCGGAGACAAGACCCCCGCCGTCAAGGACATTGCCACCGAGGCCGTCAAATGCCTTGCCCAGAACATCACCCCCCGTGCCGTCAAGGTTGTTCTTCCCCATTTCACAAACTCTGTTGCTAACTCTAACAAATGGACCGAGAAGGTTGCTGCTCTGCAGGCCATTTCTCTCCTTGTCGACAGCGCCCGTGACCAGGTTGCTCTGCGTATGACTGAGCTGATCCCCGTCCTCTCTGAGGCTATGTGGGACACCAAGCCCGAGGTCAAGAACGCCGCCACTGCCACCATTACCAAGTCCACCGACACCATTGACAACAAGGATATCATCAAGTTCATCCCTGCTCTGATCAAGTGTATCGCTGAGCCCAAGGAGGTCCCCGAGACTGTGCATCTGCTTGGAGCCACCACCTTTGTGTCTGAGGTGACCACTGCCACCCTTTCCATTATGGTTCCTCTGCTTTCTCGTGGTCTTGCTGAGCGTGACACCTCCATCAAGCGTAAGGCTGCTGTCATTGCTGACAACATGTGCAAGCTTGTCGACGATCCCCAGATTGTGGCTCCTTTCCTGCCCAAGCTGTACCCTGCTCTCAAGCTCAACTATGCTAACATTGCCGATCCCGAGGCCCGTGAGGTCACCCTCCGTGCCATCAACACCCTCAAGCGTGTTGGAGAGATTGGAAACGATGACAAGATCCCCGAGGTCTCCACTGCCGGAGACGTCAATGTCAACCTTGGCATCATTAAGGACCTGCTCAAGGACAAGAAGATCGACTCCCGCTTCGACCTTGTCCAGCAGTACGCTGCCGCCATTGCCGGAGACCTCATTGACGAGCGCAAGATTGACCCCATTGACTGGACTGAGTCTATCCGCCCCTTTGTTGTTGTCTTCCTGCACGCCGCTGAGGCTGACACCATGATTGAGGAGCTCCGCTCCAAGTCTGTGGCCAACATTCCCAACGGACCTGCCTTTGATGAGGAGGACGATGAGGGTGAGGACCTCTGTAACTGTGAGTTCTCCCTGGCTTATGGTGCCAAGATCCTGCTCAACAGAACACAGCTTCGCCTCAAGCGTGCCCGCCGGTACGGTCTTTGTGGACCCAACGGAGCTGGTAAGTCGACTCTTATGAGAGCCATTGCCAACGGACAGGTCGAGGGCTTCCCCACCCAGGAGGAGTGTAAGACTGTCTACGTCGAGCACGACATTGACGGAACCCACGCCGATACCAACGTTGTTGAGTACGTCATTGCCACTGCCGGCGAGGAGGTTGGATCCCAGGAGTCTGTTGCCAAGACCCTTGTTGAGTTTGGCTTCACCGAGGAGATGACCAAGATGCCCATCACCTCCCTTTCTGGAGGATGGAAGATGAAGCTCGCTCTGGCCACTGCTGTGCTGCGTAACGCTGACATTCTGCTGCTGGATGAGCCCACTAACCATTTGGATACCGTGAACGTTGCTTGGCTCGTCAACTACCTGACCACCTGTAACATCACCTCCATCATTGTGTCGCACGACTCTGGTTTCCTCGACAATGTCTGCCAGTACATTATCCACTACGAGCGCTACAAGCTGCGCAAGTACAAGGGTAACCTGTCTGAGTTTGTCAAGAAGGTCCCCGCTGCTCAGTCCTACTATGAGCTCGGAGCCTCTGACCTCGAGTTCCGCTTCCCCGAGCCCGGTTTCCTTGAGGGTGTCAAGACCAAGCAGAAGGCCATTGTCAAGGTCAGCAACATGAGCTTCCAGTACCCTGGAACCTCCAAGCCCCAGATCCAGGATATTACCTTCCAGTGCTCGCTCTCTTCGCGTATTGCCGTCATTGGACCCAACGGAGCTGGTAAGTCGACTCTTATCAATGTGCTGACCGGAGAGCTTCTCCCCACCACTGGAGAGGTCTACGTTCACGAGAATGCCCGTATTGCCTACATTAAGCAGCACGCTTTCGCCCACATTGATAACCACCTTGACAAGACTCCCTCTGAGTACATTCAGTGGCGTTTCCAGACTGGTGAGGACCGTGAGACCATGGACCGTGCCAACCGTCAGATCAACGAGTCCGATGAGGAGGCTATGAACAAGATCTACCGCATCGAGGGTACCGTCCGCCGTGTTGCCGGTGTCCACGCTCGTCGTAAGTTCAAGAACTCTTACGAGTACGAGTGTTCGTTCCTGCTTGGAGAGAACATTGGTATGAAGAGCGAGAAGTGGATCCCCATGGGATCTGTCGACAATGCCTGGATCCCCCGTTCCGAGCTCATTGAGTCGCACTCTAAGCTTGTTGCCGAGGTTGACATGAAGGAGGCTCTTGCTTCCGGACAGTTCCGTCCTCTTACCAAGAAGGAGATTGAGGCCCACTGCGCCATGCTGGGACTCGAGGCCGAGCTTGTTTCTCACTCTCGTATCCGCGGTCTTTCTGGAGGACAGAAGGTCAAGCTGGTGCTTGCTGCCTGCACCTGGCAGAGACCCCACTTGATTGTTCTCGATGAGCCCACCAACTATCTGGACAGAGACTCTCTTGGAGCTCTTTCCAAGGCTCTCAAGGAGTTTGAGGGAGGTGTTGTTCTCATTACCCACTCTGCCGAGTTCACCAAGGACTTGACCGAGGAGGTGTGGGCTGTGCTCGACGGACGCATGACTCCTTCCGGACACAACTGGGTCACTGGTCAGGGTACCGGACCTCGTCTTGACAAGAAGGAGGACGACGAGGAGGAGAAGTTCGATGCTCTTGGAAACAAGATCGATATCAAGAAGAAGGCCAAGAAGCTTACTGCATCCGAGCTCAGAAAGAAGAAGAAGGAGCGCATGAAGAAGAAGAAGGAGCTTGGCGACGCCTATGTGTCGTCCGATGAGGACCTTTAAACTATAGATTGATATTAATAGCATGGTTTTATCTTTATTCATCATTTTTTACTTTTTTGAGTGACAGCATTGTTGTTTGTAGTCTCGGCTTCGGACCTCTGAATTCCCCACATGAAAAGTCAAAGTGGGTGGTGGGGCACATCATCACAACCACAACAACAGCAGATTTTTATGGATGGAACATACCAAGACCTGGCAGATGAGGCTGTAAGAATACTCAAGGATGAACAATTGGCACAGCATCAAAAGAGAATCGTCATTGCAATCTCCGGCGTTCCAGGATCTGGTAAAACTACGCTAGCCCGCAGAGTATGCGATCTTATCAACCAAACGGCGATAAAGGCACAGGTGGTAGGAATGGACGGATACCATCTTACCAGGCAACAGTTAAGCGCAATGAAAGACCCAGTAACAGCACACGCAAGAAGAGGGGCTCCATTCACGTTCGATGCTCAAGGTGTGGTAGACCTAGTGGCCCGACTCAAAAGCGGGTATGGACATACTGAGACTGCGCCATCATTCGATCACAAAATCAAGGACCCAGTTCCTGACGGAATAATGATAGACGGTGATGTCCAGATCGTTCTCCTTGAGGGGCTGTATCTGTTGTTACAGGACCCTCCCTGGGACCAGATCTCCAAACAGGTCGATGTCAAATGGTTTGTCGCAGTGTCTCCCGATCTAGCACGGACTCGAGTGGCCCAGAGACACTTGGACGCAGGTATTGTTCAGACGTTGGAGGATGGGTACGCGCGAGCGGACGGAAATGACTACGACAATGGACAGTACCTCATAGAGCATTCGGTCGGAGCCGACCGAACGATAGAGTCTATCGAGGCTTAGTATTTATTGCATGTATTCTTTGGTGTGATTTTGGGCCTACTACGAGCATTTTATTCCGACTCCGACTGCGAGCCGTTACTGGCGCCACTCACTCACAGTAGAGACACAGTATAACACAATGTCACATCTCAGCTAAAATAACCACAACGACAAAAGAGTACACTAAACGTGATTTAATAAATATAATATTCAGAAACTTGTCAGACAGCCATACACGCCCACCTAAAGTACCTCTTCCGAAAAAGCTCATACAGTAGGTCGAGATCATCGCTCCCCGTAACTGATAATAATCGAGCCAATAGCAATGGGATCTTCCTACCACTATCCCCCGAAAGGAATGCGGTAAAGAAGGTGTCCCACGCCTGTCATAGACAATATCAGGGGCAAAGTCAGATGCTGAAAGTGCAAGCACCCAGCAAACAGAACCAGTCCTCACTCCAGGGCGTGCAGGGATCTAGCTCATCATCCAAGTTTGAATTTGTGGCTCGTTAGTTGAGCTTAAAAGGAGACGTCTACTATAGAAATGATCCTATGAAGTACGTCGCATGAGGTTTGAATTAGGTCCTAGCGCCTGCTTATATAGTTGTGGCCGGGAGGTTACCCTGTGGGAACGAGGGTAATGGCTGGGAAAAAAAATTTGCTTGGAAAAATAAATGTGGCACGGCTGGGCACCTCTTCTGTCCGTTTTCAGCGAGTGTCAAAACAAAAGGGACCCTTGTTTGCCGGTGATTGGCGCACTTTTTTTTCACTTGGGACTGTGTGGCCGCTACTCGGGGCGGCCATCATCTGGTGTGTCCTATATTGAGGGTATTCCATCGTCTATTGGGTCCTCTGTTTAGGGATGTGGGTCCACTTTGCAGTGTAGTGAAGTGCGCCAACATACGTGGTACCGTCGACAGTGGATTTCAAGCAGTAATTCGACGTCTTTTTCGTTGAACGTAGCTAGTGGATCCTGTGAAGATAATAATCTGGACGGCTTCCGGCCAGTTCGTCTAAATACTTATTTATGTCCATTCATTAATATTCATTCATATTCTGCCTGGACATTAGTCCTTACCCATTTGTCGTGTCTCAATGTGTAGATCCAGAGCAATATTAGTGCACTGCACAAATAACAGCTATAATGGACGATGATCTACCGCCCTTATTGGTTCAGGTCAACGCGGACGGACAGATCGAAAACGGATCAAGCGAGAGGGAGGACAATGGTGTCAAAGTACCAATCACCATTGTAACCGGCTACGAGCCGGAGTCGTGCAATAGTTATGATCATGATCATGAAAACGACAAGCATCCTGAAAACAGCCCTGGTAAGCTGGTGTTCATTGGTAAGGATCTAGACCCTGCCAAAGTTCTTGCTAGCTTCGAGCAGCTGGGTCTGCCTGTACGTATTCTCTAATCTATTTATTATCCTATTGTGACGTCAGAGCCCAAAGCCGGCCAACTTGTATAGCGCCGTGTATGCGCACGTTGGAGGATCTGAACGGGGCCCCGCCCTAACCCGTCTCTCCGCATGCGCCATCGGTTACCGTTAGGAAGCAATGGGGTCATTGTGCAGATAAGTTGGAGTCTTGGCATATATTAGCCTGTCAAGTGAAATTCCAATCCCACATCATGACAACCACTATGACAAAGTACCCCGCCAAGGCTCACGCTAAGAACGTGGCCAAGCATTTGGCGTCTCTCGACTCTGGCCTCAGCTCCAAGGCTATTGTGTACCTTGCAGGAGATGTTCTGGAGTTGTGGCCGCACTGCGACCAGACCCAGCCTCTGCGACAAAACAGATACTTCAACTACCTTTCGGGAGCCTACGATGTTCCCGGATGCCACGTTGTGTACGACGTGGCACACGACAAACTAACTCTGTACATTCCCGATATCGACAAGGAGGATGTCATGTGGAGCGGACTCCCCATGAACGAAAAGGAAGCTGCCGCGCGCTACGATGTCGACGACGTAAAGAGAGCATCGACTGTTGCTGGGGACCTCAAGAAGCTGATCGAGGCAACTGCGGGAGCTGCGGTCCTTACAACCGATGCACTAAAGAAGGGCAACCCTGTGTTCGAGACAGACTACGCCTCCAAGATCCAGGTCAGCAATGTGCTCCTCAAGGCGATGGACGAGAGCCGTCTGATCAAGGACGAGTACGAAATCAATCTTATGCGTAAGGCAGCTGCTATCTCTGACAACTCGCACATGGCTGTGATGAGCGCTCTTCCTATTGAGAACAACGAGGGTCACATGCACGCCGAGTTTGTGTACCACTGCATGCGCCAGGGATCCAAGTTTCAGGCTTACGATCCCATCTGCTGCTCGGGAACCAACTGTGGTACTCTGCACTATGTCAAGAACGACGACGACATGGACGGCAAGCTGTTGGTCCTTATTGACGCTGGCGCCGAGTGGCAGGCGTATGCCTCCGACGTCACGAGAGTCTTTCCCATCAGCGGAGAGTGGACTCCCGAGTGCCTCGCCATCTACAACACTGTGCTCACCATGCAGGACCAGTGCATGGAGAGAGTCAAGGCTGGAGTGTCGTGGGACGATCTGCACAAACTGAGCCATCGCATTTTGATTGAGCGGCTCCAGGAGCTTGGAATCTTTAAGAGTGGCTTCTCTGTCGACGAGATCTTTGACTCGCGTATTTCCACTGCTTTCTACCCCCACGGACTGGGCCACGTTCTGGGTATGGATACCCACGACTGCGGTGGAAACGCAAACTACGAGGACCCGGATCCCATGCTTGCATACCTCCGTATCCGCCGAGATCTTCAGACCGGAATGGTCGTTACTGTCGAGCCTGGATGCTACTTTAACGATTTCCTGCTGGAGCCCGTTCTGTCCAACCCCGACAAGGCCAAGTACATTGATCAAGACGTTCTTAAGCGATACATGACCGTTGGAGGTGTGAGAATCGAGGACGATGTGCTAGTTTTGGACAATGGCTGCGAAAACTTCACCAAGATGACCAAGGATCCCCAGGAGATCTCCAAGATCGTCAAGAAGGGCATTGCCCGTGGCAAGGAGGGATTCCACGTTGTTGTCTAAATATATAAATATCTAAGTATATATAACGACAGTCGTCTAGATACTTTAGTTAGTTAAACTTCTCCACGGTCAATAAGGAAGAGAGCCTCCTCAATGCTGTCGAAAAACCCATGACCCCCGCTCTGGTTCGTAACCATAGTATAGATACCCGACGACAGAAACATCTCGCGGATGCTTTTGTCAAGAGGGAACCTGGTAAAGATGACAGTCACATCCCGAGCAATATACTGCGCCACCAAATCGTGCAGCACGTACACTGCACTAGCATCACACTGCGTCATGCCACGGAGATCAATAATTAGGTATGATAGCCCAGACGGGTTGTTGATCCGAGGGTGGCTGGGGTGGACTCTCATAGAACCGTACTGCTCCAACCGCCTCAGTCGATTGCCCAGATCTCCAGTGTTGGCAAATGTGAGCGGTTCAGGAATCTTGACAATGAGACACCCCTCGGCGGTTTCAAGGTACTGCGGGTTCTCGTCGGCATTTCTAAAAATGTTTGTACCGGGGATTCTACCAAGAATCTGTATCCGTGGCCGAGTGGCATGGTGGAGCACCCGCATGAGCGAGAACCCAATACCAACAGCAATGCCTGTTTGTACTGACCAGAACATGGTAGCCACTAGGGTCAGAAACAGCGTAAACAGATCTTCGTAGCCGCCAATCTTGTAGTAGAACCGAATGTCAGCTGGAGCTTCTTCCAAAAGCGAAATACCCACCGCCAGAATGACAGAACTGAGCACACACTTGGGAAGATAGTAAAAGTACGGCATTAAAAATGCAATACTCAGGATGGTGACAATGGCCAGCACAATGCAGGACATTTGTGACCTTGATCCCGATGCAGAATTGACCTTGCTCCGTGCGTACCCTCCAAACGATGGGAGGGCTCCAAAGAAACTTGCAGCAATGTTGACGGTCCCCAGGGCTACAAGCTCTCGATTCGTAGAGATGTTGAAATCATACAGACTCCCAAGGGCTTTGGCTGCTATTGTCGACTCAAAGAACCCAAGAAGCGCGGCAAAGAAGGACGCGCTGAAATTTTCCTTGAAATCAGCCCACATGCCGGGCTTGAACGGAAGCTCCAAGGTCAGCTTGCCGGGCTTGATGTTACCCAAAATCTCTACTCCACGGTCATCAAAGCCAAAGAACCAGCAAACCCACGACGCCGCCACCACTACCACCAAAATCTCAGGCACGAAGATCAGCCACTTATATCCCGGTTTGCTGGAAAACATGCGTTTGACCAGCCTCACGGCCAGTATGACCGACAGCGCAACCAGCGCAACCTTTGTTGTCAACACATGGGCTTCTCTCCAGTATTTTGCCAGAAACACACACTTGCCAACAGTGGAGGGATGCGTGCCAGTGACGTTGTGCATTAGCTCCTCCAGTCCCAGCATCGCGGGGAACTGGTCGATTATCATCACTAGTCCAACGGCAGAAATGAACCCCCGTAACAGTGCTCTGGAGAGAATTGAATCGAGGAATCCAAACCTCAGCAGCCCAGCTCCAAGAAGCAAAACTCCAGCAGTCCCTGAGAGCAGGCTGGCTACTTGGACCGGATCAAGGTCTCCTGGTGGGACGTGATGGCCCCCAGAACCATAAGACGACGAAGACGGGATCTTCTTGAGATAGGGAGTCACAGCTTGTCCTACCACCAGCGAGATAGCACCTTCAGGCCCTACAACCATTTGTGGAACCGAGCCCATGATAGAGTACACTAGCGGCGGAATGACTAGTCCGTAAAGACCAGAGATTGTAGGGACAAATGCCAGCGACGTGGCATAACTCATAGCCAACGGAATCTGGAATGTCGCAAGAGTGATTCCCGCGCAGATATCTCCGAGAATATAGTGTCGTTTGTACTTGGGGATCCAAGTCATGGCTGGAATGTAATAAGCCCACCACCACCGGTTACTTTGAAGCTTGATAGTGCCAATTCCTACCGGTATGGTATCGTCATGGTGGTACTCACTGGATAGGTTGCGTAGTTGTGATGATTGCCCTTGCGTTTGTCCTTGCACATTACTTTCACTGACCGGTGTATTTGCTCGGAAGTGCAGCCTTTCACCGATGGGGCTTTCTCTTATAGCTTTGCCGCGGGGAAAGTCTCGCCGTGGCAATTGATTTTGGCTCGAATTCGGGTCTGGCGTACCGTATTCAGACTCGCTTCTAGACGAGCCCTGGGCCTCAGCAATTGCTATTTCCCTTAGTGTCTTTGGACGAATTGTGCCAGGTTGATTCATTGAATTGCTGGGTTGTGCCTCAAAAATGTCTCTATCCGGAGAAGTGAGCGATGGCTCTGCGCCATTACCGTATTCTATTGCTTCCCCAGATTTCTTGTCCATTGTGCTTATCGACGTGGGAAGTCAAATGCAGGTAAGGGCAAAAGTGACAACAGCCCCAAATTTGTATAAACAAACAGGTCGCTCGCTGTAATGAAAAAACTACTATCATCAAACTCTATTATATACTCTATTTATTTTTTCACCTTCTCGGTCAGCTCGGGGACGGCCTTGAAAAGGTCGTCCACGAGTCCAAGATCGGCCACCTGGAAGATCGGGGCGTCAGCGTCCTTGTTGATGGCCACAATGGTCTTAGAGTCCTTCATTCCAGCAAGATGCTGGATGGCTCCAGAAATTCCCACAGCAACATAGAGCTCGGGGGCAACCACCTTACCAGTCTGTCCCACCTGGAGCGAGTTGTCGGCAAAGCCAGAGTCGACCGCAGCACGAGAGGCACCCACGGCGGCTCCAAGAGCGTCGGCAAGAGGAAGCATAATCTTCTCAAAGTTCTCCTTATCCTTGAGTCCTCTTCCTCCAGAAACAACCTTGGCTGCGGTTCCAAGATCGGGGCGCTCGCTCTTGGCGAGCTCCTCGCCCTCAAACACACTGAGAGGCTCGGTCTTGGGGTCTGCTGCAGCCACGGTCGAGGCTGCGCCAGACTCGGGCTGAGCCGCGTCAAACGCAGTGGTGCGCACAGTTAGAATCTTGATGGGCTCGGAGCACTTGGTCGTAGCAATGGCGTTACCGGCGTAGATGGGGCGCTGGAAGGTGTCCTCGCTCTCAATAGCAGTAATGTCGGTCACGGGCTGCACATCCAGAAGAGCAGCAACACGAGGCATCACATTCTTACCGTAGGCGGAGCTCGCTGCCACCACATGGGTGAATCCTCCCTCCTTGGTGACCTTGGCAATCAGATCAGCAAGGTTTTCGGGCAGTCCTCTGTCGTAGGCCACGTTCTCGGCCACAAGGACCTTGTCGACACCTCCAACCTTTGCGACGGTCTCGGCGATCTTGGATCCCTGTGATCCAGCAATGAGAGCGCTCACAGGCTCTCCGAGCTGCTTTGCCGCGGTGAGAGCACTGAGCGATCCGCTGCTGGGAGTTGCTGATCCCGCATTGGCCTCAATGATCGTCAAAGTCGAGAGAAGTCTCTGTCTCAGTGAGTTCAGTCGGTTGATTCCGCTTGCTTGTCGCAGTGCTTGTCGTCTCAGGCCCAGCATGATTGGATTGTGGGGTTGAGTCTAAGTCCCACACACTAGTCTATACTCCACGCTTATAGGCGCCGGCGACATTTCGGAGTAACCTTGAGACAAATGGGCACAAATAAGACACAACGCAATTAAACAGAAAGCATGAATTAGTTATAGAGACGAGAAGTTCTCGAAGACTGCTGCTGATAAAGCATCTGAGGCACCGGCCCCGACAAGGATGTGTTGGACGAGTCTCCATACAGCGATGACGTCTGGTGACCAGTTCCATCCATGGCCCAATTGTATCCCGAGCCCGAGGTTGACGATCCAGCCGTATTATGGGAGTATGAATGCGTATGTGGGTTGTACACGGGATTGACATCTCTCTTGCCGAGCAGAGAGCCATAGCAAGAGTCTGCAGTGGAGACCCCGACGGCAGCGCCCGACACAGAGGCAACAGCCGCAGCCGCAGCAAGGTCCGGGTTGCCCATCTTCTGAATCGGCATGCGGATGTGAGAGGATTTGCCCGGGCTGAGCGTCAACTGGTGGGCCGAAGCACAGTGCTTGGTCAGAGTGTTCTTGCGGGTAAAGTTCTTGGCACAGCCAGGAACCTTGCACTGGAATGGACGGGTTCCATCGTGGGTGCGCTTGTGACGAGCAAGAGAAGACGAGTCGCTGAAGCGCTTGCCGCAGACCTGGCAGGGATGGGGCTTCTCGCCCGTGTGGACTCTTCTGTGGACGGTCAGAGCCGAGCGCTGGATGAAGCGCTTGCCGCAGACATCACAGACATTGGGTCGCTCGTTTGTGTGTATCTTCTCATGGCGACCGAGATCCGACTTGCGAGCAAAACGTGCAATACATGTCTTGCAAGCAAACTTCTTCTTCTTGGTGCAGTCAGCGGAGCTCGAAGTTGCTGAAGTGACAGAAGAGGCAGTGGACGATGATGTGGAAGCAAAACCATCATAGGATGATGCATTGGAGCGAGACGAAGACCCAGCAGACGAAAGAGGAGACCAGACACTCCCCGAGGAAGACGCAGAATCAGGGGCCGAACCATGGACTGGGTACCTGGAGGCAGTAGCCTGCTGATTCGAGTAGGGGTAGGCGGAGCCTCCATACTGGGGCAGAGACTGCGAAGGCAGCGGCTGGGCCAAGTAGCTCGCGGGATACTGGTGGGTATCGTAGTAGTTGGAGGCAGACGCAGTAGATCCATAAGGGTGATCAAAACTTTGAGAAGAGCAAGATGTGTTGGGAGTGTTGTTGCTATATCCCTGACCAGAGCCAGGGCCAAAATGGGTTGGAGTATTATCCAGAGCCACGTTAATTCCAGGAAGATGGATTCCCGAGCTGCTGCTGCGATGGGCAACCTGTGGCTGCTGGTACTGCAGCTGGCTCAGCAAAACGGGTAGGTCGCAGTTGGATCTGGGCTGTGAATGAGAAGCAGAACCAACGACGGAAGAGGACGATAAGCCAGAGTATGCAGGACACTGATTAGCGTACTGGTACTGCTGCTGAGGGTGCGAAGCAAAAGAGGAAATCAGACCAGGATGGGTGCCTGAACCTTGGTGAGATGAGGTGGCCAGAAATGCTGGCGAAGGAAGGATGGAAGGCAACGTCGTGTACGACGACGACTGATCTTGAGCAGAAGAAGAGCAAAATTGGGAAGGTGACTGGCGCCCAGGCACAGGAGATTGAGACCTGATCTGGGGCAGCTGCTGGCCTGACAGCAGCATAAGCTGGGAGGCAGTTTTGAGCTGCTCGTCATTGCCAGCCAAATGTTCGGCAACTGGTCCAGAAAGCTGGGAGCGACGCGAGATGGGGGACCCGGCAGGCGAATCTGAATTGGAAGACTCGTGAGCATCGGACTTGGGACTTGGAGCTTGGGACACAGAGTCCTGAGCTGGTGAAGAGGGACGAGAGCCACGGTCAGACGACGGAGCCGGCGGGGGTTGGGACGAGCGGTCAGTCTCGTGCTTGACAGAGACCTTGGCAGCAGCGACCACGGTGGAAGAGTTGTTAAGAATGGTTCTCAGATCCATAGTCGAGTGGTGAAATTTGTTTGCGTCGGTGATGATTCAAAAACAGTGGATGGATGATGTCAATGGAGAATCAAAAGACCATGGCAAGGCGCTCGGATTTTTTATAACGGGGCCTAGAGATTATGCCCAAGTGATGTTATGGCTAGTTTGTGTTGAATAACAAAGATACTTCCGCTTTGGCCAGGATGTTGACGAGTTATGCGAGGATGAGCTGGAAGAGAGACTTAATGAGTGAGAAGAGCCAGGTTGTTGGTAGTTGTTAGTAGTTGTTTGATCCGCAAGGATAGCTTTGCACGAGGTAACAAGCAGTTGGGACTGTATAAAACGAATCAAATTGGGCTTGCAGCAAATCAAGTATCGGCCAAACGCCGGTGGCTAGAAAGGGTGCGACATGACACCTCCAGCGCTGTGGCCGGGTGGTCTCTGCGGGGTCTATGGGCCTGAATAATGCATGTGGAGGGGGACCCTTTAGGAATAAGCTCTCGGAAATTGCTTTTTTTTTGCGCGTTTCTGATGCAAACATAAGTGAGATCCAAAGTTGAGGCAAACTCTAAACGCAAACACACAGATCACCAGCCGAGGGAACTATGGAACGTCTCAAGATTTGTGGGTCGCAGCGCCCCGCCAATTATCCGAAACCGTGTGGCTGCAGATTGTTCAGGCCATCAGGAGAGACGCCGGCTGTTTGAGGATTGCATGGAAGCCAAAAGGCAAGGTAGCGGTCGCCAGGGTGCAAGTAAGGGTCCATTTTTGTCCCTGTTTTTTTTGAGGCACCCTTGGCAGCGTTTCATGAGCATTACCACAGCATGCCCAGAGCGACGGCTTTTGGAGGAGAAATCCCACTTTTCGCTATGGATATGCACCGATATCAACCGTGGCCCCAAGATCCGGCAAGCGTGTTCCAAACAAGAAAGTGGACAAAGCTCACGGAGTCTGGCTAAGTGCTTGTCAACCCGTCAAACGTTCAGCAGGCAATCCTCAGCCGTATTCCGCCACGCCAGCCACACCGCCAACTCAAAAGCAAACACTTTAAAGAAACATCCAAAAGCAAAACAGCAAAAGAAAAGTGCAATTAAGCAGCGACAGCCCCAGACTGTAGAGCTCTATGCTGTGCTTTTATCTCTTAGCTAGCCCAGAGCATTCTGTCCCCAGGATCAAATGCATTCTTTCGAACTGTCGTTGCGCTTCCTGTTGTCGTTCCTACCGCTTGCAAACTTTTCAGTCTGCACAAACCAGTCAGCCGTCTCGTCGCCTAAACTTCATGGAAAACAAGCCACTTTGCGTCTAAATTTTCAACCATAGTTTGTGGCTCACGAACCTAAACATGCCGTTTTAGGAGAAACAAGGCGAGGGGCAGTGACCACTTTGTTGCGCAACGACACGCAATTTTGTCTGGCTCGATCACTGACCAAGTCTGTGCGCCGAAGCTCTACATTCTAACACTATCAGGCGACACGATTTTCAATGCACCTACAGTTGGACTTGATTGTGCATTTGTCTCGAATGGAGTTTGTAGAAGCCGGAGCACGCTGTCAAACATGCATTAGCCGCCAAGCGTGAATTCCACTACTGCGCTCCTTCGACTAGAGTCGCCCCTTCGAGTCGGGTGCATACATGCCATGCGCCAGGGGAACATGCACATCGGCGACCTATGCATCATGCATGAACCAAGAAAGCTAAAGTATGGAACCATGTGGTTGCGACAGTATTAACGTCCTATGCGTATGCATGGACCGATATAGCCCCAAATGGACGTTGCCGGCAAGCCAAAACTTTGTGGCCACAGATGTAGTGCCGGCCAGTGTAACGTACCATATGCCTCAACTATTTAGCCACAACAGCTATTCCTCAGGATTTTAGTATATTCCACTAATAACTGGCCAATTGATACATCTTCAATGCGGGGAATGTGTCACCTCTGTCCAGTGAGATTACCCTTTTTCGCACGGATGTTATCCGGTTAGAAAGTTTGGCAAATCCTGGCATAACATCACATAGGTGGGTTTGTCAGTTGGTTCGAGAAAGAAACTTTGCTCGAGTACTTACGGGCTACGTTCCGACGTTCCAACAAAGTTGTCGGCTAGATGCTACCTATTCTTGGATTGGCGGGAAAGTGACCGCCGTTGTCACCATTGAGTGACCCAGACATCAGTTTGCCAAGCACGGATAAAAATTAGCCACTGGTTGTATTTGATTTATAGAGGCAATGGTATATATGGCCGTGGAACACGACTGGGGGTATTGATCGTTGGAACGAGGATGCCATTATGACACGCCGGTGGAAGAAGAAAACGGCTTGAAAACTCTGGAGTTATGCCTGGCACCACCACTGTTGGAGATGGGCATGGGAGCATTCAACACTTGAGAAGCTCTCCTCAATATCTTGCCGTCTGGTAAAGCACCAGAACACACAGGAAGAGCGGCACCGCCCGGGTGCTGTGCTTGAAACGACTGGACCCATTGCAGCTGACGAAACTTGCGTTCGCACGCTCTGGGGGTCTTTCCTACCTTGTCGGCCACACGCTTCCATTTGCCTCTCTCGTCAGCTTCTACTTCCTCGATGAGCCTCTGTTCATCTTCTACAGGCCACGCAGGCTGCTTCATGTCGGCATAATAATGCTTTTTGATGGCTCCAGCAGACCGGCTGGGAAAATGCTTTGTTATTTCGGACCACTTTGTTCCATTGTACACTAGACTGACCAGCATATCTTCTTCGTATGCAGTCCATGCTGTTGGCCGGGAAGTCCCATTGGAAGAAGAAGAAGAGGAGGAGGAGGCGGCTGAAAATGACGCTGCCGACAATGACGTTTGCATTTGTTGGCATGGCACTGCTGTAGCAGAGGTTGGAGAGCAGGTCGCCAGGCTCTGAGAAGACGATTTCCGATTGATAGCGCCACGAAACTTACCGACTATTTCGAGCGGCGGCGGGAAACAGGAGGAATTATCCAGCCTATCTTCCTGTATACATGGAGGAGCAGGACACCTTTGCTGTTGGATTGTTGTGGCTCCTGACAACTCTCGCTGTTGTGAAGGGTCCTGAGAGGAGAACGGATAGCCATGTTCTCTGAGGGGGTGGAGTTGTATGTTAGGCTCTTGCTGGATATCTCTCATCTGCTGCTCGACTGAACTGGAGGATCCCATTCTGGGAGGGTAGTTAAGCTGAGAGTACTCGCTGTAGTGCTGTTGTCGTTGCTGTTGTCGTTGCTGTTGTTGTTGTTGTTGTTGCTGCTGCTGACTAGATAGCACCTGCCATGCTGTATCGTATTGGCCAGGGAGGTCCAAGGGAAATTGCATGTATTGAGAGTTGCTCGAAAAAGACGAATGGGCCGACGATACACAGCAACTGTTAGTCTGACCGGTATCGGTTACGATATCCGATTTTGGGACGCTGTTTGCAAACGAAGGTGAAGGCTGCTGAGACTGGGAGAGGAGCCATGAACTGAAGAACGGTTTGGCACCTGCAGCTGCTGGCGGCCCATTACTTGAAAGTGAATAGGACGCATCCGGCACTTGGGAAGGGTCTGGGACAAGATTATCGATTGGGGATACACCGCCTTCAGAGAACAGAGAGAGACCCACCTGCAGATGAGTAGGATTTGCTTCTTTGTCTTGATTTATCGTGTCAATCATGCGCGTCGAACGGAATAGGCAGGTCGGCTGTTTTAGCAACAAACCACCCGATGCTCAGAACGGGTATCGACTCAAAAGACTGTATATATCAACTCGCGTCAAAAGGATTGCTGGTGGGTGTACAATGATCAGGCAGCGTGACAGAAAAAAAATAAAAGACCGATAAACAAGCCCCACGTCGGCGGAGAAAACAAGCTGGCAATCACAAGTACCTTGGCCCGGCACCCTTGGTCAAAGCATATGGCGTATGGTTCCTCCCATTTCAGACAATTACTGCAAGCAACATGGTCACGCAGTGACGCGTAATCTAGCCAAAGACAGGTGCAGGTCTCACCAAGGTTCAGTATAGCGGGCCAGACTGGCTAAATGCCGGGGTATTTTGCACTTTCTGTGAGCACAAAAAGCAATGTGGTACAGACAGAACGGACGAACGGTTCTTGGCATAAACTCAAATTTCCAGGCAGTGTCGGCGCCGAGCGTAGCAAGAACATTACACCAGCCAAGAGGGCTGGGAGGATGGCCAGAGCTTGATCAAAAACAGGTACGCTAGCGTCAAGTTGTGTAGGCACCCCTCACTGCGATGTTTGACGGTTGTGATTGCATCTGTCGGGGAAATAATTGCGAGACAAACGAGTTTTGTTTCTGTCCGGTGGAATCCACCAGTATATATCTGCACTAGCTGGTAGAAGGTGCGGGCTAGCTACATACATGTAAGAATAGCTAGTGGAATACAGTGTGTACCTGCACCAGACTCGCTTGTTGGGGAAACAGATTGCATTGTTTGCTCTGAAGGGCAGTGGCACAGGCCCACGTGAGGGGCAATATACAATTATTCGCCAGTTCACGGAGGTAATTGGGCTGAAGAATGCCAGCACCTGTAGGCAAATAAGCTTGAGTTTGACGGACTTTACGAGTCGCTGCAGTTGATCACAATTGTCGTGCTGCGTCGTTCTCAACAAAGGGAGTGGTGCACAACACCACGCCATTTGGCACTCGCGTTCAGCCCCATGAGGGCTGTGGCCTTCTCAATTTGGCCCCAACTAAGTCAATGCATGGTAACGGCTCACGCACGGGTACATGGCTGGCACATCTAAACCGTATTCCATCAAAGATACGGTGGTACGAATGCCGTGATCCCGCTGCAGGATACCTGTTTCGGGAACCGATTAAGCTCCAATACAGCACTGCCATCCTGGTGATACAGTGCGGCTAGCAGTAACTGTTAGCCATGCCATTGTACTTGTACTTGAACGAGACTTAATTATGAGACTAGTTGTGAAACGACCTAGAAACGATTCTGAGTGGTTATTCTGCCAATCAAGGGCATATTGTCAAGGTGCCAGAAGAGAACTGCTGTGTTGAGGACCGAGTCCATGTCGATACTTGCTGCATACACAGGAGAAGGTGACTGGAGAAACGCTACCATGGCTTCATTGTCCATTTGAAGAAGAGGGAGTTCCCAGTAACGCAGCAGAGCTGCGCACACATAGGCGTGCATGTCTTTGCACCGACGAGGGATTCCTGACGTGTAGAAGTCCAGGAGACAAAGCCCCTTATTCAATGGAAGCTCTCTTATGAGAAGGCATGTCATCCAGCGTTGAGCAATGTGGGAGATGTCGAAGTTCTGGTGCTCAAAGTGCTTCGATAGCTCAGGCATATGCTTTGCAACGCACTCCTGCATCTTCTGTGTGCAGCGTTCGGTACCAGGGAGTCTAGGACAGAAGTTTTCGTAGTGCATCTTGATGAAAGCAGAAAAGCAGACATAGATTTGGGATTCGGTGTGATCGACATCGGGCTGAAATTCCGATTGCGGCACGTTGAAACGCTCCGGATGACGAGTGTAGTAAAAGGGCAGAAGCAGATCAGCCATACCTTGGACATAGCCAACATCTGGAAACTCCGCAGACCACACATAGAGGATACGCTCGAGCATCTTGATTTCTGTGGAAGAGAGCTGGTGATAGTGTGCTGGCAAGCGGTTAAGATCAACGCGGATTTGTGCGAGAGTTTTTGAATCCGGATCAGTGAGCAGTGCGTCAGCACGAGCCATGTACTCACGGTTCTTGCGGTCAAGCAGGTTGCTCTTTGAGGAGAGCGACTCCTGCCATGCAGACCAACGGGTGGCGTCAGTCAGTCCTCGGTGTCCATCCAATTTCAGTTCTGTTGTTGCCATTGAGCTGAATTACATTCAGTGTCTGGAGAGCATACAAGCGTATATGAGCATATGTTTGGTACCCTCAACATTATGCTGCGTGCGAAGGTTTACAGCCGTTGCAGGGCTGCGAGATGAGATGGGACCCCACAACAATAGTCCGGGGTTAGCGACACTCACTATTCAGCCTGGATTGGGTTTCGTTTGTGACAGAGCCACAAGCAATTTTTAATTTAAAAAAATGACAATGGATTGATAAGCAACAAGATGTCAGGGGTGCGTAAATGGCATCAGAAAGAGTTCAGGCGATGACCAGGGTGTGTAATGTCACGTGCAGGTTCGTCATAGCCGTTGCGCCGCTCACTGCGCGGCATTTCCTTACTAGGAGATCATATAAGGATTGGAGCATTCGACACTCAAACGATCAGCGCTATACACGGCATCAAAGGTTCTTTGACAATAAGGGGGCGTAGTGTGGGCCGAGCAAGCAATATAAATTCACAAGGCACGACAGATAGCGAGAGACATTCCAAATCTATTTAAGGAGCAGCACCCCCGCTAAGCTAAAATACACCTCACTTAAACCTCACCTCACCACAGCTTACACAGACTCTCAACATGTTCAACCAAACGTGCTACCGTCATAGCTGCGTGAGTCTCCGGCAAGCCGATAAAACAAAGCTCGCAGAGCTTCAAAAAGACCTGGAGTCTCGTAAAGAAGCAGAGAGGGAGGATATCAGCGCCGTCTGGTCCAAGTTTTCTAGTAGCACCGGCGCCGTGCGGGCCCTGATGCTGGAGGGAATCCTGGCGCAATGTTGCTCTCCGCTACTTTCGAGTGTATCCTCGCTAGTCAAGGACTTGATTCGCATCGACTTTATTTCTGCTCTCCCAGGCGAGCTGGCGTTCAAGATTTTGTGCTACCTTGATTCTGCATCATTGTGCCGGGCAGCCCAGGTCTCAAAGAAGTGGAAGCTCATGGCGGACGACGATGTGGTGTGGCACCGCATGTGTGAGCAGCATATTGACAGAAAGTGTACGAAATGTGGATGGGGACTTCCTCTTCTTGAGAAGCAACGACTTCGACATATGAGGAAGGAGATGGAGCGTCGGGCGTTGGCGTGGCAGGGCGACCACAGCGACAAGATAGAAGAACATCAAGAAGGAACAAACACGCAGACTAACGAAAAACGAGCCTTAGAAAACGACGAGACCAACGCTGAACCGGACAAAAAGAAGGCCAAGACCTGTACCGTCACCTACAGCACTAAAACCGAAACTGCCGAACCCATCACAGAAGAGACTGTATGCAGTGCATCAGAGCTTGTCGAACAAACACCACAGGTTGTAAGAAAGACCAGACCATGGAAGGAGGTCTATGCCGAGCGGTACCGCGTGGAGCGAAACTGGAGAGAAGGCCGCTATTTTATAAAGGAGTTTAAGCAGTCGTCTCACGTCATTTGCCTCCAGTTTGACGAGCAGTACTTGATGACGGGACTGTACGACGGCACCATCAATGTATGGGACGTGGAGACGGGCGAGCTGCTGCGGTCTCTCAACGGCCATATCAAGGCGGTGAGCGGACTCAAATTCGACGGACACAAGCTCATCAGTGGAAGCCGCGACCGTACGGTACGAGTGTGGAACTACAAGACTGGAGAGTGTGTGTCTACGTTCCGCGGCCACGAGGACGAGGTCATGTGTCTTGATTTTGAAGACAAGCTGATTGCCAGCGGCAGCGCGGACCACAACATTCGGGTATGGGACTTTGAGTGCAAGTCATGCTTTACACTTCGTGGGCACTCGGACACGGTGACGAGTGTCAAGATTGACGCCGCCAGCATGACACTGTTTTCGTCCAGCGAGGATCTCAGTGTCCGCATGTGGGATCTTGAAACAAAAAAGTGCATCCGGGTATTTGGAGAGGAGACGCCGACCGGACATGTTGGTCGCATCAGCCAGGTGATTCCCATTACGCTGGACCACCTCGAGGGAGACGGATGCGAGGGTGACGACGACGATATCAACACTGATCTACGGATTACAGCGGCTGCGCCTTTGAGCACAAACAACGATAAGAAACAGTATCCTACGCATATGCTAACTGCATCGCTGGACAACACGATCCGGCTGTTGGACGTCAAGACTGGAAAGTGTGTGCGGCCACTGTTTGGCCATGTCGAGGGCGTGTGGTCGATTGCAGCAGACACGTTCCGCGTTGTGAGCGCTTCGCACGACAAGAGTGTCAAGATTTGGGATGTGCAAACGGGAAAATGCTGGCACACGCTCACTGGCCACTATGGACCTGTATGCTGTGTTGGACTGAGCGATACCCGTGTGGCCAGCGGGTCTGATGATGGCATGGTACGCATGTACTGCTTTGACGACCAGTGATATTTATTATTCAGATTTAATTTATTAATACAAGGCAACAGTCTAATAGCTTGCTTGCTTGTCTGTGAAACATGGGTACTGTTTGCGCCAAGCCAAGCAAGAATCTAATGGATAAACCCAACAGACGCACGGATGCCGTGCATGCGGCATAAGCATGCCTGCCCTGTCGGCGTACGCAGGGTGAGGGGTAACGGCGTTGAATCGATAGATCGGAGTCCATACTTCTCATTTGTCGACGCAGGCGTGAGGGCACATTACCTGATGCATGTTAGGCCCGAAAACGGACAATAATAAATGCGCGACTAGGGCTCAACAAAAATAGCGGGGTGGTGGGGGAGTAAGTCAAGCTAGCCTGATTTTAGAGGGCGCCAGCTAGAGAACAAGGTGTTGGGGACCGAAGGGGTAAACTCGCAGCCAGCCACCTCCAAATCGGGAAATGAGATCTGGAACTTGGTCACGAGCCATGGCGAGCAACGAGTATGTTTTTGTTTGTGTCATGGAATGTTATTTCGGCTGTTTTGCCTGGATACGTACCTAGTACTGAGCCATGCGGAGCCATAGTTCAGTCACAACGAGTGGCTGGTGGTCACAGGAGGGAAATGAAATGCAAATTAACGTTACTTTTCTTGAATGTGGTATTGACAACCTATTGACAACACTGTGGCTGATGTGCAGAATACGGTGTGGCGCGAGCCGATCATGCACAGTCTTTGCATGTTGATAACGAAGGTGAGAGGGGTGGAGGCGAGGCTGGATCGTGATCTGGTTGTTTCGGCGCAGGGTTGGCGGTTAGGGGAGCAAGGCAGGAGAATGCAAATGTACACACATGTGCAATGTGGGCCTGGTGGTGAGACTGAGACACACAGGAGGATCGTGAGTTCAAGTGACGCGATGAGCGGCACGGATCAGGCAAGTAGTGGGCAGGTGAAAGCCAAAGGACGCTTGGCTTTGGCGAGAATTTAGATTTGTGATTTGACTTTGTCCATAGCCACTAGCCTGGGTTTAAGTTTGATCGACTGCAGTGGAAAAAAAAAACAGAGTGCGGCGTGACTCGGTACAGACATTGGTGAAGATAAGCCTGAACAATGGCCCGGGTGACGAAAGGAGTATGAGGAAAACAGGCGCGGTTTAATCAACGATTGGATTAAGACAAATGCATGGTTAAAGCACAACCCAAGCTCAGTGGGCGACGATCGCCAGGAAAAGATTTTCACTGCACAGAGTGGGGCAGGGAATAAAGTTGAGGAGGGGTCCATGTAGCGAAATGCACCGTGTAGGGTTTAAGATAACATGGATGGAATAATCTAGAGGTTCGTATCGGTGTACTAAAGTTTTTGGTTTTGGTAACTGGCAAGCTAGCAGCTAAAAGGCAGGCACTCCATAGGTGTGGTTGCTTCTGAAAGCAAGTCACGCCATGACTGACAGGTGTCGAGGAGAGTACTGTTGCCTGACTGGGCTGCGACCAGGTTAGATAGGGTTAGTGAAAAAAGCAAGCATATCATACCATTTGCTGCAACAGCAACAGTAGTGAAATTAAAAGGCAGTGTGACTTAGATAGGTGTGTAGCAGACAGATGAATAAATGGGAAATGCGATTCTATGCAATCTATTTGTTTCTAATAACATAGCTTTTAGTAGTGAAAAAAACAACAACAACAACATAGCCGGGCAGAGTGGCTCGAGCGGCAGTGTCGGCGTGCGTTGTAATACATAACCTGCATGAAGATTTATGTGGTGTTGGAGGGGCAAAACAAGTAACGCCAGGTTTTGGGATTGATTTAAGCGGAACAGTTAAATGTATAGATAGTTACCAAACTTTTCAACTTCCTATCGACTCACTATCTACCGCTATCATCATCCATTTACAATCTCAACCGATCGATCAAGCAAACGTTTGCCAGGGTTCACGTCGTAAGGCAACAGCAAAACACGCAGTTTGTTGACGGTTCTGTAAGCGACACACGAAGCAAGCATCGGATCGAGCAGGGTCAAAGTTAAATGGTATCGCGACCTAATTGGAGTCGAGGCAACTCAAGCCACGGATCAAAGTTTGTCAAGGATCACGGAGGCGGAACTGAGAGCATTGTTGGTACCGAATCGACGTCACCCGGTACCAATGAAAACATAGTTTCCGACAAAAACACCACCAACGGATATGCCAGACACGACCTGGATTGGACTACACAAGCGAATGGAGTAGCTCATGTCATCAATGGATCCAACGGCACCGTTCAAAACCCTCTCAACGAGGAGAACCACCCGAACGAGCACGAGGTAGAAGCAGCCAGGAGCAGGCGGATCGAGACGAGAGCCCTAACCGCGGGACAGGGTCAAGGTCGGGCAAAAGCAAATGGCGCCGACCCCGGCGGCAGACCCTTGACCTTGGGAGGGATAATACCTGCAGCAAAAGCAAAGGCAAAAGCAAGCTCAAAACAAGCAGCGGTAGGACTAACAGTGGCACCACAACAGTCCTGTGCCTGTGCAGAGGCTAGCGCTAGTGAGCAGGCACCTCAAACTTTGGCACCAAACACCTCTAGTGCAGTTTTTAACAAGGCCAATCACTGCGACGACGACCTCTGCCTGCCCCAGTTTGGTAGTGAGAACAAGGAAGCAGCATACCAGGATACGGCGGCCGACGACGACGACGACGCCAGTAGCACTAACGCCAAGTCGAGCCCTGTCGAGAAGGAAAACGCCGAAGAGCAACAGTTGCTACAGCCGTCGAACCGACACACCCTTAAGCAGGGCGCCATCTATAGTTCTGACAGCTGCAACATCGCTTGCGTCGACGTTGGAAAACGTGCAGTACAAGATAACGGTGTCGAATCTCATCAGTATACCACCACTACTCCCGACGAGGAAACAGACGACGACATGAGACGAAAGAATGGTGGAAAGTCTTCAAAGCGAAACAATCGCCGGGCAGGCAAGCACGCAGCACGAGTCAATGGATCGGCGACAATCACAGTTCCCCAAGGAGTCTGGATGAGTGAAGTGGAGCCCGTGCAGCTGCCGTTGAACGACGGTGCTGCCAAGTCTGACTCGCCCAAGCCTGGCTCGCCCCTGCCTACGGAAAACAACAATAGCAATAATACCGACAAAAATGCATTTTTGGTGGATCTCCCTATTTCGCCTCCAGAGGAACACCCTCCTACGACTATCTCCAGCATTCCTGAAAATGGCCTGACAAAATCGACGGGTTCTGTCGGCACGAATGTCACAGCAATCAAACAGCACTGTGTTAATTTGGAGCCAGCCGTTCATGCAAATGCAGGCAGCGACGCACGCACACATGCAAGCAACACGCGTTTGCTGAACTCAGACACTCGGGCCACGGAGGCTGCGGCAAAAGATAGACTAGAAATTGGGTCGGCGGGCATGCACGGCTGCAACGGCAACTCTAAACCCGGACAAGAATCTTCCGCGACTATCAGCACTTTAGAGGGAATCTCGCCCACTAGCAGTGTTTCAGGCGAAAATGGCGGGGTTGTGACTCCGATCAGAAACGGCGTTGATCCCCTAGCTATTCCCACTGCGGCGAGCACTGAAGATCAGAAGCAGAAGAGTACGGCAGAGCCTGCCCTATCCGCTGGGCTGGGAAAAGAAGGTTTGGGCCACCCACATGTCATTGACAATAATAGCCACACCGGCCCGGATACTTCTGATAGCACCACAGCAACGGACTATATCAGCCACCCGGCGTCGTCATCTCCCCAGTATACGCCCGGAGGAGACAGCCCTGGATCCAAGAGCCTGGCGTTTCTACACAAGACTCCTCGTGGCGGGCAGGTCAAGCATGAGGTGGTGACCACCTTCCCTATGTATTTGGACGACAATAGTGTGCGGACTCGGGTGCTGGAAAAGTGTCAGGAAGCTAACCGACGACTCAAGATGCGCAATGAGGTGGACGACCGTTTATCTGATCGGGAGGGGACTCCAGATACTAATGACAATGATGACGATAACTCACGTTCGGCAATGTTGCGCAAAAAGAGCGGTGAGCTGGTTAAGAGCTCGCTCAAGCTTCCCAGAACCCAAAGCATGCCATCCACAAAGGCTGTGAGATTCGACACTAACCTGGAGCAGGTTCGCCGGTTTTCGTACCGGGAGAAGCCCACTGCCGTGCGGAGACCGTCTTCGCCGGTTCGGTTTGAGTGGGGATCCAGTGCCAGTGAGACGGATAGCGATGGCTATGGTTCGAGTAACGAGTACTCGAGTGGATGCGATGACGATGACGGCGACGATGCAGTGAGCGACGACGACGGATCCGCCGACTACGGACAGTCATTTTTCCGCAGATCATGGATCAATACGGGATACGCGCACCGCAAAGACTCGTCGAGCAAGAGCTATGTGCCCAAGGGCCGACACGTCTCGCTGTGCAACTGCGACTTTTCTTCCACCATTCCGAAGTTGCAGTCGAGCGAGGTTCCTGTGTTTGTCGAGAACCTTAGTATCAACAAGAAGGGCAATCTCCATGGCAATGTGTGCGTTCGCAACTTGAGCTACGCCAAACATGTAACGGCAGTGTACACGCAAAACAACTGGGAGTCCGTGGAGGAGGTGGACGCTATTTATTCAGCCGACCAGGCCAAGTGCCATGAAGGCTATGATCGGTTTGCCTTTGAGATTGATCTCGACAAGGCCAAGTTTGAGGCACCGCACCGCAACCGATCTGCGGAGCGGGCACGGGCCAGACTCAATGGCCACTCGCACTCGTCCAACACGTCGCTGTCGTCGCTTTCTTCTGGCGCACCGTCTGGTTCTGTTGCTGAGTCTTCTGCTATGGAAGCCAAGTTCTCGCTTTGCGTGCGATATAGAAGCGCCCTAGGAGAGAGCTGGGACAACAACAACAAAAACAATTACGACATTGTGGTGAAGGTGGACGCTGCCGAGGCAGACAAGTGGGAAAGACATCAAAAGATGGTTGCTGCGGCCGAGAAGCGCCGTGCTCTGTATGGAGATAGCTATTCAATTCCCCTGGTCAGTAGCAATGGTTCAGGGGCAAGAGAAGGGCGAGACAACTATGGCTCCAGTAACAGAGGACGGACTTTGGGATCGGCCCATCATCGCCGAAACCGCACGTACCCTGGATCTTCTCTTGACGACCTTCATGATGACCTCATGGCTACTGTGGTTAAGATCAAGAACAAGAGCAAGAACAATGGGGCTGCTGGAGGATTGGCATCTCGATACAACTTTGCCAGTTCGTACAAGCAGGGACCCACGGGCTACAATTCTCCTCCTAAGGGATCCACGGGGTACAGTTCTCCTCCGAAGAATGGCAGCAGCAACATTTGCGACAATGAGCAGCCTTTGTTCCAGCCATACTTCCAGTCTCAGGCTCCGACAGTACAATCAACACAGCAAGCAACGCAGCCCCGCCAGTCACATGGACGATCTCCTTACACTCACTTTAGGGCAAGTCCACTTGACGGCAGCAGCAACCCTTTTGCTTCAAAATTCAGTTCCAGATGGATGGGGGTCCATGACGAAAACACTCAAACCTCCATCAACCTTGAGCAGCCCCAGCCCAAACAGATGCAACAGAGTCTCCGCCACATGGCCGAAACAATGATTTTGGGTGGTAGCGGAGACTCTAGTGGCAGCAGTAGTGGCAGCAGTAGTGGCGGAAGCGGAACATCCTCGCCCACGAACAACTTGGCGCACATTCCGTACCACGACATTATCAATAAGTACTGCTTCTTCAAGTCCAACTCGATGGCCACTACACCCCCGTCTTCCACGTCTCCAGGGCTGGTTCCCCAGGGACAAGGACGTACACCCTCTCCCAGAGCATGCTCACCATCCTCGAATGCTGTTGCCGGCAGCCCTGGTAGCCAGGGTGATGCCACGATGAATGCACGAAGACCGGTGGAGGTCTAGGAGTCTAACGCACATATATGTTTATACACACTGCATTAATTAACACTTGGTTACACTGCATCAATTTGTAGATTTAGCGTGGTGGGTTTGTGGGCAGGTTTGTTTGATAAAAACACCCTGCAGACAACTTTAATTTTTTCAAGATGGACCAGTATGACCTTGATGCCAGGCTTAGCCGAGCGTTGAACCAGCTCGGCTACAAAGAGCCAACGGCGATCCAAGCTGCTGCGATTCCCCTGGCGATCAATGAGAGGAAAGATATCGTGGCCCGCGCTAGGACGGGAAGCGGCAAGACTGCTGCGTATTTGATACCGATTCTCGACATTCTTCTCAAACAACAACAGCAATCCAATAGTCACAGCAAAACCGAGGCTTTGATCTTGGTTCCCAGCAAAGAGCTGGCCAACCAGGTTACCAAGGTTGTGGGCGACATGACCATGTACTGTTCGCGACAAATCAAGGTGAGTAACCTTGCTCTCGCCGATAGCGAGAGTGTAGAGCAAAGCATCATCCAGATGCAGTCGACGATTCTGGTGAGTACACCTAGCAGAGTAGTCAAGCACATGAACCGGATCGAACCGCAGTTTCTTGTTATTGATGAGGCGGATCTGATTTTGTCGTACGGCTACGAGGACGACCTGGCGGGTATCTCCAAAAGTCTCAAGAAACAAAGCAAACACAGCAGCCATGAAACAGACCAAGATGGTGCGATGCGTGTCCAGACATTCATCACCAGCGCAACACTGAGCAGTGAGACGGATGCCACCAAGCAGATGTTCTGCCACTCTCCTGCGGTGTTGAAGCTACAGGACACTGTTTTGGGAGACCAACTTTTGCAGTACCACGTTGATTGCGCTAGCGAAGAAGACAAGTTTCTGCTTGCGTACGTCATTTTCAAGCTCCAGCTAATTAAAGGCAAGACGATTGTGTTTGTCAACGACATTGACCGGTGTTACAGGCTCAAGCTGTTTCTCCAGCAGTTTGGTATTCGCAGCTGCGTTCTCAATAGCGAGCTTCCCGTGAGCTCGCGATTGGCGATAGTGGAGGCCTTCAACAAGGACATGTTCAACCTAATGATTGCAAGCGACGCAAGGGAAGGGGATCTGACACTCGAGGCAACCCAAGACGGCGAGCCAGAGACAAAAAGCAACAAAGGAGAGGAGAAGAAAGGCAAACCCCAGGCAAAGGAGACCAGCTACTCGCGCGGTATTGACTTTGTCAACGTCTCGTGCGTGGTGAACTTTGACATGCCCGAGACATCGAAACAGTATACCCATCGCATTGGCAGAACGGCTCGCGCCAACAAGACCGGTACTGCTCTCACGTTTGTTGTCACCAAGGACGCTAAGCAGACAAAGGTTCTCGACAAGATTGTTGCAAAGCAGCACAAGTCGGGAGCGGAGATAAAGCCCTATGCATTCGACATGAGGCAGGTAGACGGGTTCCGGTACCGTATGGAGGACGCCATGAGACTCATTACCCGGAAAGCAGTCAGACAGGCACGACTTGAGGAGATCAAGAGGGAGCTAGTCAAAAGCGAGAAGCTCAAGCGACACTTTGAAGAGAACCCCGAGGATCTCGCAAGCGTGATGACTGGTGCTGGAGTGGGTGCAGCGGCCGCATCCAAGGGCACCGTCTACAAGCATCTCAAGAATGTGCCTGCGTATCTTGTCCCCCAGTCGAGAAGAATCCAGGACACCGCTGCCAGTGGCGGTGGTAGTGCGAGCGGACGTGTACAAAAGAACACTACTAAGCAGAAGTTTGTCAAGGATCCCCTCAAGAGTTTCAAGCGCTGAAACATTATATAAGCTGACCTATTAATTGCATTGTTCACAGTTGTTTTTCCTGGTCAAACGTTATCACTGAGACTGTCAGGGGCCCATCGTCAGTTGGATTGGTAGGTCATCTGCGGCAATGTTTTAATCGAGAAAGGCGACTATTATCCTCTTGTGTGAGGGAATTTAAGTGTTTTTGGATCGTACCGTAAGTGGGATGGTGGGTGATCAGGTTACTTTACTGTAATTTTCACATCACCATGGTATGTGCTATAGCCAGCTGCTTCTAAATAACCTGCAATGATCTACCAGTCGCCTAGTTGGGCAGCTCTAGTCGGTGCCCATGCATGATGCGGCCCGATATGCCTAATTGGGAAAGGAGTCAACAAGTGCTGCATTAATTTAGCGAGGTGTCAGTTGTCATGCTCGCCACGCATCACCAGTTGAGCGGTGCCGGCAAAAGGACGTAGACAAGAATATCACCTGACAGTAGAGAGGAAGATCGAAACCCGGACGAGCGGATCCGGTTCCTTCCTGACGTTGAAGATTTTTTTCACCCATGTCTTATCGTATTGTCCTGATCAAGTTTAGTGTACCTAAATGGGGCCGGCGAGTTCCACTACTGCGGCTGTAACAAGGTGTGTGAAAGTTGTGTGGGTGTATGCGGGAGGGTTGGGAAGTGGGAGGCTTACCCTATTGTGGGTGGCTGCGTCAAGTCACGGCGAGACGCAACAACGCATCTGTTTGTCTGGAGAAACACACTTGATACCACCAACGTTTCCAGCAGTGTCAGGACACGACAAGAGTGTTGACTGAACATACGGGAAAGTATCGCAGACGCATAGTGTGTGAGGTTTGTCGAAGTTTTTCCCGACGGCTCTGTCTTATTCACACCCACACAGGACAGGGGTAAAGCCCAGCCACCACCAGTTTGGAGGAACATAATTGACGAGGGGTCAACCCACTACCAAGCTGTAATAGTATAGGCTCTAGCTGACGACAACAAGCTATTTTACGCCAACTTTCGAACGGTTCTTTATTTACTAACAACACATGAGTCGCCAGGGCCCTGAGCGCTTTTGTAAGCGGTGCGGACTGGTGATTGACGCTGGAAAGGCGTTTGAGCTCGCTGGCTCGAACTGGCACACGTACTGCTTCAAGTGCAGTCGATGCGACAACCAACTCGACACAGACACAAAGCTGCTGCTGCAAGGAGACGAGATTATCTGTGGGAACTGTAGCTACACGTGCTACTCGTGTGGTAAGCGGATCGAGGATTTGGCTATTCTCACCGGAGACCAAGCCTTTTGCGCAGGGTGTTTTGTGTGTCGAAACTGCAAAAAGCGGATCGAGGACCTCAAGTATGCTCGAACAAACCAAGGAGTTTTTTGCATGGGATGCCATGAAGCGCTGCTGGCTCGCAAAACCCGTCGTTTGCAGAAAGAAAAAGAGCAACGAGAGAGAGATCGCGAACGAGAGTTGGAACGAGAACGCGCCCTCATTGACAAAAACAAGTCGCTTCCGTCCATCCCCCAACAGGAGGACGAGGCTCGTAAGGAGAACAAACTTAACAATGCGACTACGACTACTAACAACACCACTATCACCACACAGGCTAATACGAGCAGTACCAGTCTTGTGAACTCCAACAGCAGCAGCAGCGAGATTCTGGCCAACGCAGTCTCGACCGCGCTGCTTGCGTCTGCAGCCCCTGGTGCCAGCGAGTCCCAGTCCCAGTCCCAGAGCCACAGTCCAAGTCCATCCAATCGGCGCATGCAGTCAGCGACCCACTCAGCATCAAACAGCATACATAGAGCTGCTATCTACGTGGACGGAAACGGGGAAGGAGCTGTCACTGGGGAGAATGACGCCGACCAGTCGTTTGAAGGCGAAGGCATGGGAGAGATCCCGCTGTTTCTGGGATCGCCCGTTCTTGCAGCCGAAAGTAGCCCAGAGAGCGTTTTCCGAGGACGTGACTTGTTTCATCGTTCCGCCGATGAGACTTCTCCTTCACCCAGACGACCCCAGCTGGATTCTCGGTCGGGCTCGGCATCTGGGCAGCTCTCTGGATCCGATACAATCAAGACTACGCTTCTCACGTTACCAGAAAGGTCCGCGCTGCGACCTCAGTCGCCTGGTCCCTCTGGTCCCCGTGACCGGGAGCAGCGCGTGAAGAGGGTTCCCGTGGGTACCCGGAGCCAGAGTTACGATAGCCAAAATGGGTCTTCGACCGAGCTTGCGGGGGGAGCATCGCTTCAGAGTTCTGCTATCCCCAGACTCCATGCCCCGCCAATAACACCTCGTGAGTCTCTTAGTTCTCCAGTCAGCCTGAACTCGAAATCGGCCACTTCTGGCTCTGCTTCTTCAGAGGAAGATGACCTGTTCTCGACCCCGAGTGGACTTCCAGGCAGCGGCAAGGGTGGCAAGCCAGCTAAAGTGAGAGGAGGATCAGAAGTTATGCGAAACGCACTCACGCACAAGAGGTCTGTGAGCGATAGCCCGGGAGGAGTTATGGCAGCAGAAGTAGCCGGTGTGGAATCTTTTCCCGCAGGTGGTGACCGTGCGCTGCCGCCACCCATCAACACCGCTATTGGAATCGAGGTGCTAAGTGATCCCAACTCTCCCAGCAGTCCGCTTGTTCAGCTCAGTGAGGCCCGGCAGAAGATTGCATATCTTGAGTCGGTAGGACCCACGGCTAAACAGCTGGAGCAAGAGATTGCCGAAAAGCGCAAAACGTTTGCCAACCTTGAGGCAAAGAGTCGTGTAGCCGAGAGAGAGATTGAGATCCTCAACCAAACGAAAGCGGAAGTGGGTAGCGGAGTCAGATCCCAGCGCGATGGTAAGCAGATGATTAAGGACTTTACCAATGAGATGGCCGTTGTCAAGAACTCGCTTATCTCGGAGATCCAGAACTTGATTGTTTCTCGCGACGAGCTCAAGGCTGAGATCTCTCGGTTACTGCAAGAGTCTACTCTGCTGAACATTAAAAATACCCAACTGGCCGACATGAACAACGAGCTCCAAAACCAGATAACCAGCAAGTACACAGCTGCTCAGCAGAATCAGCAGATTTTGGGCTCCGCTTCACCTAGCTTGCATCCTCATAACCAATACTCAATGGGACACGCTGCACATAGTAGCGGACACGGACACCACGCCAGTCCGTCCAATGGAAACAACTATGTGACTGTGCTGGATGCTCCTGCCAAGGGCCACGCTAGCCGAAAGTTTTGGCGGAGACCCGGCGCTGCTGTCGCAAAGGGTCTGAAGGGAGTGTTCGCATCTGAGGTTGAGTATGGACCTTCAGGAGCAATGTCGGGTATGCAGGGTCCTACCAACAGCAACGGTAACGGCAACAATAATGGCCACCCGGCTGTGACGGTATTGTCACCACCGCTAGGACCTAGTAATGGCCCAGGCAATCTTTCCGGACTAGGTAACACCAACAGCAACAGCAGTCCCGAGTCTTCCTCTCTGAGTTTGGAGCAGAAGATCTTTGAGGAAAACAGAAGTGTTCCCCTTTTAATCACTCGTTGTATTGAGGAGGTGGAGAAACGTGGATTATACAGCGAGGGAGTGTACCGTAAAAGTGGAGGCAAGTCTCAGGTTGACAGCATCATTGAAGCTTTTGCTTCTCAAGACACTCAGCGGATAGATGCGTGTCTCGAGGATGGAGAGATTGCAGGAGCAGCAGGTGTCCTCAAACAATATCTCCGCAAGCTTCCCAACCCCCTGATTACATTCGATTGCTACAATGAGTTTATCAATGCCGGCAGCTCCACAGAGAAGCTTCAGTCGGTCATTGAGAAACTCCCCACGGCGCACAGGGACACCCTGAGCGCAGTGATGATCCACCTGAACACCATTAGTGCACACAGCCAGCGTAACCTGATGACCAGCAAGAATCTCGCGGTTGTGTTTGCTCCCACTCTGGCCAGAGATCCCACTGGCGAACGCGAGATGATGGACATGCACGCCCGTAACGAAGCCACGCAGCACATGATTGACAACGCTCCCCAACTATTTAACCTTTGATTTGATTCGACCGCTCAACTTATTGATACATTAGACTACTAATTACTACTTTTTACCATCATGTAATGAGACTAACTAAAGTAGGGCTCACCACGGTGGTGGGTGTGTTTTTCTGGCTCGGTTAATCGGGTATGGGTGTGCCGTGTACTTTGTGGTTGACATCATTGAATCAGACAATGGAGCAACGTAGCCCACTCGCACACCATACTTCGCTCGAGTCGGTAGAACTTCCGTCGCGTCTTCTCTTAGAGTAGAAGGACCGTCTTCCTTTTGAACCAAACGCTTGTATCCTGGGAAACGCACCCCCGCCGGTAGATTGTAGGGCCAGTTTCGGTACTCACGATCGACCCACTGCTTGGGGTGGTTGAGCAAAACATACTGTGTAGAGCTGAAGTTTCGCGCCGCAAGGATAAACGGGCCCCATTCGTGAATCCTGGACACACTGCCATTTGTCGTTGTGTCGCTCTCACCGTTACTCTTGACTTCTGATGGGATTTTCACACGAACGGAGCTGGGGGCCATTCTCGACAGGTTGCGTCGCTTTTTGATGTCCAGATCGTAGTTGAATCGAATGCCACCGATATCGGGCGCCGCGGCTCGCGGGACAATGTGCTCATGCTTTCTGATGGGTCTTTCTGTCTTTACTTCAGGAATCTTTGCTGCAGGCTGCTTGTCCGCGCCCCCCTCAACTTTTCTCGATTGCTGCGGTGATGGTCTCACGTACTTTTCTTCTCCAGGTTGAGCAGTAGTGATGGGTGGTGGTGGCCCAGGTAATGGAAGGGACGCGCCTTTCGATTTGCGAGACACATCGTTGCCATTTGGCTCGGGTTTGGGCAGTCGGATATTGGCTGCCTCACTACCAACGGCACTAGTCTCCTCTGCGCTCGAGACAGCCACATCTTTCCTGAACCCGGTGTCCAATTCCAGATGCTTCTGCTCCTTAGGAAAAAATCTTGATACTGAAGATGACGGCGACCGCCCTGTTGTAGTAGAAGACGCAGCGGTTGTGGTGCTAGCCACAGGTTCGCTAAAATTGCGCTTGGATGTGTCTTGGGCGGTCTGATCTGCATCAAGGAACGGCCCTGAGCGGCTAGGCTTCCATGCATTCCACAAGGGTGAAGAAGGCGATGCTTCACGAGCAGTGGCCCCAGCCGATGCAGGCTTCTTAACAGCAACATCGGTGCGACGCGACGGCGTCGATGGACTACTACCCGGCCGTGACTTTCTGTACGTATCGTCGTCTACGAGCGCCCTCACAGTGTCAATTGCACGCTGTTCGATGCTGATGGTGGACGCACTGCGTTCTTTTTTCTGTTGCTGCAGCTTGCGGCGCTCCTCTCGCTCCTCTCGCTCTTTGCGTTTCTTTTCCTTTTCTTGTGCCTCCTGCTCCTCCATGTGCTTTTTGATCTCTTCAGCTCGCTTATGGGCTGCTGCTATACGCTCTTGTTCGCGTTGCTGCTCTTCTTCCTTGCGCTTCTTGGCTCGCTCTCGTGCCTCTTTCATCAATTCCTTTTGTTTCTCTAAGAGCTCTGCTGGTGAAAGTGTGGGCTCGGACGGTGGCGCCTCCTCCGCTGGCGGTGCAGCAGCAGCAGCAGCAGCAGGCTTGGTCTGTGTTTTGACTTCTTGTTTAGCTTTTGGCACTGCTTCTGGCTGCTTGGATTCAACGGGCTTGCCCTTTGTTTCTGCAGTAGCATCTACTGGGGGCTGCATCATGAGATTGTTGACTGGTCGGCCGTCTCCACTCGCAGTGCTGCTGCCTCTCCTCTTGTATACATAGGTTGTGGAGATATGGTCGCCGGGACCAGCAGCCGCAGGCTCAATTTGGTCGCTTCGCGCATTGTACAATTCCTGCGCCGGTGCGTGTCCGGGGCGGTACCTCCTCTCAGAATCGTGGTACCGGTATCGATCGTCGTCAAACATGTCATGATGTGGTGGACCCCGACCAAACCCTCCATCGTCGTGGCCGTATCCTCCACGTCCCCCACGTCCGCCGTAAAACCCTCCGCCACCATCACCATGTGCACCAACGTCGTGTCGCCTCATACCAAACTCACCTCTACGAGGTCCAAAGTCATCCCACTGATCATGGCCTCGCATTGGTGGAAACGGACCCCGTCTACTCATGGGCCCGCCTGGACCACCGTACCCTCCATGTCCAGGCCTCTGGGTATGTTGGTTCTGCTGTTTGGCCAGTTCTTTAAGCTGGTCATCAATCGACACGACTTTGGCAGGAGCAGCGGTTTTGTTGGCCCACGGGGCTACACTGCGTGGATTGGCTGCTGCTGCGCTGGCTCTCGAGTCTTGTTGTGCTTGTGCCTGCTTCTGTTGCTCAGCTTGCTGCTGAGACTTGGACTTGAGTGTGTCGGATGCAAGCGCCTCGAGTTCCTTTTTCCAGTTGTCGTCGTCTTCTTCTTCGTCCCATGAGAATTGCATTTTGTGGTGGTCGTGGCCATGGTCGTCATGTCGGCCGTGTTCCTCCTTTTGGCTGTGTTTCTGTTGTTCCTGCCGGTCGGCCGGTCGGTTGGGTTCCCGACGCTCATCATCTTTAGAGAGCTTGTTACTTGGTGACCTGACTGAAGTGCTTGTTTCTTCCTTTGCACTCGTCTGGCTGGCTGCCTGGCCCGCTTGACTTGCTTGACTGTGTACTGCGTCACGAACCAGCTCTGCAGCAGGAGTAGACCCCCGGCTAGCTGGAGTTGCTTCTCGCGACCGGTCTAGACCCATAGTAGATTTGGCAGCAGCTCCACTTCCATTGATACTCAGGTGCGCATTGCCAGGCTTCGGGCTCTTGACCAATTGTGCAACGCCTAACCGCGGCGATGGTGACGCTGCTCCACTCGATGCGCCGCTATGGGCTCCGCCTCCCCCTGGCCCGTTTTTATTCAGTGCTGCTCCACTGCCATTGTGATTGTCAGTACTCGATGGTGAAGATCGGAAAAGCGAGTTCAGCGACTGCGACTTGAATTTGTTCCGCCCCTCCATGTGTCTATGACTGTCTTGTGAAGGTGTGGCTATATTAGCTCAACGTGGGTCCGGGCTAGCCTAGTCCCGGCGTCAATAACTTTACCGCTCACCTTCACGTTGATTTGTAACATAGAACTTAATTGATTTGGTATTGACTATCTATCTATTTACAAGGCCAAGCATCCGCGTCACATCCAGAATCTTGTCCCTAGGACGGCCATTGGCCTCACCCCGCGTCCTTTCATATTTGTCAATTGCCTGCCACTGTTGCCATGTGATGGGCTCAGTCTTGAGCTGATCCTTGATGCCATCGAACCCATGCTTGCTGGCCGTGTCAATCTTGCCATGGTTGATGTCATTGATCATCGTCTCAGCAACCTCAAACGAATCAAACATTGTCGTGGCAATCACCCCTGTCGGCCCGTTCTTCACCCACCCAGCGGCATACAGCCCCGGCACCTCGCGGCCGTGGGTCCCAATGATACGTCCATACAGATTGGGAATGTGGCCCGCGCGCCGGTCGAATTCTACATTGAGATGCTCCTGCATCCCAGGCAGCTCCACGCTCTTGTATCCTATGCTGCGGAACGCTAGGTCGGACGGCAACGACACAGTGTTGTCGGTGGGAACAGCGTGCGCACTGGCCTTGATGTCCGCTTGCTCGAGCCGGTTCACACGGAAAGTGGTACTGCTCAAAAGCCCTTTGCTACCTGGAGCTGCATGGAACTCCTCCGGCGACAATAGGTACTCTAGTGAGAACCGCTTGTGCGCCTCGCCAGTCTTGTGCGACGTGCCTTTCTGGAGCACCTGCACCAATCGCTTCTTGGGACGATCCAGCACCCCTAGAAACTGCTCATACGGCTCAATGTACTCTGGCTTGAGTGGTTCCATCGCCACCCCAGGCTCATTGATGAGCTCCCGTACTTCTTTGGTGGTGAACGCACTCTGCAGCAGTCCTCTCCTTCCCACAAGAGCCACGTTCTGGACTGTGCTCTTCTTCAGTGCTTCGTATGCGTTTTCACTAATGTCTGTAGACTTGAGTCGGCTTGTGGGATCACACAACAGCATGCGCGCCACATCTAGTCCCACGTTGCCTAGCCCCACAATGACAACGTTTCGCGCCTTATCAAGTGGAAACTGCAGATCCCGAAAGTCCGGATGTCCATTGTACCAATTGACAAACTGGCGTGCGCTGTACACCCCCGGCAGGTCTTCTCCCTTGATTCCCAGCCTTCTGTCCTCGGACGCCCCGTACGCAAACACCAGCGCATTGTAGTTCTCGGCCAGCGCTTTAAGGCTCACCGAGCGTCCCACTTCCACATTCCCGTAGTAATTGAACCGGCTGTTTTCAGCAACCTTTTCAAATTGTTCCTGGCAGTTCTTCACCTCCGGATGATCCGGTGCTACTCCGTACCGCGCAAGACCAAATGGTACTGGAAGTGCTTCAAACAAGTCGATGCTAGACTTGCTCAGTTTATCCAGAAGTCTTCCGGCCGTATAGAACCCAGCCGGGCCTGCTCCAACCACGGCAATCTTCATATCATAGGTCAACACTAGCAAAGCCCCACCAACGGGTCAGCTTAGTCAAATCACCAGTTTAGGTTGTCCAACCACCAACATCACATCAACATGCTGAACAGAGTCGCCGGTTCCAGCTCCAGGCTCAGGCTCTTCTCGAGCTGTGCCAGATTGGCCAACGCAAGCACCACACCCACATCCGCTAATCCCATCCAGCCAAGAGCAAACGTTGAGCACCAGGGCCACATGGTCTCTGAGATCCACCCCGACCTGGTCCAGGAATACGAGGCCATTTCCGGCGCTCCCTCCGAGCTCTGCACAGACAGAACCGTCCGAATCTACCAGGAAGCAAAGTCCGCAACCCAGTCTGGAAACTGGAACACCCGTGTGTGGAGACTCGACTGGGACGTGGTTCCCCGCGCAAACAAGTGGGAGAACGATCTCATGGGATGGTCGTCCTCGGGAGATTACATGCAGGCTACTCAGATCAAGTTCCGGTCCAAGGAGGATGCCGTCAAGTTTGCTCTCAACCAGGGCTGGAACTCGCTAGTCATTGAGCCCAACCAGCGGGACTTTAAGAAAAAAGAGTACGCTAACAACTTTTTGTACTCACCCACCAAGCTCAAGCATATTCGCACAAAGTAGCAGTATATACAATAACTCACCATAACCGTTGTCATCTTTCCATCGTTCGTTCGTCCCTTTGTCGGTCTCGTCTTTATGTCAAGTAATGTGTCCTCTGTAGTGTAAGGTTCGCTACCCACCCGTGACACCCACGCGTCCCCATACATTACATACAGACACACGACCGACGCCTGATTAGGCGATGCCCGCACCAGACACAAATGTCTTTGGAGATAGAGCAGAGTTCCGCGTGCTGTACGACCCCGACCTTGTAAAGTCGTCGTCGTCCTCAGCATCGGGCTCGTCGGTCTCAGCGAAACTAAAATCAGGTAAACTTCAGGCAAGGTACTTCACGTCGCAGCTAACCACAGCAATCAAGAATGGAGACCCCGTTCCAACTGGCTCTGACCTTAATAGCACAGCCAAAGACCCTCGAGATGCGTCGTCAAACAAAAAAAGATACCTGAAGCGCGTTCCATACCAAGGGCTGCCGCTCCCACGCCTGATCTACGACAAAGACTGGGTGGCCCAGAAACCAGCCACCCAGATTTTGGTGTCAGAGCTGTCTTCGCTAACAACCCGCGGTGCTGTAAAGTCGACCTTTGAGGTGTTTGGCTCCATTGAAGAGTGCCAGCTCATTCTCAATCCTCACACCGCCATGTCGCTAGGCAGCTGTCACGTCAGGTTTGGTGGGCCCATAGCAAAGGCTCACCTGGCCGCCAAAACCGCTATCAGCGATGCAGCTAAGGGAAAGATCAAGGTCGACATGAAACCCGTCAAGGTGGAGTTTGACGAAACTGGCTCAAAGGCGGCAGAGAAGGTCGCCAGCATTCCCAAGATTGTGCTGCCAAAGCCAAAGCCCAAGCCTGTGTCGTCTTCGTCTTCTTCGTCGCCACTAACTTCAGCATCGTCAGCTCGACCTAGCTCCAAAGAGGCTGATGACTTCCGCCCAAACCACCCCATCAGCCAAGCGGTCTCGCGCATAGTGTTCAATCGCCCGTACATCTTCATTTCCGACCGATACGTGCCGACAGATAAAATATATCCCAGCGACATCAAGCGCATGCTTTCGCGGTATGCGTGGGATCGCGTTATCTGCGACGACTATGGTTTCTATGTCATCTTTTCATCGTCGCGAGATGCGAGACGCTGTTTCGACGACATGGACGGCAGAAGAATCTTTGAGTACAGGCTCATTATGAAATTTGTTGGCCCCAATGGTCCGTCGTCGCTCTCGGGTGCCGCTGCAGCATCATCAGATCGACCAGGATCCCGTTCTAAAGAGCCTATGCGGTCCCACGTTCATGGTCATCCGGTTGACCCAGTGGCTGGAGCAACCAAGGCTATCATTCTAGAGCTGAAGACACAACTACTCAAAGATATTCGGCAACGAGTTATTGTACCTGGGATTTTTGATGGCCTCAAAGCGGTCCAAAAGTCACGTGTGACAAACGGAGTCCCCAATGGAACCAATGGTACAAAACAACAAACAAACGGGTCGGCGCAGCGTGAGGCACGTAATGATTCCCCTAGAGAGGACAGTGCTGTGCCTAGGATTGTCACCGAAACTGTCTCAGGTCTGGACGTTAACACAATAAAGCTTCCAAAGTTCCGTCGCAAGAATGCCAGACCAATGACGCATCTTCTCAACATGTCAGAAGAAGAAGAAGAAGAAGAAGAAGAGGAGGAGGAGGAGGAAGAAGAACAAATCACCATCAAGAGGGAAGAAAAAGTTTTACCCACCGGCAAGGCTGGTAAATCCATTGAGGAGGAGGAGGAGGAGGAGCAGAAGCAGACTCGGCGTCGCGTCAAACTGGAGAGTCTCGATTGGAGTAGCGAGGAGGAGAGTGAGGAGCAAGAGTCCGAGCTGGTCAAGTCAGAAGTATCAGCAACTGCCATCGGCGTTTCTAAAACTCCTACTCCTCAAGCCGCCGGACTGTACTGGGGTCCATCTAAGGGTCCTGAGCCTCAAAACGTATGCAATGAAATCATTGCTCGCGGACAGCAGGTTGATTTTGTGGATCTCCAGAAGTTGCTGTTTGACCAAGAAGACTGGATGTACCTTCAAGATGTTGTCAATAAGAATGTTGGCAAAGCAGATACCACCGTCATCACTAAAGAGTATAGTGACGATCTTGCAGCCCATTTAGTACGGATGCACCAAAACTACGAGAAAGAGCTGGCCATGATCGAGGAAACCGCGCACCACGACAAACTTCTGGCGAATATGATGACCGCCAAATGGGATGTACGCCCCCATTCGCACCGCTCACGGCCATACACTTATATTCCCGAGGCAGACAAGATGGACTATATGCCACATCGACGAAGAATCCAGCTGCGACAAAACACCTCGCAAGGTGAGAAGACCGGAGGTAAGGCGCAAGCTGCTCTGGTAGCCAGCAGCGGCAAAACTTCGCGGTCCAACCGAGCCAGTAATCGCCGTTTTGCTGCGGAGCTCAATCTCCAAAAGCAACTGGTTAATGTGGAGACGGATGTGTTCAACTTGAATCAGCTCAAAAAGAGAAAGAAGCCCGTCAAGTTCGCCCGCTCGGCCATCCACAACTGGGGACTCTATGCCGTGGAGCCCATTGCTGCCAACGAGATGATCATTGAGTACGTTGGAGAAATGATCCGCGCGCCATTGGCTGACCTGCGAGAACTCAATTACGTTCGAGCAGGTATAGGCTCGTCATACCTTTTTAGAATCGACGACACTGTTGTTGTCGATGCAACCAAACAAGGCGGCATTGCTCGATTCATCAACCACTGTTGCACACCTAGCTGCACAGCCAAAATCATCAAAGTGGAAGGCGAAAAGCGCATTGTCATCTATGCTCTGCGCAACATTGAAGCTAACGAAGAACTAACCTACGACTACAAGTTCGAGCGAGAGCTCGGCGAAGAGCGCATTCCGTGTCTCTGTGGATCACCCGGATGTAAGGGATTCTTGAACTGAGAGCTCAGTTTGGAGTCTGTTAATTAATGATAATGATCACTTGTATATATTTGGCTATAATATCATGTTTAAAGTTTTCGTTTTTGGGAGTTGGAACAACAGTCACACCCCTGCCGATTTGAGTGTGCCCCTTACCCCTGTGCGGTGGTGCTTCCACAATCACGATATCCCAAGGTTAGACACACGCAAATTTCACATCTGTCTCGACCAGCTCACACAAAATGGTAAGTGAATCGCATCAACGTGAAGGATTACGCCGATAAGACCGCTGAATATGTGTGTGCCTACCGGTATGATCGTTTTCGACCGCTCCAATCGACGGTTTCTTGGTATAATATGTCGACTGTCATGCCCAACGACAGAGGGAGGTTCTGAGCAAAATGCACGGCAGTGCACCACACAGCAAAGATTCACGGAACTGATCATGCGCTTTCCTGCAAAGGCATAACAAACAAGAACCGAAACTAACCAGGATACTAAGACTCCCGTCAAGCTTGCTAAGGTCATCAAGGTTCTTGGAAGAACCGGCTCCAGAGGAGGAGTTACTCAGGTTCGCGTCGAGTTCATCGACGACACCTCCCGTTCTATTGTCCGTAACGTCAAGGGACCCGTCCGTGAGAACGATATTCTCTGCCTGATGGAGTCCGAGCGTGAGGCCAGAAGACTCCGATAAATGCTTTATCGACTCAAAAGCGAAAAGCCAGTGCAGCATGAACCATCACCCTTCGGTCAACTGTTACACAACCTTCTTACTGATTTAATGGATGCAACGATTCACTATTTTTGCTGTTTGTTTCTTGCTCTGGCGGATGCCCATCTATGGGCCGTCCCATCCGCCGTCGACTTGTCGGTTTGTTGGCTATTACTTGACTACGCTTAGTACTACCTGAATCTAGTTAAACCCACAAAATCATCACAAAGGAGCTTCATTAAGTCATAAAGTGCCGTCAAGCACAACAAAGAAACAAAAGAAACAAAAGTACAGTCTAGTTGGTCGTGACATCAGGACCGCCTGCCGCCGTCGGGGGCGGGTTAGAGCTTTTGTGTTTCTGCCAGAATTTTAGTAGGAGATCTGCGTATCTCTGCATCTCATCGAGCGAAATCATCAGCTCGAATTCGGTAAGTATCAGAAACTGCAGCTCCAGATGGTTGAGTTCCTCCAGGGGCAGTCCTCCCACTTTGGCATATCGTGAGTTTTTGTAGAAAATGTCAGAAAAGAACTTGCTGGCAACCGTAACTCCCGCAATGATCAGACGATGGATATTGTACGAGTCAATCACAAACAATGGCAGTTTCGTGGTGGACACCGACGACCCCACAGAGGTGCTCGAGCCATCATGCGTCCCACTATTGCTGTGGTGATGCGATGACACAGTCGGACTGCTGCCAGCGACCTGGCTCAAAGTAACATCGTTCGAGTTGATCCGATGTGCAATCCGATCAAAGTATACTAGCAGCGAGATGAATACCTCGTTTGTTGTGGGACAGTACTTGAGAATTCGGTTCAGATACGCATCGAGTGAGATGGCAGGAACATTCCGTCCATGGAACGCCAGAAGTGAAGTCCGCGTGGGGCTGTTATAGGACTCATCTTCTAAACTCGCGTGATGTGCAGGATAAGGCGACGAAGAAGACCCATCGGCCCCTACGCTGCTCGACGCCGGTTCAGTTACACTCAGGGCATCATTGGCATCAATAATTTTCTGCAACAGCGCAGTTAGCATCAAAAGGACGTCGGGAATCGGGTGATTCGCAATATCCAAATGAGGCGTTCGGTAGTGGGAATGGATATGTCCCTCAAGGCTGTGGTGCGATTGAGCATGGGACAGACGCCCATCGTGTGAAGAACCCGGTGAAGACCCATCTCCTGCATTCATGGGTGTGGAACTAGCACTGGCCATGGATGCAGAGTGCACAGACTGGGACGGAGAGGGCAGAGAGGAAGAAGACTGTTGTTGCTGTTGCTGTTGCTGTTCTTGCTGCTGCTGCTGCTGCTGCGCGAGCTTTGACGAGAGAAGCGAGCGCTTGTTATTGTTTCTCGCAATGGCAAGTTTTGCCGCAGAGAATTGGTTAGTATTTGTGGTGTTTGTGGTGGGAGTCGAGGTGGAGTAAGCAAACGCTTCGTTGGCTGCTGCGGGAGTTGAACTGGTCGACACATGATACGAGTGCGCATGCGATTGAGTCGCGGAATCCGGGTAGTTTGTGGTCGGCGTAGTACTCTCAAAGCTAGGTGCTGCGGTCGTGTAACTGCTGGACACGCTCGACGGCAGATTGCTTGCGTGTGCCAATTCGTGGCCCAGACTGTGACCAAGGCTATGTCCCAAGCTGTGACTCTGACTATGCGTCTGGCGATGTGCCTGTGGTGCGGTAGTCGCCTGGGTCTGTGTGCCTCCTGGTGAGAAATACGACGACGTGGGGTATTGTGAGCCGATCGGTGCGGCAGAAGTACTATGAAAGCTGTGTCCTCCAAATGATCCTGAAGCTGAAGCTGACGTTGATGCAAAGGATGCATGCTGGCCTCCAAACGCTGGTTGCGGCTGGTGCTGGACATTATGAGCGTGGGGCCATTGATGGTGGTGGTGGTACAGCTGGTGTCCCAGCGACTGTGAATGGAAACTCTGGCCATATGAAGAAGAAATAGCCGACGGCGGATTATATCCCGCGTAATGCTGCTGTTCCTGTTCCTGTGGGGCGGCGGCCACTTGCTGCTGTTGCGATGGGATCCACGACAAGTTCGAAGCGGACCCGGCATCTATACTATTGCCAGTGGCGTGATATGCATGCGGGTGGGAAGAGAAATGCTGGCCATGGCTGGGTTGATGCTGATGCAAGTGCGAAGAATGCTGATGCTGTGGTCGGTGAGATGGTGCCGCGTTTGGTTGATACGAGTGTCCTTGTCCGTAGCTGTGGGCGACGGGATTATGACTATAACTATGACTATGGCTATGACTATGGCTCTGAGGGTAGCTCATCTGCCGCTCTAGTCCATGTGCTTGTGACTGGTCTACTTGGCTCACGCTCTCGCTCAGATTCGGATTGGAGTGAGAGTGCGCGTGGGCATCTTCACTTCCTCCTCCGTTGCCATATGGATGGTGATGTTGATTATGGCAATCACTCGCGCCACCGTCGGCTCCTACACCATACTGACATGGGATTCCCGTGCTTTTGCCTTGTTCTTGTGGCATTTGCGACTGCTGGTGGTACGATGGATGGCCTGTCTGTCCTCCCGCCGACGGCCCTAGTCGGTGATGATGATAGTCATACTCGTCGTCATGCACCGCGGTACCTTCCAGCACCATTGGTACGTCATGGCTCGAGTCCATGATCTTCGTTGTGCGTGCGTATGTGTCTGCGTCTGCAGCACTGCTTCTCTTTTGTGGGTCGTCGTCGTCTAATTGGAATCAATCGTGCCTGCGGTCCCTGGTTGATGTGGTGGTTTTTGCAAGATGGATTTTTTATCTTGACTGGTTGAGAGTCCAATGGATTCGCGATCCTTGGTCCAAACGCTCGTTCCTCCTCTGTCCTCGAGAATGGCTTATCTTCGGGGCTGCTGCTTTCTGGGTAACGTCACAGGTGGTTTGGGCTCGCACACACAAACGCTCCTCCCAATGCTCTCTCCACCACTGGGGCAACGTAACGCCCTAGCCCCGGACGCCGCGGCAAGGGCTCACTCGCGCTTGCTCGCTGGATCGCTTGTTTAGCCGACCCTTGGCACTTTATCTTGTTGATTCTATTCAGCTTTATCACTGTTTACTTGCTGGTCATCAAACTAATGTGTCACAATAACATATTCATTAAATTAGTGAAAAATGCAACGTTAAACGGCAGCCAGCCGGCCATCATGCATGCAACAAACAACAACCAGAAACACACAGCCTAGTAGTAATGCTCAATCAGCATGTCCTTGTCAGGCGTCTCGTTGTTGAGAGAGAAGATACTCTCCACCACATGCAGCTCAGGAGCGGTGGTGTCGAGTCCCACAACAGCAAGCCAGTCATTGGCTACCATGCCTCCTCCAATGACGGCGGATCCACGATTTATGGTTCCAGCCACAAGAGGCACTTGCAGCAGAGATGAAAGCTCTTCTTGGTCTTGGATGGATGTTTGTGGGTGCACCAGGCCTCCCTGGTTTGTGATGGTCGCGTAGCTTCCGACCAGAACATTGCCAGCAACCGTCTGACGGAACACCTCGACTCCAAGAACATCTGCTATGATTTCCTCGGTCTCACGCTCAATATCGGGATGCACCAGCGCAACATAGTCGTTGCAGCAGATGACGTTTCCTAGAGCAGACAGTCGCTCCTCGACTCTCTGGATCTTCACAGTGTCGGGAAGTGTGTTACGGATGTGCTGGAGTTCTTGGTCTGTTGTCTGCATGGGGACCAAAAGTCCTCTTCTATTGCCGGCAGTGAGACGTCCCACTATTCTATTGCCTCCAATGGTGGTTTGGCACATGGGAAGAACATCTCCGACTCGGCTCTCAAAGGCAGAGTAGAAGTTCTGAGATCCTCCAACCGTCACGAGGGAGTACGAGTTGGTCAGCTTGGAGAAAACTCCAACCTCATTGCTGTTTTCAAACTGTGCTCTGACAGACATGCTTTGTGGTGTGGTGTAAGGAGCAGTGGTAGTAGTGGACAAACTGGGAATCAAACGAGAGGTTAGTAGCTGTTTCTCTTTGTTAATGAAAGACAATGAGAATCAGCCGGTGGTGTTGTGGTTTTTCCTCTGGCGTGATGGATCCGTACTTATACAACAAAAGCTTGAATAAATTCGGTGCGGCGCCACTTTTTTCAGTGTTGCTGACTCACGGTCTCTCACACCCTTACCTGGAAAATTCAGCCACCGTCAAGTTTGCACTAGAAATTCGTTTGAGCTGCTTCAGTAGATGGTCTAGTAACTGTTACTACTAGTGGCCTGATAATACTTTCCTACTTTGCGTCTTGAACTTCCAAGTAGTAATACGACATTCATTACATTTTTTAGCTAGTCATAATATAACTACACCCGTCAGTGCGACCGCGTGCGATGCGAATCCATGTTAAAGTGCGCCCGCTTAGTTCTTCTTGGCAGCCTTCTTCTTGTTCTTCTTCTTGTCGCCAGCCTTCTTCTCCTTCTCGGCGTGCTCCTTCAGAACTCTCTTGACAATCTTCTGCTCCTCAACAAGGAAGGCACGGACGATTCTCTCCTTGACGCATCCAGCGCAGACGCTTCCTCCGTAGGGTCTCTGGACGGTCTTGTGTGTGCGGGAAAGAGTGGCGTACTCACGGGGTCTCAAGGCAGGGATTCCAGCAAGAGCCTCTCCACAGTCTCCACACTTGGGGCGGGTTCCGTTCTTCTTGACATGCAGGTAACGGAGCTGACCACCGGGAGTCTTGATGACCTTGACGCGGTTGGAGCGGGTGTTGTATGGGTTTCTTCGTCGGTAGGTCAATCGCTGAGCCATTGTGATGGGGTGACTACTGTGTCGATTTCGTGGTGGTAGAAATCAAGCCTGTTGGTTAGGGTGCGTTGAGGTAAGCTTGGTGAAATTTGGGACTGTGACTGCGAACTCAGGGGTGCGCCCCTGAGTCACGTGAAAGTCTTATTGATGATATTATACATAAATGGAGCGGTTAAAGCAAAGTCATCAAATGTTGCTGCTGCTGTTGTTTCGACTATAGCCAGTGGTCGTATTCCAGTCTAAATGACAAACAAAAATCAATTGAACTATGTACATGTATTTACCGAGGAGCGTTCATTGCTGCTTCTTCGCCTCATCATAGGCCTTCTGGGCGTCTTCTGGGGCCTTTGAAACAGGTTGGAACTGTGAGTACTCGCTACGTAGGCTCTTTTGTAGTTCGTACTCGGCTGCACGGGCCCTTTGGGCTTCTGTTAGCGTCAACTCGACAGGCTGATCTTTGGCAGCTGCCAACGCCGCATTCTGCGCCTCACGCTTCATACGCACCCGCTCCTGGTCTCGAATGGGACCCTGGTGGAGCGATTCCCTCTCTTCTTTTTGGAGGTCGTGAACAAAGAGCACGGTTGCGAGGGACGCCAGCGTTGTGATGCCAAAGGTGACTTTGGATGCGGTGGACATAATATGCCTTTGATGTCTATTTGTTAGTCTGTTAGAATGGGTGTGCGTGGGGTGATGATGGTCAGTTTGTGTGAAGATGCGAAGTACATATTAAGTTCGTTTTAGGTTGATGTCTGTTGGTGGTGGTTGGAGTTGTTTTTACCAAAAGTGGTGATCAATGCTATATTTTTCATCTTTGGCAATGCCTTGAACTAGTTTCCAATTTCTCTCCGATGAAAATACTGTTCACCTGTGTCTATCGATGGATGATGACCGGCTCGGCTGCAGTGGGTAAGGGCCCTACCCCTCCACACACTCTCTTTTCCCAAACTAGACGTGAACCGGAGTACATCATCGTCCACAACAACATGCCTAGACGGAAGAATCAGAGTCATGACATGTATCCCGGGTTGAATGACCTGGGAGACGCGCTGTGTGCTCTGCCTAACGATCTTATACGCCATTTGACACTGCTGCGTGAGATTGAAGCCAAGTGCGTGGGACTGACACCTCGATTGGCAGAACTCACTTCACGATTTCTCGCGGGATCTTCTGGATCATCGCAGCAGCCAGAGGTAGTTAGTGATTTACGCTCTACTTCTGTCACTGCAACCGGTAGTAGGGGCAATAGCAAGGAGCCGCTAGCCGGTGCCAGCCAGGCGAATACCGAGGGCGACAAGACTGCGAACAAAAAATCCGAGAGCAAGACCGAGAGCAAAACCGAAAATGGAGCTGACAAGGAGCCTGAGTCCAACGGTGACACTCGCACTAATACTAACGACAACAACAAGAACAACAACAACACTAAAAATGACCGCAAATCCCCCGATAACCACACTGACAAATCGGACGGCGGAGCAACCGCCCGTGCCACTCAGCGGTCTCAGGACCTAGCCGAAATTAGAACTCTTGTCAGAGAACTAGTTCCGTGTCTAGAGGAGAAGATGCATGTGGCCGGCGCAGCTGCAGAGTCGGTTAAGCGACTGGTTGGACGCATCGAGTACGATTACAATCTCATTGTCAACACAAATGAAATCCCTCAGGAGATCCGCACTGGCGAGATCAATGCAATGGCTCTACATCCTGCGATTATAGCTGGAGAAGGGGCTGCTGCTGCGTTACTGGGAAACACTGCAGGAGGACGCACAGGAGCCGCAGACCGCACGGTGACGAGCTCGCGGAGCGAGTCTCGTCGCGAAGCCATGGCGGCGAAACGGGCTGCTCAGGAAGTAAGAGGCGGCCGTGGATCGGGTCACGCGGGAGGATCCAGCCATCTCTCGGGACAGACTGATGACGATATCTATAGTCGTCCTTACAACAAGTCGTCCCGCTCTGCTGCGGGCGACAACACTGACGGTGCTTATGGAACAAGCAGCCGGCGGGGTGGAGCTGTTTCTGGATCCACAGGTAACCCCGGAAGTGGAACACCAGGAGGCAACGGCACAAAGCGCCGTCGCAACAACACAACCATGGCTGCCGTTCTCGACGGAGCCCACTACAGAAACAACAACAACAACAACCAGAACGACTACTCGTCCCAGATGGGTTCCACCAAGTCTACACCGGAGTATGAGTACGACAGCTATGGCAACGCGGTGGCTGTGGGCTCACACGCACAAGCACACATGGGTTCCTCTCACCACCAGTCGCATCTCGGCGATGGAGGAGCAAATGGATCCGCTATTGGCACTACGTCCAATCCCAAGCTGCGTGGGGCGCGCAAGACCTATCTTCAGTCTCAGGCCCAGCAGCAATCTCCCGAGCCAGAGCCGACCTACTGCTACTGTGACCAGGTCTCGTATGGCGAAATGGTTGCCTGCGATGGACCCGACTGCAAGCGTGAATGGTTCCACTTGCCGTGTATAGGGTTGGCTGCCCCTCCCAAGGGTCAATGGTTCTGTGATGACTGTGCCTCTAAGATTAAGCGGAGGCGTGTTTAGGACAGGTATAAGGACACGGAACTATGCTGTGCTGTTGTTATCTGATGCACTCTTAGGATACTGCTATTGATGCTCAGATATAATGCTCAGACTTTACGCGGCCAACTTTGGTCTACCTGGTATTGCTATGGGAGGATGCGTGCCGAGGGCAATGCCCCGCTTGAATGTATTTATTTTTTATTTTTCTTTCTTGGATCTTGCTTCTATCGGGTCCTAGTGCGTTTCTAATCTCAGGTACACAAACTTTTATCGGACTCCACTATTGTACGGGGGTGCCGTTTGCCTAAAAAAAGCCATTAGGGGAACGTGACATTGTATGGCACGACCCTGCCGTCACGCAACGTCAACGACTGTCCACAAACGCTGCCAGCGACGAAAACAGCCATATGCATGGCTAAGCCGTGGGTGCCTGGTTTTCCATTTTGGCTTCGGCTTCTATTTCAATTTCCACTTCGATTTCAATTTATCCCAACTTGTATGCTTGAACGGCTGGTTCTCTGCCCCAGCTCAACGGCCAACGGGCCGTTGAGGGACCCGTACCCTTGAACATGGGTTGGGCATTCCACTCGTGCTACCGCGTTCTTAACACAGCCAAGCTTTGCGCTATATACATGAATTTATCTGTTTACAAATTTTGGCCATCTCCACATGGGTCTTATGAAACAATAGATAGGTCTTTGATAATGCGGACCACTAAGTTTCATACATGGGTGAATATGCATAGATGGGGCCAGGCAAACCCCCGGTCGGAACTTGCCTTGCTCTGCTAATCTGATATTCCTGGGTACTCCTGAGTCCAAACGTCAAACTTAAAAAGAAAAGCAGACAGCCTTTCTGGCCCATATGCATGTCTCAGTTGTCTCGGCACACGGCTTCTGATTCAGGCAAGCAACAACGGGCCTAATGCATGTTCGAACCAAATGCACTTGCTAATGCGATATTTTACCAGTTTGGCGTTTGAGGCTGACGGTATGGTTGCTCAAACGGAGATAAACTGTTCCCAGATGGATAGGAGCTGATGGAAATGAGAGCGCTGACAAATATTGGCATTGCCCAGCATTGACCTGATACATGGTGGTGTGGTACATGTACAGCTATGTACGTGAGCTTGAGTTTGAAGACGCAGCAGTTTCAGTCTGCGCCGCAAAGGGAACTGCCGATCACTGGTGCATTGGCGTGGGTGACTATCCGAGCTCCGAGATTGCGAAAAGTATGGGCTTGGTGATGGTGATTTGAGTGCATCGTTGACCACATGGTCTTTGTGCCAATCCGTCCACTCGCATTGGCCCCTGGCTCTGCAATTACCCCTGGATCAACGCCAAACTACTGGGTTTGATCTTTACGGCTTCTCCCGCCTCACCGGCAAATTTTTGGTGGGCTGGACCCACCAGAGGACTGACCAGGATGCAGTGGTTGTGTTCAGTTTTTAATGCAGGCAGGGAGGCATACATACTTACATAAACACATACATACAGTCACTCACACACATAAGTATATGCTCTGTCTGTGTCCACGTCAACGTGATGACGCTGGCCTCAGCGACGCTTTGGATAACAACAAAAAATTGACTTGGCATATAGCGTCCGTCTGTGCTCTTGTTCACGCGAGTTTAATACCCAAAATGTAAACTTACCCCTGGAACTAGACCTAACTTCGAACTTTAGACTAGCTGGGTCATTGACCCGAATAAAACGCATCGTCCCCACCCTGGTCTAGTCTGCAGCAAACCGGTATCAAGGAAGTACACACAGTCTCGGCTTCTCCGTAATTTTTTGAGTCCAGTTGCTTGCTACATGGCTTGTCTTGAAAGTGACACTTGCCCCTGGCAATTTTGCCCATTTGCGGGGTGTGTGTCTGAGGCGCATTTTGAACGGTAGCGGGGCGAAGCTCGAATCTGCTGCAGTGCCAGCAAAGATTTCGCCAGCAGTGCTGGCACTTCCCGGTCTCTCATTGCTTTTGGCGCTGTTTGCTTTTCCTTGTTGCAGCAGTCCTCATACGCTCAGTCAATGTATGTACTCTACCCTCCACCCACGCACCTTCCTGGCTGAATGTTGCTTTTTGAGCTTGATCCTTTTTTTTTTTTTTGTTTTTTTTTTTTTGGGATTTGACATGCACGCCAGCCCTACTCGCTCGCTCGCTTTTCGCTCGGGTAAATAAGAGAGAAGCAAGTCGACAGCATTGTTCTGTCTTGCTCCTGCTATTGTTTCTACCTATCTCTCCCCTCTAGCAAACAAGCTAATTCTTGTATTGGCTGTGTTAGGCTCACTTTTCTTTGTTATCTCCACCACTCCGAAAAGTCCGCACGCGCCCAAGTTTCATTTCGCCAACCTTGTTCTCGACCGTTTCTTCCCCTGGAATCTAAATCCACCAGACACAAAATCAGGTCGAATCAATTAACACCCCACATCACTACATTACATCACACCATATTCATCACAGTATCAAAATGCCGAAAGAGTACAAACTGGTGGTTGTCGGCGGAGGTGGTGTAGGAAAGAGCGCTCTCACCATTCAGCTCATCCAATCCCACTTTGTGGACGAGTACGACCCAACCATTGAAGACTCGTACCGTAAGCAATGCATGGTCGACGGAAAGGTCACCATGCTCGATATCCTTGATACTGCCGGCCAGGAAGAATACAGTGCAATGCGCGAGCAGTACATGAGAACCGGAGAAGGATTTCTGCTGGTGTACAGTGTCACCTCGCGCGCCAGCTTCGAGGAGATTATGACTTTCCGCAACCAGATTCTACGAGTCAAGGACGCAGATGTATTTCCCATGGTCATTATTGGCAACAAGAGCGACCTCGCCAACGAAAGACAAGTGTCATTTGAAGAAGGCGCCCACCTAGCCCACAAACTCGGATGCCCATTCCTGGAAACCAGCGCCAAGCAACGAGTCAATGTCGAAGAGGGATTCTTCGAGCTCGCCAGATACGTCCGACAGTTTAACTCAGCTCACAGCCCTTCGTCTACACCGAGCACCGAGTACATGGGCCCCCCGCGACACAAATCGGGCCAATTCAACAGTCAAGCTGGCAACGGTCAGTTCACCCCGCCGTTCGACCCCGAGGCTTCGCTCTCGCCAAGACAAAAAATGTATCTCGACAACCCCCAGAATGAAGGCGACAAGAAAGCTGGGTGTTGTGTAATCTCCTAGCGCTAACCCACACACCCTCCCTACTCACCGACATAGCTTAACATTTTATCACCATCTAAATTCTGATGATCATCCTATCATTATCTATGGCCACCATCCTATCACTATCTATCTACATGGAGATCATCAATGTCACATCATACACGACTCTGTAACCTCACAACACCCTTGTTTCCGACGTATTACTCACATGCTCTGAATTAGCTAGCTAGATTGATTTTTTTCCTCATTTAATGGCATAAACAACACACAATCAGGGTTAAAAAGCTCTGTATGATTGTTAGTCCACATGAAAGTTCAGGTGAAGAAATTCATATACTCATCATGTGTGTGTTGTGACGAGCAAACTAGCAGCCTCGAGCTTTTATGTGTTGGCCGGGACTGGGCTAGGGCTGGTGAAATTTCAGTCTTTTACACTCACACACAAACAAGTCCTGAGGCTCAGGAGAGCCCCCTGGCGCTTAATATATGTCCGTCCGGCCATGGTTGGCCCACTACCGCCGCTCGCGTAAGAACCCTGGGGAAGCACGTCAGCCCGCCGCGTGAGTCAGCCACACCTGTTATATACCCCGTAGCGTAACGACTCCACTCACATCTAGATCCATTTCAGTCCCAAAACACACAATGCCCTCTCATTTTGACACCGTCCAGATCCACGGAGGCACTGAAGCCGATAAGACCACCAAGGCCCGCGCCACGCCCATTTATGCCACCACGTCGTATGTGTTTGACGACTCACATGATGCTGCCGAGAGTTTTGCTCTAAGAGCCCCTTCCTACGTGTACTCGCGTATTGCCAACCCCACCAACGAGGTGCTCGAGAAGCGCATTGCCGAGCTTGAGGGTGGAAAGGCTGGACTGGCTGTGTCGTCTGGCCAGGCAGCACAGTTTGTTGCTCTGAGTGGGCTGGCCCACGCAGGACACAACATTGTGTCCACTTCGTATCTCTACGGAGGAACCTACAATCTACTTAAGACGTCGTTCAAGCGCATTGGCATCGATGTGCGGTTCGTCGAGGGCGACGACCCCGCCAACTTTGAGTGGCTCATTGACGAAAACACCCGTGCCTTGTATGTTGAGAGTATCGGAAACCCCAAGTACAATGTTCCTGATTTTGAGGCAATTGCTGCGGTGGCCCATAAGCATGGACTTCCTCTTGTTGTCGACAACACCTTTGGTGCCGGTGGGTACCTTGTGCGCCCCATTGACCACGGTGCCGACATTGTGATCCACTCTGCCACCAAATGGATCGGCGGACACGGTACCACCATTGGCGGTGTCATTGTCGACTCTGGCAAGTTCCCATGGAAGCAACACGCCGACAAGTTCCCCCACCTCACTGGACCGTCGGATGCGTACCACGGCCTCAACTTTTCCGAGACATTTGCCGACCTGGCCTACGTTGTGCACCTGCGTGCCGAGGTGCTGCGTGACTTTGGTCCCGCTCTCAATCCCTTTGGATCGTTCCAGATCCTGCAGGGACTCGAGACGCTGTCACTGCGCATGGACCGGCATTGCGCCAACGCCCTTGCCCTGGCCAAGTACTTTGAGAAGAGCGAGCACGTTGCGTGGGTCTCGTACCTGGGACTTCCTGACCACCCCTCGCACAAGCTTGCACAGAAATACCTTACCGGCAACGGATATGGAGCCGTCCTCTCTGTTGGCGTCAAGCCTGGAGCCGACGGTAAGGACGAGGGTGCTGCCGTTGTCGACAAGCTCAAGATGGCCTCCAACCTTGCCAATGTTGGTGACATGAAGACCCTGGTTATTGCGCCTTATCATACTACTCACTCGCAGCTAACTGAGGAGGAGAAGAAGGCCAGTGGTGTGACTGCTGATTTGATCCGTGTTGCTGTGGGATGCGAGTTCATTGATGATATCATTGCTGACTTTGAGCAGGCGTTCAAGCAGGTTTATGCCAAGTAAGCAGTGAACCGCAGTGAGCTTCGCTATGGTGGCCACTGTCTGGTTGCTCTGGTTCATGGTGGCTGGCTTCCGCAGTCAAGCTACTACCTGTAGCCTACAATGAGTTTCGTTCACTCACTTCATTTTTGTCTGATTGCCATTGACGATTAAAAGAATGGCTCTCCTAAAGATAATACAATCTTCCTATGAGAATTGGCGGGGTCTGTCAGTCCCCCGGAATGTGTGAACAATCTATGCAATGTCAATTATAAATACTACTTGGCTGCCGCGCAGATCTTGGTGTCAACAGCCATCTCCGCCTGCCGGCGCAGTTTCTGGGCTAGAGCGGGAGGAATTGGCGGCCCGTCCATGGTGACTATTGTGCTGCCAGCACTTGAAAAGGTATTTTGTAGTGAGGGCATCGGCGGAATCGTGGCACCAGCTGCTACACGAAGGTTTCCTGCAGACTTTTGTGAGCGTGGGATTCGAGAACCGGCGTGTGCTGTGAGCTTGGGCACTACATGTGCTCTGGGGGTGCGGGTTGGGGATGTGGTAGTAGATGTGGCAATAGACGTTAGATGTGGTTTCGTGGGAGATGTTGGTTTCGAGGGAGATGTTGGTTTTGAGGGAGATGTTGGTTTCGAAGGAGATGTTGGCTTGGATGGGGATATCTTAGCTGAGGGTGCTAGTTTGGCCTGCCTGCTGGGCGGAGTGCTTGGATATGCCATATTGGCTATTGATGGGCGTTTCTTGAGCGGCTGGTTCTCTTGGTTGTTGTTGTTGTTGTTGTTATTGATGCTGTTGTGGATACTGCTGTTTTGGGAAGCCTGCGTAATCTGGGGTCGGTGCAGCCGCACTGATGCACGGTACAGCCGTTCGATCTGGACCGCGCGGGCAAGGGCCTGGAGATATCCCACAATGAGCGAGTGTCGCATGTCGAGATCCAGCTCGAATTTGGACGGCAGAAGGGCAGCTGCTGTGTGAATTTTGTTGTTTATTTTGCTGTTTGGTTTGAGTTGTGCTTGGGTTGGTCGTGCTCGCACAAGCACACCCTCCGCAATGGCTCTACGCTCGGCCACTCCCACGTGCGACAGATGCTCCATATACATGTCAGAGTGCGACAACATATCAATATATCGCTGTGGAGCGCTCTGGGGAGCTAGCACCACAAACTTGTAGTTGGGTCCAAGTTTCGGGAGAGTATCGACGTTGGACGGGTACTCGGGCAGAATGCACAAGGCGCGGAAGTAGTTCTTGGCCCAGTCGGTGAGCACGTGGTGCGGATCCGCATATAGTAGTTCTTCAAACTTCGTGACGCGGTAGAATGCGTCCGATCGGGCCATGTTGCCTCCACCGTTTAGATTGTCGGCGAGTTTGTTATGGTGGTGGGTATCTAGTTTCTGTGCAGCGGACTTGCCCTCCACAAACTGGCCCAATTGCGGAATGTCTAGCCGTTTGTACATGTATGTCAGTGATTGAACCTGGAGGTTGACGGGGTCCTGCTGGTTGCCGACGTTCCATGTGGGAGGCGACTGCGCCGGAGTCCACGAGAAGAGGTATTTCAGCATGTTGTGTTGTCAATTGAGGAGCAGATGCCGTTTCTGTTGTGGAACAGCAATTGACCTGTAGGATCTGTTAACGTCAAACCGATCAGTTGGAGAAGGGACGCAAGTTTAGTTGACCGTTGTGCAGTTTGTTTTCATTCCTTCCCACAACGGTGCCCGGAACAGGGCCAGGGTACAGACTGATCTCATCAGGAGATATTATGCAGGCAAACCGGAGTTTGCCGCGAGCTCGATTCCTCAGTCAGGGGGATGCAATCATCTGGCCACCATGAATTAGTCCATAACTCCTGTTTCAGGTGCTGTCGAAGCTTGGACTACAAGTTCTCCTGTTAGCTTTATCTCAGGCAATGGATCAGCATGTATGCTAATGCTAAGCCTGCAAAGTTCCAAGACCTAGCTTATCAACAGGTTATCGCGGTCTCAAACTCCTAATTAAAAACATCCTAATTAAAAACCCGGCTTCTTGCAAATCCCCTCAAGGCAAGTCAATGTTCAGTTCACGTCACGTGTAGGCAGGTGTAGGTTTTAACCCCACAATTCGGCCACAAGCAAGCCCCACCACACACACCGGAACAACTAGTACACAATGGACGCCGATGCCAGCAACCAGTCCCCACTGCAGCGAGCAGTCATGGAAAAGCAGGCACTTTTAGCGTCGAAGCTCATGACAGAGGATCCCGGTCAATTGCTTGTCAAGGATGGCGATGAGAGGACGCCGCTGTTTTGGGCTCTGTCAACCGGCGGACCCCAGATCAGCAGTGCGATTCTACAGTACTTGGTGGAACACAAGGACGATACACTTTTTAAGAAATTTGACGTGGATGCCACGGATTCAAGTGGTTGGACAGCGCTGCATGTGGCAGCCTCCGTTGGAGACCGCCATGCTTGTGTGGTGCTGATCGACGAGCTGGGTGCAGACGTTGATGCACAAACGACAACAGGAGGCCAAACTCCCCTGCATTTTGCTGTGTCCAAGGGCCACACAGCCATTGTCGAAGACCTTATAAAGCGGGGCGCATCGGCTCGGAAGCGTGACAGACTCAACCAGAACCCGCTGTTCCGTGCCGTTTCGAGCGGCAACCTGGGTCTCACAAAGCTTTTAGTGGCATCCCCTGCCAATTGTCCCGTCAATACTACTGATATTAATGGCTGGACCCCGGCCCATCATGCGTTTGCCGAGGGCCATGGCGACATTGTCGTGTACTTGGCTCAGAACGGTGCCGACCTCTCGAAACAGGATTCTGATGGCAAAACCCCAGCGGAAGTGGCTGTCGACGAAAAGGTCGTCGACTATGTGAAGAGCAAATTGTCTTAGTCACATATTAGCTACTGTTGTCATAGCACTGGCATCTTTTATCTGTGTATACACCTGATAACATCTAACTCCAAGTAATTCATAATTTGGATTAATTTTTGCGGGTAGCTGGCTAGCAGCCCGCCGTAGTTACATAAAAAGCGGCTACATACGCTAGTAGCGGCATGCAGTCTATTCATGGTAAGAGTTGGGTTTGTGTGTGCATATATAGTCGTCGTGTCAATGGGTGGGTTGTCGGTAAAGTTCAATACAGACAGCTTAGACCTTGAAGGCACGGGACTTTCTGCGGCCACGGGCGCTCTCAAACTTGCGTCCAGTCGAGATGAGACGGGGAGCCTTGCCCTTGTGGGGACCCATGCCAAAGTGGCGGACAGCCTCGCGAGCATTGCGGGGACCTCTGAGCATGAGGGTGTTCTGTCCGGTGGGGGCTCTGCGGGCAAGCTGGTCGATGGTGATGCACTCTCCGCCGGCCTTGACGATGCGGGCACGGGCAGTGGCGGTGAATCTGAGAGCAGCCACAGTGGTCTTGGGGATGGTCAGCACACGGCTGTCGTCGGTGACGGTGCCAACAACCACAACGGTCTTGTCGGCGTTACCCTTGAGAGCAAGAGCCTTGGAGATGCGCGACAGAGACACAGGAGGGCGGTTGGTCTTGGACAGGAACAGCTGCTTGAGCACAGACTTGTTGAACTTGGCGTCGGTGCGTCTGGCGAGGAACCGGTACAGCTTCACCAGCAGAAGCAGGTACACATTCTCGGACTTGGGGGCCGTGCGGTTGCTCTTGCGCTGGTGCTCCTTGGTGAAGTGGTCTTTACCCATTCTTGTTGTGTGGTTGGTGTGCGGTCGGTCGGGCTTACTGGGTGCTGTAGTGTTTGTGTTGTGTGTGGGTGATTTTTCCAGCGCGGCTGACGGTTTCCAGATGGGGTTGACTTGGTTGGGACGGCCATCAAGTAGGGGTGGTCAGGACTGTCAGGGGGGACATGGGTTGGGTCCTGGGTCATGTGATAAGTCACGTGTTAATGGTCTTACGCCATATCAATTGCACCTAGGATGGGGAAATGAGCAGTATTATTTGTATATTCATAGAAAAGTCTCAAGGTCTGAAAACGTGTATGACAGTGACAATGTCTATTGGTGATGTGTTGTTATTGTGAGTTCCTGTATATAGTACTCACAGTAGGCTCATTGATGAGTACTGATAAGAATCAATCATTAATTTGTCTATCGAGACGGTATACTACTGGAAGATTCGTATTGAGAGACTCAACAGTAATTGACAGCCTCGTATATGTGCGGCTACGGTTAGCGACACCGACACCTCCCAACAACAACACACAAGCTATACCAGTCGAGTCGATCTCCTGGTCTGCCTTGTGATAATTGCCGATTCAGTCAAATCCCAATCCACTCAATTCACTCACTCACTAATGGAAATCCACCAGTTTGGCCATGGCGCCATTGCCGACCACTCGTTCGGCGCCAACCGCTCGTTGCTGGTGCTCGCCAGAGATAACCAAGCCGAGATCTACGGCGCCACCGGCCCCGGAGGCACCGGTGGTCACAAGTTCCAGCTCGGCAAGACACTCAAGGGCCACGACAAGACCGTCACGTCCGTCGACGTGTCGGTGACGGGAAAGGTCGTCACCTGCTCGCAGGACCGCAATGCCATTGTGTGGGAACCAACCCACACGGGTGAGTGGAAGGAGACGCTTGTACTGCTACGTCTTAACCGTGCTGCTACTTGTGTGCGCTGGAGCCCTGATGGAAAGAAGTTTGCCGTTGGATCCGGCGCCCGCGCCATTGCCATCTGCTACTTTGAGCCCGACAACGACTGGTGGGCTAGCAAGCATATCAAGCGCCCGCTGCGCTCAACCGTTCTCTCGGTCGACTGGCACCCCAATTCGGTGCTGCTGGCGGCCGGGTCCAATGACGGCAACGCTCGGGTGTTTTCTGCATACATCAAGGCGGTGGACGAGCGTCCGCCGCCCACCGTGTGGGGCGAGCGCCTGCCGTTCCAGACGCTGTGTGGTGAGTATAGCAACAGCACTGGAGCGTGGGTGCACTCGGTGGCGTTTTCACCCAGCGGTAACGTCCTGGCGTTCTGCTCCCACGACTCGTCAATCTGCGTGGCGTACCCGTCTCCCTCTGGTACTGGCGAGCCGCAGGCTGTCATGTCGGTTTCGACAGATTACCTGCCGTTCCGAAGCCTGCTGTGGACGTCCGAGTCGCAGATCGTAGCCGCAGGCTACGACTGCCACCCGGTTGTGTTTGCTGGCGGTCTGGAGTCGGGTTGGACCGTGTCTCGTGCTATCGACGACCCTGCTGCGTCGTCCAAGCGACGTCCTGGCCCTCGGACTGGTGCAGGTGACTCTGACGAGGAGTCGAGCGAGTCGGCCCTCAGCATGTTCCGCCAGCTCGATCTCAAGGGCTCTACAAATACTTCCACGGAGCTGCCGACCATCCACCAGAACACCATCACAACGGTGCGTGCGTACGAGGTGGGTGGTGACGGCTTGGTTACTAAGATCTCGACCTCCGGTGTAGATGGTCGTGTCGTCGTGTTTCCTGTTAGTTGATGATTTGTTAAGAGGACCTAGATAAATTTTGTCGATTGTCTTCGAATAGTTATCGCCTAGTAATTTCTTTGGTGGTTTCTCACCGCGCGCTGATGCCATAGTACAGCCATGTACCCATTTATTTCCTAGTTGCCAATTCCGTCATTAGGAGCTGCCCGACTATAATCTATACTAGAAATCCATCATTACTACTCTATAAATTCAGAGAAGAATGAAGGGTGTACTGTAGAAAGATCATAACCATAACATAACCCTGCACTCAACTCGACTCCATCGACTTACCAATGGCCGACGCTATGGAGATTGACGCCAACGCTGCCGTCAAGAGCGAGCCCGGCGTATCCTCGTCTGCTGCAGTACCATCATCACAGAAACCTCGTTTCGAGGTCAAGAAATGGAACGCCGTAGCTTTCTGGTCTTGGGACATTGTTGTCGATAACTGCCCCATCTGTAAGAACCACATTATGGATGTGTGTATCGATTGCCAGGCCAACATTGGAAGCGCCAGTAACGAGGAGTGCACTGTTGCATGGGGAATGTGTAACCACGCCTTCCACTTTCACTGCATCTCGCGTTGGCTCAAGACTCGTCAGAGCTGTCCTCTAGACAACAGAGAGTGGCAGTTCCAGAAGTATGGTCACTAGCTACAGTTTATCATTGTTCCTACTCACACGCTACGCGTCCTCATCACCATCGGCACTACTCACAACCTTTCTAATTTATACAATGCATTATTTGGGCACCTCGATCTCAAACGACCCCATATTACGTACCTGCAGGCAATACGCTTCGATCTCCTTCAAAGCAGCAGCCACTTCGGGTTGTCTCTCGTGTCCGCTGAACTCCACGAAAAATATGTATGTCCACTTGACGGTCCCCGACGGCCGTGAGCTGATGGATGTCAGGTTCAGTCCGTGCTGCGCAAAAACCTCCAGAACCTTGCACAGTGCTCCCGGGATGCGGTGTTCCACCACAAACGACACCGCCGTCTTGTATCTATCTTCATCTGCATTATCGCTGGACTGATTGTCGTTTTGTCGTAGAGTAGCTGTGGCCCCGGCTAACAATAGGAACCGAGTAGTGTTGGCGCTGGTGTTGGAGATGTTCTCGGCCGCCAATGGCAAGCCATATATCTTGGCAGCGGCCCTACCAGCTATGGCTGCACTCTCGGGGTCTTCTGCTGCCAGAGCTGCAGCTCTGGCAGTCGACGATGTATCGATTTTCTCCACTCCCTTGAGATGCTGATTGTACCATATATCACACTGGCCCCACACCTGAGGGTGAGAATACACTCGTTTGATCTTGGACAGCTCGGGCGCTAGGCTCATGAGACTGTGCTGAACCGAAATGTATGTATCTTGAACAATTCGTATGCTGCTATTGCTGCTTCTTCCATCCCACCTCGTGGCCGATGCAGGGAGAGTATTGCCTGTCTGGTTCTTGCTGGTCTCATCCTGACAGAGCTGCTTCAAACAGTCCAGCGTATACACAACTGATCCGTTAGTTGAGTTTTCAATGGGTACTACCGCCCAGTCGACTGCTTTTTGCTTTAGTTGATCAAAACAGTCTGATATCGTGACGCATGGGGTTAGCAAATAGTTTGTCTCGTCTTCAAAAAGCTGCAGTGCAGCTTGATGCGAATATGTCCCAGGCGGTCCTAGATATGCAACCTTTTCGGCGGAACTACTTATGACCATTCGTTTGTTTATGTCCGCTTGGTTCTGGTTCTGAGGAGTCATATTGTTTGTAACCCCCACGAACCCCACCTTTACGTCGCCCACTTGCAAGTTCCCCACGCTACATGTGAACCAACCATGTAGCCGTTATACCAGAGACGACAAGTGATAGGCGATAAGTAGGTGCATATAGGCTGAGAAACACCCATCGAATTCGTCTAGCAGAATTCCACCAATACACATGCTATTATGAGCTGTTCGACCTCAGAATCCAATTTCAGAAGCTTCAAAATATATATACAGTATAGTACAGGACGACCAGAAGCATCAGCCTGACCACTAGACTTCAGAATAGATATGCCCAATACATAGTCACATGTTAATGCAGCGGTTAAAGCCTCTGCGCCTCGTCTATCAGCTTGTCCACTGAGAATGAGGCATCTCCAGTGTTGAACGCCCGCAACAAGTCCACCTTGGGTCCCTCGCTACTCGAATAGAACTGCTGTACACTTAATGACAACAAAATGCCCTCATCATGGGTAACAGCGGAATCGCGTTCCACGGTTCCGTTCATCAGCACAATTCCCCTACTCACCATGAGATCAGAGTGGAAAATAAGCGTAGTGTGAGGCTTGGCAAACTCCTGGTGCAATTTGTACTCGGCAAGAGACGTAATCATGCAGTGAAGGGTCTGAGGTCCGGCAAAAGACCACTGCACAAAGTGCAGTTCGTAGCCCTGCTGCTTGTGGGGAACAGGCAGCACGAACGTGGGAAACTGGCGTGCATTGCGGTATAGCATGGAATAACTGAGAGCCGTCATAACACCGCAAATCGCATTCTCCTTCTCGACAAATCGCGCCTTCCAGATCATCTCAATTTCGCTGGGCTCTGTGTGCTGCAGCAGCTTGTCGACATCGATAAACGTGTCGAGACTTTTGATGTCGTTGAGCGGCGACGACTTCTTGAGTTCCTCCTCCTTAATGCGCCGTTCCTCTGGGCTGACCACGTACTTGGGGTCTTTCTGTTTCCCCTCTGCCGCTAGCGCCGAGTCGAGGCTGACATCAATCGGCCCTATTTGGTTCATTTCGCGCTTTTTCTGTTCGATTGTGTCTTGCATCTTGATTTTAAGCTCCTCAATTGACGACGCACCAGCCTGCTTAGCTTTTTCGGCAAGCTTGGCCTTGTACCTAGCCAACACATCGTCACCGCTGCTAACGTTTTTATTTCGAACGTAGGCCGTGGAGTGCAGCGGTCTTGGTCGACCGATAGTTCGGCGACATACAATAGACGCAAGCGTCCGAACAGTTGGACTTCGTACTGTCACTGGGCGAAACATGTCGAGAGTAGAATTAGCGCCGCACGACGCTCCGATAGTAGAGTATCTCTCTTCTTTGTCGCTAGACTCGTGAACTACAATTGGATATACAATTGCCATCAACCACTGCAATAAGAAACGGGAGAACGTAAAAGAGTTAGTAGTCATCAGGATGACGGTTCTCGTACCCACTGTCCTGTCCATCACCTTCCCCTTCTCCTTCTCCATCACCTCCCAGTTGCTGTGTTGTTACGCTCCAGACTGCTGCTCGTAGTAGTGTAAACACAAGTGACGTGTTAGACTCCAGTTGCTGCAAAGACTCGGTGACTTTCGGGGTAGCCTCAGTGTTGATGCGTTGCATGATATCCGACAACTTGACGAGGTTGATTGAGGCTTTCTGGTACTCCCCCAGTATGTCGGCCTCTATTGGCGTCAAACCCTCCTTCTTGGCATCATGATTTGTTGACGTAGAGGTGGATGCCTTAGTGACGCGTCTTGACACCATTGTTCGTGTAGCTTGAAGCGAGCGCGTGCACAACCCTAAGTAGATGCTCACACAAGGTTTCGATTTCAGTGGCCACAAACCCACCGTCGGTGCTGTACGTGCATGCACTGTACAGTGACAAGAAACAAGCACAAGAACAGCAAAGAAATGACAAAAAAGAGATGAGATAACTTCAGTAGCAAAAATGAAGCCCTACGTGGGGGTCGAACCCACAACCTTGTGATGACTTTAATCCTAGAAGGCTTTAAGAGTCACACGCTCTACCGATTGAGCTAGCAAGGCAATTTGTTGAACTGCATTTGGACAGGATACATGCTATAGCGTCGAATGCCATCACGTGATAAATAATTACAGAAAAGTGTCTTTTTTATCCATTTAACTGATAGAAAATCGAAGAAAGATTAGAACCAAGCCGTAAGACGACATCTCTCTGCTTGATGAGCTGGGTAGATCCCCCAACAAAGGTTGGGATACAATTTACATCTCCGAGCGTAAAAATTGACATGTGCTGCTTTATTATATACTAATGTGGTCCAAATCAAGAAACAAACCCGAGCAGCGGGAGCGAACTGTTTTTAATGAGCTATGCTCAGCACCTTGTCCGCTAGAGAGTCACGCAGCTGGGCCATTGTGCACTTATTGCTCGCTGTCGCAAATACAAGCCCGGTTAGCTTGCTGACTGTGGCCCATGCCTTCTCCTCTTCATCTCCCTTCCAAGATGAAAAAGACTTTGCTTTGAGGACAGTCACACACGCAGTAAGTTCTTGGTGGTGAGGGTATGCCGGGGACACCTTGTAGTCAGAGCAGTTGTCACGGGTCAGAAGAGGAGCACACACGCGCAGCTGATTGCTTTCGTTGCTGTCGGAACTGGGCATCACAAAGGTACCCCCATCCTTCTGTGACTGCAAGTGCCTCTGCCACTGGATGATCTTGTCTGCAATAATGTCTTTGGTTTCAGTAATCTCTGGCCAGATGGTGCAAGACACGCGGGCAATGTGGGCGGAACTGACTTCGCCCGCCGCGAATGCTTGTCCTAGCGCGAGCCAGCGCAGAAAGAGCGTAGCGGCGAACTTGATGCGCACAAACGCAACCTCTGAGTCCATGTCCCCCAAGATGCACATACCCTTAAAGATGGGTTGCGGGAGCGCGAGACCTGTATTTTGGACAAGCCATTCACAGGGAACGCGAAACATACTCAGGTCCTCATTGTCGAGAGAAAATAACTCTGCTGCGGCTCCGTAGCAAGCGTCCTCCTTGACTTTGCGAGACATTCCTTTACGGGTGGACTCCGACAGCGGAAGACCCAACTCATCTATAACGGACTTAATTTCGCCTTTCACACTGTCAGCCATTGCAAGGGGAAGATTCACGTCCAACTCAGCTTCGCCGATACAGATCTTTTCGTACTTGGGTGGGTCACGTAAGTCTTGTAGCATCGAGTTGAACATTGCCCTGCGCATACCAGATTCAAGAACCAACGGAAGCCCCGGAGGAAATGGAATAAAAGTATTCTCGTTTCCTTGTCCGCTTCTGGATACAGCGGACGCTGGTCGCGGGTTTTGTCTTCGGCCTCTGCCCATTTTGAGTGGTCAATATAGCTGCTATTTCAAAGGGAAAAAAGCCGATTTATATAGCAGAAGCTTTGACGTTACAAACACATGCACGCAGCTTTTGATCCCAGACGCATCATCTGGGGACATGTTTTGATCCTAGATGCACCATGCGTGAGGTGGCCCCCGAATGGTGACGCACGTCCTACCGCTACACATCACAGAAAAATCCAGGATAGTAGCTAGATCCAAGGCAGGCACAAGAAGAAAACAGAGCACTGCCAGCACTTCGTTCCCGTTGGGACGAAGTGCAAGGGAGCGGGAAACAGAATCTATTGCAGCAGATTATCCATATACTACAGCACTCAGAGTATCCCCAGATTAAAGCTGTGTTCACAGCCAAACGCAGTGATTAGCGTCTTGCCCGAAAAGCTTCGACCGCCAAGCCGCTTGACTGCAGCACTGCACTCACCGGCACTCGCAAACTTGACGTATATCTTGCCGCCGACCTTGAGGTTCGCTTTGTCCAGCGGCACTTGCACATCGAGCACCTTGCCGTATCTGTCACATTCATCATGGAACTGCTGGATGACATCCTGTCTCTCGAGTTCGTTCTGTGCGTCTTCAACAGTGATCCCATTGAACACCTGCATGATGCGGGTGTCTGGATACGGACGGCCGCGGTTCGCAAAGAACGCCATCTCGGCAGGACTCGAGTCACACAGTTCGGGATCCTCGTCCAAGCCACGGCAGACCCTGAACACTGTAAGGGTCTGCCCGGGCACAATAGCGGCTTCGTCCCGGCCACTTAGCCCCTCAATAGCAACGTCGGTTGCACTTTTGTCGGCATACTCGAAAAACGCCAGTCCGAACTGCTTCATAAGGTAAAAGTTACGGAGCTCGCCAAACGCGCTCAGAAACTCAATCACGTCTTTCTCGTCGAGGTCCTCAGGGAGTCCGAGTACCGCGCACTTGTGTGGCGAGTCGGGAATCGTGGGAGGAGCCGGCTCGTCCACAAATGCACGTGTTCGCACACTGCTGGGCGTCACATAGTCTTCAGGACGCTTGATGCTAAAAGTAGACGTCTCGGGAGAAGCAGGGTCTAGGGCGATCTTATTTAAGGCCACAAACACACTGGCATACTCGGGCGTAGCAAAGTCCACAATAAAGTACTCTCGTCGTAGCGCGAAGAACGCAGCGGTGAAAATCCGGGTCGGCAGAGAGGTCTCTGTGCTGAAGCTTTTGTCATTCCTGTTCGGACTCCCATTTTCATCATTGTGGTCGTTTTTAGCACTCGAACTGCTCTTGAACGTAGACGCCTTAAGAACTGACGTCACGCGCCGTAAAAGCTCTACAATCTCCTGCTGCGTGGTATTGGCCACATCGTATCCACTTATGATCACACGTTTGGCCAACCGGGAGTATCCTGGAACTAACGACGCAATATCTCCTAGTAGTGCAGACGCAGGAGGAATTGGCACTCTTGGACTGCGAATATAAGAGGTGGCGTTCTCAGGAAGCGACTCAATGCTAAAATACCCAGACACCCTGGCCATTTCGGTCGTCACGTCCTCGTAACCCCTGGGTTTGACTCCCCATAAGCTGGGGCGTAGTCGTTCCCGTTCTTGAAGAGAGAGCACGCCCTCTAGACTTTCGTCGTTCATGTCGTCATAATCATCATTGTCGTAGCTGTCAAAATGTCGTTTTCTTGATGGCGTGCCGTCGTTCCTCCGTGGCGGCCTGTTGTACTGACGATCTGTTGGCCGCCTCTTTGAACTTGAGCCGTTGTAGTCGTCATGCCTCCTGGGGTACCTATCTCGTTCTCTGTCTCTGTCTCTGTCTCTGACACGGTCTCTGTCCCAACTCCTGTCCCTGCTATCTCTATTGCTGGACTTGAAGTTATCTCGGGCGTCGTCGTCCTCGTACCGTCTAATTTGACTAAGCTCATCTCCTTCGCGGCTGTGACCATCTCGTCTCTCGTCTCTTCGACTGTAGTCGTCTCTTCGTCTATAATCATCTCTCCTGTCGTTTCCTCTCCTGTCATCCCTCCGTCGGTAGTCGTCCCTCCTATCATCTCTCCTGTACTCCTGAGAGCGTCTCCGACTATTATGAGACCGGAAATCGTCGTCTCGATCCATGTCCACCTCACTTCTCCTGCCTTTGTCGTGAGAACAATTATATATTACAGTTGCTTATGTCACGCGCCCCACAAAACTAAACTAAGACAAAAACGGGTTATCTACCGATCTGTAAATATATCTCCAGACAAGCGTTCTTATACACATATATTTTCTAATATAGGCAGTCTAATAGGCTCAATCAAGGGCAAAAGCCAAGCTTGGTTGCTTAGGCGCTCTCGGAAGCAATCTTCTCACCCTTCTGGACAGCCTCGTCAATGTCTCCCACCATGTAGAAAGCAGCCTCGGGGAGGTTGTCGTGCTTGCCCTCAAGGATCTCCTTGAAAGAGCGGATGGTGTCCTTAAGAGAAACAAGACGTCCCTCAAGACCAGTGAAGACGGAAGCCACAGCAAAGGGCTGGGACAGGAAACGCTGCATCTTACGGGCACGCTCGACGGTAAGCTTATCAGCCTCAGACAGCTCATCCATACCAAGAATGGCAATGATATCCTGAAGCGACTTGTAGGCCTGGAGGGTCTCCTGGGTCTTGGTGGCAACATCGTAGTGCTCCTGTCCGACAATGGAAGCATCAAGCAGACGCGAACGAGAGTCGAGAGGGTCGACGGCGGGGTAGATACCAAGCTCGGAAATGGAACGGTCCAACACAGTGGTGGCGTCCAGATGGGCAAAGGTGGTGGCAGGGGCAGGATCAGTCAGATCATCGGCAGGCACGTAAACGGCCTGGACGGAGGTGACGGAACCCTTCTTGGTGGTGGTGATACGCTCCTGGAGGGCACCCATATCGGTGGCCAGAGTGGGCTGGTAACCGACAGCAGAGGGAATACGTCCAAGCAGAGCAGACACCTCGGAACCGGCCTGAGTGAAACGGAAAATGTTGTCAACAAAGAGCAGCACATCCTGTCCCTCAACATCACGGAAGTACTCGGCAATGGTAAGTCCGGTCAGGGCAACACGGGCACGGGCTCCTGGGGGCTCGTTCATCTGACCGAAGACCAGAGCGACCTTGGAGTCACCGTCAAGGTTAATGACACCAGTCTCAATCATCTCACGGTACAGATCGTTACCCTCACGAGTACGCTCTCCGACACCAGTGAACACAGAGAAACCTCCGTGGGCCTTGGCAATGTTGTTAATGAGCTCCTGGATGAACACAGTCTTTCCGACACCGGCACCACCAAAGAGTCCAATCTTACCTCCACGGGCATAGGGGGCAAGGAGATCGACAACCTTGATACCAGTCTCGAGAACCTCGGCGGCGGTCGACTGCTCATCAAAAGCAGGGGGCTCGGCGTGGATGGGGCGGAACTGGTCAGCCTTGATGGGTCCACGCTCATCAATGGGCTCTCCAATAACGTTCAGAATACGTCCAAGGGTACCCTGTCCAACGGGAATGGTAATGGGGGCACCAGTGTCGTAGACCTCAGTACCACGGACAAGACCATCGGTTCCGTCCATGGCAATGGTACGGACGGTGTTCTCTCCGAGATGCTGGGCGACCTCAAGCACAAGCTTCTCACCGTTCTCCTTCTTGATCTCAAGGGCGTTGAGAATGGCAGGGAGCTTCTCCTGGTGGAACTGCACATCCTGGTTAGTTTGTTCTATGATCTACGTGACTGATTGACTGTGAGCTTTCCACTAGTAGTATCCTAGCGAGTCGAGACGTTCGTTCAGTGGATTGGTCTGGTGGAACGTTTAGTACTCCCAAGACCACCAGTGGAATAGGGCACACAGTCGGCAGCCTTCGACAGCACAACGTTAGCTGTCAAACAGCAAACATTTGCCGGGGCGATTGATACTTACAACAACGGCACCAATAACGGTTCTGGTTAGTTTATGCTTTTCATTTCGGTGACAAGAGTGACGGTGGCGGCAAGGTTGGGAGTCGTGGCTCGGAGGGTCGACGTTGACGTGTGGTCAAAGTTGTGAAATTTCAGCAACAGAAAACCAACACTGGGTGCAAAATCAGCGTCACGGAATCGAAAATCCAAACTCCAACAGTGCCATACGCACTCTGGAGGTAAACGAGACGTCCCGAGAACGAGCTGCGGGTATTGAAGAGTCTCGAAACCTCCTTCTTCAATCTAGACTTACCTGATGCTTCCAACCATGGCGGCCTCGGTAGCAAAGCTACGGGCTCCATTGAAAAGGCGGGCGTTCGCCTGAGCAACGCGGAAGGCGGAGCGCGAAAGGCGGGGAATTACACGGGGCAGGACCATCCTGGATGTATTGCTCTGTGTGTGTTGTGGTGGTGAAGGAAAAGAGAGCAAATTCCCAGCCAATAAAATTGTCGGGGGGCTGCGCGTATGTGTGAGTCCTGCGTAGGTTTCGGAAACGGAAGTGGCCATCGGGGCCTGTGGTTGGCTGGCGTGCGTGGGTAAGGTCCTGCCCCCGCTTAGTCATATTTCACCACAGCTTAGTCAGTCTTCAACTTTCCACCAGCAGGGTAAGGTGTCAGGGGGCCTGCGCGCGCACGCCAGATAGGTACGGCACACAAACACCAGCGCATACCAGTGGCAAGGTTCAATAGCATCAACCAAGAACCACAATAATTCAGATCCAGATAACATCATGACGTTAATGGCAGCGCGGGTCAAGAGCGTACTGTCGGGAGATACGGTCAACCTTGTGTCGCTCAAGGCGACGAGTGCAAATGAGCCTGAGCGACAGTTGTCGCTAGCGTATATTTCAGCTCCGAGACTGAACAGCAATGAACCCTATGGATTTGAAGCCCGCGAGTACCTCCGTACATTGCTAGTCGGAAAGCAGATTCAGTTCAAAGTGCTCTACAGCATCAATGGACGTGAGTTTGGCGATATTAGTGCACCAGTATTCCCCAGCCTAATTGAAAAGGTGCTGGAGTCGGGGTGGGGTAAACTTCGAGACGACGCCAAGGGCAAAACTGGCTTTGAGGAATACGATCTGCAGACTGCAGAAGCTAAGGCCCAGAGAGAACATCTGGGCCTATGGAAGGAGGATGCCGGTGATGCAATTGAAACTGTTGGCCAGCTGGACGAATCGTATATCAACAAACCCCTCCGAGCCATTGTCGAGAAAGTGGTGGCTGGAGACAGATTCCAGCTGAGACTTCTTCTGCCCAGTACCAACAACAACAACAACAAGCACTATGTTGGACAAACACTACTAGCAGGAGTCAAATGCCCTCGGTCCAGCTCTCAGACTGAGACAGGAGAACCGCTTGGAGATGAGGCTCGGCATTTTGTCAACAGCCGTCTACTCCAGAGGTCTGTGACTGCAACCCTTGTGGGATTCTCCAGCACCGGTGTTCCCATTGTCACCATTGCCCATCCTGCCGGAGACATTGCTGAACTCCTGCTCAGCAGTGGACTTGGACAAGTATGTGACTGGCACTCTGCAATGTTGGGTCCAGAAAAGATGAAAGTTTTGAGACATGCTGAGGCCAAGTCACCCAGTCAAGTACAAACTGGGGCGAGTGGTAACACAAACAGTAAAAGCTACGACGGTACAGTGTCCAAGGTTATATCTGCCGATACCATTGTCGTGCGTGACACCACTACCGACAAGGAGACTACTGTTCAGCTAGCGTCCGTTCGTGGACCGCGCAAGGCCGAGGACGAGTATCTGTACAATGGCGCCAAGGAGTTTGTGCGATCTCATCTTATTGGCAAAAAGGTGCATGTGTCTGTTGTCGACATCCGTCCCAAGTCGGACCAGTTTGAAGAGCGGGCCATCGTCACACTCACCCTTGCAAACAAGGATGTGGGCCTGATGATTGTGGAGAACGGCTGGGCCAGTGTCATCAAGCACAAGGGCTCCAACGTCAGCGACCGATCGCCGATTTGGGACGAGTTAGTGGCGGCAGAGACCGAGGCGACGGCCAAGCAAAAGAATATTCATAACAAGAAGAAGCCCTCTGCCGGCGGCCGAAAAATCGTTGATGCCAGTGAGAACGCTGCTCGTGCGCGCAGCTTTGTGTCGTCATTCGAGCGCCAGGGCTCCATCAACGGTGTGATCGATTACATTTCGAGCGGAGGACGCTACCGCATCGTGGTACCCCGCGAAAACTGCGTTCTGACTCTCGTCTTGGCAGGAATCCGTGTTCCCAAAGCGAAAGAGCAGTTTGGAGACGTGGCGCTGGACTACACCACCAGAAAACTGTGGCAACGAGATGTCCGCTTCTCTGTTCAAGGGGGTGTGGACAAAACCGGAGCGTTCATTGGCAATCTATTTCTGCCGACTTCTGGAGCCGAGCTCCCTTTCTCTGTTGCTCTAGTGAAGGAGGGACTAGCAGAGGTACATGACTACAGTGCTGAGAACTCTGGCTTTTACAATGAGCTTCTTGAAGCCGAGCAGTCGGCCAAGTCCAAAAAACTCAACATTTGGGAGTCCTATGTTGAAGAGGAGGAAGATACTCAGGGTGAGCCCGTTGCCCAAGTCACCAAACAGATGGCTTCTACTGCGCTGGGATCTGCCGGGTGGGGCAAGCCTTCAGCCCAGCCTGCTGCGGTGGCCTCAACTACGGCTTCACGAGCAACGCCAACAGCCCCTGCCAAATACATTGATGTCACGGTAACCGAGGTCGGCGACGATGGAGCCGTGTATCTCCGAGAGGCGTCCAAGGAAGCGACCTTCAAGAAGCTTGAGGCTGACCTCACGTCGTACAACAACTCATCAGTCAACTCTGCGAGTTTCCCGCTCAAAAAGCATCCCAAGGTAGGCGAGATTGTGGCTACACAACAAAAGAGCAACTGGGTTAGAGCGAGAGTCCTACAGTTCACCAAGCCCGACACGTGGGATCTCGCGCTGATCGATTCAGGCATCAAGAAGCGGGTCAATGGATTGTCCCAGCTGCGCACACTTGCACCCCAATTCAGTACTGCCACTCTCCCAGCACTCTCTAAGGAAGCCGCTCTCTCATACATTGAACTGCCTCCGCACGACTACCTTCCCGACTATGTGAACTTTTTGCGGGATCACGTGGTTGGAAAATCTGTCGCATGCTGTATCGATGGACAAAAGGCCGCTGCGGGTCCCTCAAATGTAACAGTGTTCACAGCTGAGTCCAAGGGCCGCGAAGACTCTGTCAACAGAGCCCTTGTCTACGACGGATACGCGTTTGTTGATGAGCGTCCGGTTCCCTGGGCAGACAAGAGTATTGTTCAGTCACTCAAAGACGCCCAGTCTTCGGCTAAGGCAGAGCACATTGGTGTCTGGGAGTACGGCGATCCTCGCGAGGAGTAGCTACCAAAATCATAAAAACCAAAACTCATTAAATACATAAATCGCAAGTAACTTACTGTTCTCCGTAAAACTTCTTGAAGATGAAGTGCAGCGTCAGCTGTGTGTTGAGCGTGACCGAGTCATCAAACAGTTTGATATGCTGGTTGTTATTATACTGCTGTCCTAGCAGGTCGTCCAAGGTCAGACTTACAGTGGCTCCTGGCAAGACAATATCGCCGTAGGCCGCTTCTATGGTGAAAACTCCCACAGCGTCTGATGAAAAAGTAAACGTCACCTGCCCAAATTGGCGGTCCGAGTAGCCCTTGAGGTCCGTTAGAATTCCTCTTGCAACCAAGTTAGAGGCAGTGTACTTGAAGGAGCCAAACTTGGGCATGCGTCCGCTTCGCTGGAGCCCTCGGATATGGAAGTATTGCTTTGTGAAGGGCAGCACCAGAGGCTTCTTGCGGCCCTTCTTTGTCTGCATTGTTTCCATCATTTGCTCAATGTAGTCGTTGTAGGTGCGGAGCTTGTTCTCGAGGTACTTTTCCTTGTCGACGAGATCTGCGAGGGTCTGGTTCAGATGCATGAGTTCCTTCTGACGCGCAATCTTACGGTTACGCTTAGTTCGGATGTCGGTAGCCACCGAGTTGAGAATGCCTTGGTAGCTGTCATTACGCGTGATCTGACCAAGTGACTCGAGTTCCATGACCTTTTCGAGGGTGAGTGCCTTGAGTTCTCTATAGTTAAGACAGCCAAAGTTTGTTGCTGACGAGCTTTCGCGGCGGTGCACCATTCGGCCATTCTGGTCGTGATGTTGATTGCTTCTCTTCTTCTCAATCGCCTCCTCCTTCAATATCGCCTTGTACTTTTCCTCGTGCTCAGGGAGTACGGGAGAAAGCAAAATCTCTAAAAGATCACCGCCAGTCTGGACACGTAGAACATAAATCATGCATCGCTTCACCATCACAAACAGAGTGGTGACCTCTGCACCAGCATTGCCCACACGGCAAAAGCTCGGGTTCAGCTCGAGTCTCACTTCGCTGAAACTTGCATTCAGCACGTCGTTCGCGTCAGCTGGAAGGTCTCCAAGCTGGTTCATCACACCCAGGAGACTATCGTCAACCATTTCTTCGGGCATCACCACCAACCGAAGTTCATTGGCAAACAGCTTGTGGACAGCCAGAATGTCAGCTGTCTTGAGCAGCAGCGTTGGACGAGAGTGGCTCGTGAGGTCGTCAAACATCGTCATGGAGTACTGCTCCTCGATATCAATGGTACGATCGGTTGGCTCCACCAAAGAATGGAATCGCATCTTGAGTCGCTGGACACGCGACCTGACAAAATCGTTCAACGGTTGCAGATACACATTCTCCTTTGAGAACTGACGCAGCGATCCAATCTGAAGGATGATCTTGGCCACCTGTGCGAGATTGCGTGCATCTTGAGGAGACAAAGCACTCTCGACGACACCAAACCCATCAGCCTGAACTACGGCAGGATTGAAGTAGTTGGCGATAACAACTTGTCCAACCAGAGAAAGCAGTGCTGTTTCGCTCTCACCTTCAACGGCAGCAACCGACCCCGAGCCTTCGGGATGAGGATTGGCACCCCATTTCCCCTTGGCAGCGGAATATACCTCATAGCACAGATACCGCACGTAAAACGGTAGATCGTTCAGGGACTCTTCGATGGCATCCAAGAAAGCAGTGCATATTTCTCTCAAGTGCTGCAGATTGGAAATGTAGATGGACCGAGTCTCAGGGTCTTGGATGGCTTCGTCCACTGGAGTCTCACTGGCTGGTCTGCGGCTACTAGGGCGTCCGGTCTGGGACTCTTCAGCTGCGACTGAGGCTCTATAGATAGCTAGGGGATCGTTCTCGAGGTTAACACCGTGGAGTCCCAAAACCTGTGCCACGGGCCCGCGGAGCACTCTTCGGAGCTGCGAGCGCTGTCTGCGGTTGATAGCAGCCATGATTCGCCACCAGAAGAAATTGCCGCGCATAAACAGCTTGAGCGACTCGGAGTTGCCAATCTGCTCCACTGCACTTCTTGACAGCAGCTTGAGCAAAAAGAACTCTTCTCGCGGAGCAGTAGACAGCGTCTTGCCGCTGCCGGACCCGGTGCTGATCATTTTGGTTCCTCCAAAAACCGCGAGCACTAGAGACTCGAGGTCCTTGGCTTCCTTTGCTGAAAGAGCAGTTCTATGAGTGAAAAGTCGCGCAAAGTACTGGGGCTGCGTCTGCAGCACATAGAAAAGCCCCTGGTACAACTCCAGTCGTCTGCGAGCCGGCTTATTTAGTGCCTTTAGATCCATATCCCCACGAGATAAGGGCCCTCCGGCTTGAGACAACGTCTTGACAAGAGAAAGCGGGGATCCATCAGGGCCAGCAACCACACCAGCTGCCCCTCCTAACGATGGAGAACCCCCAGACCTATCGAGCAATGCCAGACGTCCTTTATTCTTGTGCTTGATAAGCTCATCAATGGTGATCTTGTTTTTGAGCAGAAGCGCAATCTTCACATCCAGCTGCGTAATGTATTGCTCAAGCATGTCGTTGTTGCGCACATCTTCAGCGACCTGCTTACGCAACTGCTCTAGCTCTAGCTCCTGGTCAAAGTCAAGTTCGCTATCGCCAAGGAGATGGACAAACTTCTTCACAGTGGAGACTGGGGGATTGACACCTGTGATCAGCGACTTGTAGGCGTCGCCCTGCTTCTTAGCACGTACATAGCTCTGAATCTTGATGACACTTTCGAGGTTCCTGCGGAAGTAGTTGAGACGCTCGTTGAAGCTGCTGCGCACGAGGAACCCTCTAATATGAGCTTGGCACATCACAACACTCTCTTCGGCGTCGTAGAACTCGTCCATGAGCTCATCGCGAGCAAATCGTGTCATAATACCTCTGAACATGGACTGGAGCCGGATGACGGCGCCCTCATGGAGTTGCAGCTGGTTTCTGAACATGTGCATGGCGTCTCTGACGTCTGCAGCACGCATATGGCTTTGCACTTCAATGATACGCTCTTCGTGCCATTTGAGTGCGTTGAGTTTGTATGCACGATCTTTTCTCACCAGAAATGCGCGGGCACAACTTTGCAAGTCAGTGATTAACGGATCACCAGATATTGATGCAATCTTGGCCTTGATGGCGTCGAACCTCAACCTTGCCACATATGCGCGGCACGCACATTGGAGTGACTTGACCCATGGCCCGTTATCCAAGACGTACTCTACTTTGGTCCTTGTTTCCTTGCGTACACGTCGCCCTCTAATGGCACTTTGAATACCCACAATCGGAAACTTTTGAATGAGGTCACGCACAGCTCTGTGATTCTGACGGAACATGTACCCTCTGCACAGGGCTTGCAGACGGATCAAAGAGGCATCTGGTTTAGCCTTGTTTTGACGCAGAAAGTCCACTCGGCTCTGCACAGACTGTCTTGTAGCCTTGCCGCGCACTACACTCTGAAGCTCCACGACTGAGGGCAGTGCTTTCGCAAGGCAGTCCTTCACGCCGTTGAACCTTGAGCGCACGAGGTAGCCCCGGACCACTGCATGCAGTTTATCAAGTGATTGCTGGTCTTGTAATCTTGATCTTTGTCGCTTGAGCGCAGCCCGCGCAACACCTGCTCTCCATATTGACTGGATGTCCTCCACCTGTTGGGCAATATGTTGATCTTTGAGCCCTCTTCGAATCCTGGATACTTGCTTGCGTAGTAACGTGGCCCGACACACACTCTGAAGGGCTGTGATGTTGATATCAGTGGCGGAGAGATGAGACTGCTGTTGGGCCGCGTTTCGCCGCACAAGACTGCCTCTACAGAGAGACTGGAACTCCGTCAGACCCTGAGAATCTTGTGTACTCAGATTTCTGCGCTTCCCGAGCTCCTTGCGGACTAATTTAGCACGGATACACGACTGCAGACTGGTGATGGCATCAGTACCGAGATATTTGAGGTCTGCGCGGGTTTCACCAACAGACCGTCGTACTATGCGGGCTCTTACTATGCTCTGAATTTGAGGAATCCAGTCCTTGTTAGCTAGGTGCTTGTTGCCACCCTGGTTGAGAAGAGCCTCCTTGGTCCGCCTGATGCGCGACCGGACGAGTCCTCCTCTGTAGCATGCCAGCAGCCGATTGATAGCTTCCACACACTTTTGTAACACATACTTGTCGGCCTGCAGCTCGAATCGGAAAAGATATCCTCTCGCGACAGCCTGAAGCTGCTCCACTGAGGGAACAGACTCTGCTAGTTCCATGGCCAGGATCTCCTCTTCTGAGAGTTCTGGTTCAGGAGTCGGCTCGCGCACGTTTCCAAAATGGCGATCCATACCGCCAAAGTTAGGCAGACTGACGCCACTGGCGTCCAGTCCCTTTTGGGTCTTGTGAAGCTGGTCATCACTGAACTCGAGCTTTCCTACCAAGTTTCCTATGCTAGGGGCAAGTCCTCCAGAGGACAGAATGAAGGAAAGTGCATGCAGCGCATAAATGACCTTGGGAATGTTTTTTCGGTCAAAAAGGTCCGTCAGCTCGAACGTGAAGAGGTCGGGCATGCCAATCTGATCCAAGAATTGGAAGAAATAGTTGATATTCTCAGTGTGGCGGAAGTGTGGTTTTGACGAGATAAAGATGCGCTTCACCAAACTGGGTGCAAACACCCGTGTGAGTTTGGCTAGAATAACACCGTCAACAAGAGCATCCTCAAGCTCGACAATTGGCGGTACCTCTTCTTCAATGCACGCTTCGATCCATCTTGTTAGCGATCCTTCGATACGAAACAAATTAAATAGAAAAACACATACTGTTTGGCCTCGCCGATATGGCAGAGATACTCATACGCCTGTAGGTTCTTGCGCTGCTTATCCATCCAGTTCTTGGAGGCAACACTAGCTGTTGACTGTTCATCACGAGCCAGACGCTTTCTTCCGTGAAGACCGACAACATCTTCGTCTGTGATTCCTGGAATAGTCAATTGTTCCGGTGAGTCTCCAGCTGCTACCGCAAAGCTTTTGATGGACGACGAATGTTTGTGTCCTAGCCGTGCGGAAGTGGTGGGAGCCACATTTTCGTTGTTAGTGTCTCGGGGCTTACGGGTCGTACTTTTCAATGAATCTTTGGAACTTGGTGATTTCTGTGGTGTACCGTTAGTCGAATTTAGCGTTTCCAAGTACCGATCTCGCACGCTTCCGACCGGAGCCATGTTTACTTGTGCTGAGGAATCCTAACCATATGGGTTTGTTTTGCAACAAGACTAGGTAGGAGGTGGAGTTGTGCTCTCGTCCCTGGCAGATTGGGGTTTGGGTGGCGCGTGAGCGCACGCGTCAAATATAGACTATCCACACCAGACAGCCCGCGACGACAAAGATACAATAGTGGCCGGCAGGCAACAAAAGACTACCGTGCACATATTATTTACAAAATGAGCCAACAGCGCCTGGTTGAGATGGACCCCGACAACCTCAGGTACGTCTACTTACAACTTCTGCGGCACTGCAAGCATTTGCTCGATACCAGTCTTGATTCTGGCAATGACGTGAACGACAGACTCGAAGAGCAGGTGGAGCAGGACGTTGCTGACTTTGTCAAGAGAGTCATTGAAGAAAGCGTCTACAGAGAGGAACCAGCCAGCAGACCTATCGCCAATAAGATTGTATTGAAGCGTCCGGAAAACACTGCGAACAGTACGAAAAAACCACAAGCGTTGCTAAATGACATAGTACTTGCACCTACAGGACCTCTAGGCACGCAGGAAGCATCGGATCTTGAGGTAGCAGCCACTCTCGAGACACATATCCAAGACCACCAGCTAATGATTGCGCGACTACGCAAATTCTCTCCGGCGCAGATTGGCACAATATACGAAGAAAATTGGACGGATTTCCAAAAGTCATTTGAGTCGCAGCTGTCGTCGCTAGACGCGAGCGAGTCTATCAACCTGGACCATCCTGCTATTCACGGCAACGAAGGAGATAGCGCCGCCGTTCAGCAGCTAAAAGCACAGATCTCGGATCTGTACTCGGAAATCTCGCAAGAAATCCCCGTTTTGGGCAAGTCCGCCGCCACTTCGCTAGCGCATCTAGAAGATACTATGCGACTGGTATCTTCTCTGTTATCGGTGGAGCCGCGTGGGTAAGATTGACAGATTGGGAATTACCCGACTTTAGGTTGACGCCCCCTGGCCCGCACAAAGTGGAATTCTGCAAGTGTGGCATATATTTCACCCCACCCAACTAAATCACTCTACGTGACCGTCAGTTCAAACCAAGTCCTTGACACGCCTCCAAACCACTCAAGATGAATCCCGCTATGACGAACTTGGGCATCATGCTCTTCATGATGCAGGTGTCCAAGAAAATCCAGTTTGACGACCCTCAGGTGCTCCTGTACGTGCGTCTCCTATACGTTCTCTCCAACGTGCTGATTGTCGGCCTGTACATGTACACCAAGATGAAGATCAACAGCAAAAACGACCTCACCACCCTCAAGTACGTGGAGCCTCCATCTGCATTTGGCGGATCCTCCGAGTCCAAGCTCGTCACCACCACCATCAAGGAGTATGACCAGCAGCAGGTGAACAGCTGCCTCAAGGGTATGCTCCAGGGTATTGCCATGATGGCTTTCATGCACCTGTACATGGGATACGGACAGCCTCTTCTTCTGCAGTCTATTCTGCCCTTTAAGTCTGCTATTGAGCAGAACATTGTGCAGATCCATGTGTTTGGCAAGCCTGCCACCGGCGACAGAAAGCGCCCCTTCAAGGCTGCCTCCATGTTTGGAGCTCCCACCGAGGCCAAGACCGACAAGAAGGCTATCGATGAGGCCGAGACCTCTGGCAAGGGTGGCGTCAAGCAGGACTAAAGATGCTGCTGTTGCATACTGATCCAACCGTACTAGAAGTACCATACATCATCCGAGTAGTGTATAAATAATGATTCCAGCTTTCACCCTAGCTGATATGGTTTGTCATGACCCATTTGTGTATATCAGTATGCATTAAATATGTATCTATGAATGAGTCTCCTAGACAAAGACGTGGACTGTCCAGCTGGCTAGGGCAATGAGAGTGACGACTTTAGTAGCCCACCAGATATGCTGGACCCCGTATGTGCAAAGCTCAAAGTCAAACGCCCATTTAGGCGTGTCCGAATCCGAAGTAGGTATGGTCCGACCGCTCAACATGCCAGTGTTGCCGCCGTACTCGCCCATCATGCTTCGGACAGTTATCTCTCTGATAAAGTCGTTGTTGTTTCTGGGAGACTCGATGCTATAGTCTTGTGGTGTGGATATCCTCCAGTTTCCCTGGTCAGCGTCCCAGAGGTACTCTGTTTCGCAACCGTCGTGGTCGTGTCCAGCCAGAATAACTCCATTGAACGGAGGCTCCGTGCCAAATACACTGCTCAGAACAAGATTGGTCGACTCTTGCGATAATAGGTTCTGGCTGCGTAATAGCCCTTCTACACCGGGCTGGTCCCAGTACGTGTACTTGGGTCCATCTTTGCAGACGCCTTCCTCTTTGCAGAAGGGAACATGTGTGAGAAGGACAGTAGGACCCTTGAAACTATCGTTTTCATTCGACAGGCGCACTTTCTCGAGGAAATCCCTCGTGTCCTGTTGGTACTCCGACCTGAAGATGGGCCCGTCTAGTGATAGAGAGTTGATGGCCACGATGCGGATTGTTGAATTTGAAGTGCCACCCGCATCTGCAACAGTGATGTAGTCCACAAAGTTGACGGGACCGTATACTTTTTCAAATCTGTCGACCCGTTCGGGGGTCATCTCTCCTGCGTAGCCAATGTCGTGGTTTCCACAAACGTTGTAGAACTTCATATCACTCTCCAAAGCCCGTCTCGGTCGCTGGCGAAATACTCTGTTCTTATACCTGTGTGCTCTGCGCTCAAACTCATCTGTAGCTATCCATTGGGACGAGATAAGGTCTCCCATAACAAAGGAGGCGTCGGGCTTCCAGTGGCTTGTCATTACCGAAAAAATGTGTCCCAAATAGTAGTCATTTCCCACAATATCCAAGCGTTTACGCCAGCCCATCCACGTGTAACGGCCCAGGATCTGCGGATCTCCAAACGCCAGGGCTCTGAACTTCAAATCTGTGTTGTGATTGTTACCGCTGCTGTTGCTGTCAGACCACGTCCATCCGCATCCATTGATCCAGTCATACTGGTATGTGTATGCATTGAGGACCAGAGCAGCCGCCACAATGACATACGTCCACCATTTGAGCACGCGTCGAAGGAATTTCATAAGGTTCCCCTGAGTCACCTGTCACAAATGCTCGTAGTTAAATAAGATAAGCAATGGTACTCGCAGAAAAGCACTAATAAATAGATATTATTGGAAAAGCATTCTAATGCATTTTAAGCTAGAAACTAAAATTTAAAAGTCAATCAATATCTTGCAAATAAATACTAATCAGTCATTGCGCGTAAACCCCGTGGTAGCCGCGGCCGTCTGCGTCCAGACGATCCAGTCGTCCGTCTTTGGCAGCAAGATACAGCTCGTTCAGTCTAGCCACTGGGATGGGTTCGGTGGCGTCGGGCGGGAGAGCACTGCTCTCTCTGCTGCTTGCCATAGACCCGGGATGGGAGTTGGAGGGAATGGATAGGTGGCTGAGGCTCTGGCTGTGGCTGTGGCCAGGAAGAACCCCACCAATACTACCAACAGAAGAGTTATGCACAGACGACACAGACCGATGATGTGACAAACTAGGCTGGTACTGCGAAAACGAGTGGCCATGCCCACGGTATCCAGCATTGGTCACAGGAGCAAAAGGCGAAGACACAGACGCGGTTCCCATTCCAAGCGAAGTGGTGGCCGAGTTGTCATGCATAGTAGAAGAGTACATGGCAGGATACTGCTGCTGCTGTTGCTGAGCTCTGTACATGGCCAGAGCAGGGTTGCTGCCCTGTGTAGTCATAGTGGCTAGAGATCCAAGAGGCGTCGTCATACTTGGAGCAGCAGAACCAGCTCCAAAGCTAAATGCCATACCGGGAGCACTGCTTCCCATCTGGGATCGTCCCCAAGAAAGTCTAACTCGGGAATTGGCAAGAGGAAAGCCCTGCATCTGAGTGATCGCGGCCACAGCGGAATGTCTCTCGACATACTGCACAAACCCACAGCCTTTGCCAGCGGGAATGCGTACGTAGATAATGTCGCCGAAAGCGCTAAAGTATCTTCTCAGCTCGTCCTCCGAGATCTGGGCACTCAGACCGCCTACAAACACAGTTGTATTATGCGGGTCGGTCTGCTGTTGCTGAAACTGACCCTGATGGGGCTGAGCCTGGGTTTGACTCTGATGAGACTGCTGAGAGTAAGGCAGGGAATACGAATTCATATTCCCACTCATACTGGGCATATGATGCGCCATGCCATAGGGCTGTTGCTGCTGTTGTTGTTGTTGTTGTTGTTGTTGTTGTTGTTGTTGTTGTTGTTGTTGTTGTTGTGGTTGTTGTTGCTGCTGCTGTTGGCTCTGATTTTGGTGGGAAAGGACATTAGTGTCGGCTGCCGCGCCACCGCTCTGATACATGGCGAACGGAGGAGGCATGGAATAAGAACGGTTCTTGGGAGTCGCCGTCGAGATGCGAATGGGTCTGCTTCCTAGAACATAGCCGGTCATCTCAGAAAGAGACCGGTGCATATCGCCTTCGTCAGAGAAGCGAACAAATCCATAGCCTCGGGAAGCATTTGTCTGTGGGTCAGACATAATTTTCGCCGACTTGCATGATGGGTATCGCGACTGGAAAACAAACAGCAGTTGGTCCTCAGAGACCTCGCTTGCGAGGTCTCCAACAAAAATCGAGTACTCGGGGCTGCGATCATCGCGCTTGTCAACCAAGCCTCCTCCGGACGCCCAGTTGAGACGCATTGCCTTGTTGTCGTTGCTGTTGGGCATGGGACGACCATTAAAGGTGTACAAAGCGTTTCTTGCTGCTCCCGGGGTGCCGAAGTCGACGAAACAATAGCCCGCGCCTGTTCCGGTATATTTGTCACGGATCAGCTTGACCTGGACATTGGGTTCTCCAAGAGACGCCCAAATACCACGAATGGCGTTTTCGTCCTGCCAGGGTTCCAGTTCGCCCATCCAGAGAGTGCTTTTGAGCATGTTGGATCCCTGTGACTGGTTTTGCTGCTGATGCTGATGCTGGGATTGAGATTGCTGAGACTGGTCACTTCCATTGTCTACGCCACCAGTGGCGAGGAAGTTGGCAGCCGAGGGATCGACATGATCTTGTTGCATGGTTGGAGGTGTTGGAGCTGGAATTGGTGAAAACAAAGTAGAAACAAATTAAACAATGGTACAGTGATGCAGAGGACGAGGGGTGATGTCGCTTGTTGTCGTTACTGGGGCATATACAATGGTCCGTGGTAGCTGGAGAGAAACAAATGAAATCAAATCAAACCAAAAGAGAGAAGACTGACGTGAAATGGGCAGAGTCGAGACGAAGCCGAGTCGAGATTATGCAGTCCAAGGAAGCGATGCGGGGGCGATGCAAAATGCGCGAAGTAGAGATGGAGGCAATGACCAGCGTCAGGAAGAATAGAAGGTGAAAAAAGCGTCGAGGCAAGGCAAAATGAATTGAACAGTGGCCGGCTGGCGGATGGGGAAAAAGAAAAAGGCGAAGGGCCACTCGTCTCTGTGAGTGTTTGTACAGGGACCAGGTAATGCGCAGGCAGAGAGCAAAAAAAAAAAAAAAAGAACCAAAAAAAAAAAAAAAAACCAAAAAAAACAGCCACTCCAGGGTGGGAGGATGCGATGCTGCAAGGTAGTGAACCAAACAAAAATATGCACTGCGAGACAGAAGTTGGGGTTGGGGCTTCTGCGCCGTCGTGAGGTTATAGTGGTGGTGGTGGTGGTAGTGACGGCTCGTCCACACAGCCGGCTAACCAAAAGTGAGGAACGGGACAAGAAAAAATAAAACACAAATAAAGGTTCACACGCAAAAAAGCAATTTAATACTGCCCCTTGCCCGGCAAATCCATTGGCCCTGGAAAATCGCATGCGATGACTGCTCATCTCAGACATGCCTCATGCTCCGACTTGGCTGCCTGGATGAGAAGCTAAATCCAAAACGTGACATGTTTATTGACTTTAAGCCTAGCTGAGCTAGCAAGAGAAGTATCCATGGCACCCCGCACTTGTTTGGCACCACTGTGGCCACGAAGATTTAGGGACTCACGCGTCCAGGGTACAGTATCAGTCGAGCGTGGTTATTTCAGGCGCAGCAGCCGTTACCTAAACTGCAGAATGCAGTCGCATTCTGCAGAATCGGCGTGGGGATACAAAGGTTTACCGGAGGAAAGGGAAAGGAGACGCGATATGGCTCTGCATACCACAACTAAAAAACACACCTTGGCCGCTCCCCCACCATTTTGTATTGTGCTCGTGGCATAAGGAACGTTCCGTCCGGTCCCATTCCCTATTCCGATCGATATATTTATTACTGGATTGCCCTATCGGGAAATGCTTGTACCCAATTGGTAGCAGCGGCCCAGCAGAAAAATCTTGTAGAGCAAATTGAATTGGATTCCATACCTTGCTTCGCCACCTCCTGAGTGCCAGCCGGTGATTGTGAAAACGCTGTGGCGAAGAGTTGTGGAGGCGCATTTTGCGTTTCTTTCATCCATAGTTTTGCGTTTGCTTTTGCATGGTTTTACGGCGGTGCTTTGCGTTTACCCGTGCGTGCCCCTACCTTGTTTCAAAAGTATGCTTTGACTTGGCTGAGTCCGGCAAAAACACCCCAGGGCGAACCATATTTTTACATTTACAACCGGCGGTTGATGACTGGCTAGTTCCTGGGACTGCTTCACCAACAACCTCCGATGGTACAAGACACCTGCGGGTATGTTGCCCACTGGCTTCTAACTGGTGCGCACGCACTTTACCGAGATAGTAACACTTAGATCACACAATAGCCTCGCGACTCCTGCGTCATGACACTTAGTTATTTATTAATTTATACGGCTTTGGTCAGCATGTGACACGCGACGGCGCCTCAAACGTCCTCGAGAGTGCGTGGATATGCACATCGCATCGCGTCAAACATACCGAGCTGAACGCCGCAATATGCCAAAAATAAAGTCGAGAATAAGGACCAAAGAAAAATCAAAGACACGTCACCTCCACCCGGCCATGCGGTGCCGTGTCTGTGTGATAGTATCGGATCGGATAGACACCTAGCAGGGCTAGGGTAGCATCTCCATCGACTCGGCAGGACCGACGGCCATCACAGTGTCCGGGACTGTGACAGTGAGGCCGAGAGTAACTGATGGTGGTGTAACCGGCTCGGTCAGCTGTAGGTTGCCGCCATCCGGAGTTTTTTCTTTGTTGTTTGTCGGCCAATCCGCAATAGCCGGGACCTTTAACACTTGATACATTTGACGACGGCGCACATGCACAGATTGTGCATGTCCAATACCATATTAGCCAGCTTGTACCACGCTCCCACAATAACTATTGAACCCTGGTTAGCTAAGTTCAGGTCAAAGCCGAAACGAACAAACTTACGGCAAACACTTGTTTCCTCTGCATTTACAATGGTTAAGAGAAACGATGGCTCGTACAGACCGTAGATACTGCAGATGCATGTATATATACCCCAGGACTTTGCCACCGCATGCACTGGAAGCCACACTTACATGTGCCTGCTTGCTTGGTCAGCAACTATTCTGGAGACGTCATGGGGTCAGGGCTCGCAAGTTCTAGCCAAGCGAGGCTTACCTATCAAGATGTCACGTGCGCAATGCACGTGCAGTTATTCACGAGTTGAGTCTCGTGATTACCATCAGCCTCATCAACAATGAAAGACTGGAAAATACTACCGCACAACAACCCATGGCAATCCCGCTATACGTTATACCTGGTCAGATAATATGTCCAGTAGTTGAACAAGAGGAAGGGTTACAACGCAGATATGTCCCTGGAGCCGGAGCTCGCCTTGAGACTGATCCTGTTCCGAGAATAGTCGCCAATGTGGTAGGCAAGGTTAGTTTGCAATCCACCGACGGAAAAGCCATCAAGGATACTGTGGCCATCGCTGAGGGAACCACCAAGGCTCTAGAACTATGTGTCAATATTGAGAGCAAGTTCCAGTCAAAGCCAGAATTAAAGCCAGGACAGAACGCAACCAGAATCTCCAGTTCGGGGCTACCGCAAGTGGGAGATATAGTGTATGCTCGTATTAGCAGGATTGCATCTCACCAGGCACATGTGGAGATTCTAGTCCTAGAGAGTCGAGGCGATGCTCTTACTGCCGATTCTGGAGTCGGCTCGGGACCAGACGAAGGAGTCACTGGCCTTCCCTCAATGGGAAGCTCAGCCTCAGCACTGGGACATGTTGCCAATGATCTGGGAGAAGGCTACGGAGGACTGATTCGCATTCAGGATATCCGTGCCACTGAGAGAGACAAAGTCATGGTAAACAAGTGCTTTCGTCCTGGAGATATCGTGAGAGCCAAGGTTCTGTCGTTGGGAGATGGCATGAACTACTACCTCAGCACCGCGCAGAATGACCTGGGTGTCATTTTTGCGCGTGGAGTATCGGGACACCTCATGTATCCGGTGGATTGGGAAACTATGCGGTGTCCAGTTACGGAAACCGAAGAGCCTCGCAAGTGCGCCAAACCATTTTGACTAGCTCGCCAGCAGCAGCCGGCATGAGACATACGACCAAAACGGCAACACCAGCATCACCACTAACTAAGTACTTGGAACGAATGAATGATGAATTAATACACTAGATGCGTTGCTGATGGACGCCATCGAGCCCAAGCAATAATTACGGTTTCCTCGTCCACACCCGCGATGACCAGAGACCTGGCGGCTTGCTACTACGACAAATTGCAAACCCTATCGCAACCTGACCTCAGCGCGGTAAAGACAGAGAAATGGGTTGACTATGATGAAATGATTGCACGCAATCTGGCCAAGATGGGGCTGGCTGGCGAACAGCCGACTACAGTGCTGCCTCGGCCAACTGACTGCTATGGAGATGTAGACTTTTGTATGGAGTCGGTATTTGATCAGGTTGACACAACAGTTAGTCCGTTTGTACCGGGGGTGAGTCTGCATCTGACCGCCGGTGACGAAATATCGGCGAGAACAAACCTCATCGGCCAGTGTGACAGTCTACTGACGCTTTCGAATCGCGGCAATGACTTGGTGCCTATGATGATAGGGCTACACTGCAATGAGTCTGCCTATTTGTCACCGCGACACGAAGATCTGATTCCTCTTGCGGCCAAACTTCTGAAAGTCAATGGGCTGCGCTACGCGTTTATATCATCTGTTCATGTTACTATATTTGTCAAGCGAGTAAATTCGAGCAATTCGCACAGCGAGCTACGGCTGCTTGTGTCTCGCAAAGTGAAGCTACGTGAGTCCACGTTTCATCTGAGTAACGCACTGTGTGCCCTGGCCTGGCAATGCAAATTCGGAGATGGGTTTGCTCGCAAAACCTCAGAAATGGCTCCGTGCCATACTGGAAACGAGAATGACTACCAGATGCGGGACTTGAGATTTACCGATTCCCTCCGGTGGACGCTCAGTGAGATCACCGTGGTGTCCGAGCCTCCACTGTACCGTTTAGGCAGCAGCAAAGAATTGGCGGCAGGAAGAGTCAAATGGTGGAAGGTTAAGCAAGCTCCAGCCAGGGAATTGGCTGTTGAGTTCATATCGTCAGAAGGTGGAAGGGAAGTCAAAAGTGATTCACATGCCGGTATTTCTCGTCTAAGCATCCCTGGGTTGCACTCTGGCCGACTGTTCAACAGAGATGACACAGCGCAGAGTGGGTTCTATCCTGCAGATGTCCACATAAAGTGCGTGACTATCCGACCGTCTCATCCCGAGTACGTATGTCGCCTGAGAGACCTGGACAATGAGGCAGCCATGTATGAGTTTTTGGCGTCAGGCACTCGCCATTCGCCGGAGAGTGAATGTGCTCGCTATACTACCAAAATGCTGGCCAACGGTACTATTATGGGAGTGTTCCGGCTTCTAGTGTTGGCAAAGCCGAGGGGAGCAAGTAGACCGCTACTGCCAAGCGACCTATGGAATGATCATACAGTAGCAGACGCGCACGCTGCGGTCAAGTCCTTGCATGCCTGCAGGATCCTACTTCGAAGTATCAAGTTGACCAGCTTCTATATTTACAAAAGCCAACAGCAGCACGAGTATAGCGCAGATCGGGTTATTGTATACGATCTCAGCCTCGCTCGCAGGTACCAGACTCTCTACAGTGTTGCTTCTCTGAAGGAGCTTAACCAGGTTACAAGTGTTTTAGAGCCCATCTGATATGAGTATTTGTACACGTATCTCTGTATAGCACACAGTACAATATTAATGTTTAGCTAATCCAATTCCCTCCACAGAGACAACTTTTTTGGAACACCACGGTCCAGTGGGCAGAGACTGTTATCATACTCTTGGATTCCGGCCACGCAGACCGGCTTCCACACCTAGAACAGCGACGGAGAGTAGCACCACCACTTGTGATTGCTCCAACTCCAGTCGTGCCGTTGATTGCATTGTTGGTACCCAGCAGAGTTTTCTTCAAAACATCCACATCAGAGGATTGGCGGTCTAAGTGCAACCATGAGACATTATGGAAGTACAGTCTGGATACGTCGAGACCAGACGACACCACTGTCTGGAATACTTGTGCGAGGCGCTGGACCACGGGCGCCAGCTGAGGCGAAACAATTCCCTCAAAAAAAAGTTTCTGCTCACACAGGAGCTTGCTGCTGTTGTCGTGGAACACGGTTTTCTGCGTAGCCGTGTCGACCTCCTTCAAAATTTTGTCAAAGACATCAATTGGCACAGGCGCGGCCGCCAGACTCTCTCTGATACTTTTTAACATCACATGTGGTGTGGGGACACTGTAACCAAGTCCCTGTTGCTCTGCTAAATTAGACGCCGCTGTATTGTAAGCTGCGGGATCTTTCGCATATTCGTGACAAAGCCCGTCTGCTATCGGCTCCAGACTGCGGATACAGCGTATAGCGTATAACAAGAGTTGTCTTGGAATGCTGGTGCACATGATGGCGGCGGCCGTTGAGGCATCCAATGTTATAGGGTTGCTGGAGTTACTGTTGTTGCTTGAATTCGAGTCAGTTTCTGGTTTATTGTTTGTTGAGCTTTTGTTAGCACTGTTTATCCAGTGGTTCGGCCCGTTGAAACAAAGCTCGTATAACTCCTGCGATAGATATGCAATCAGGTCCGTGATCCAGCGGACCAGACCCTTGAGCGAAAGGAGTTGCGTCACCTTGACGGCTAGGTCCTGCTTGGGCTGCCCGCTTGACTTTACCACAAACGTCAGGGCAAACGCAACCAGTCGTATGTTAAGAGTCGTCCACGCCGTAATGCCCATAATATTACGCCTGTAATTCGAACCCACAGTACCTAAGACAAGCTGCATACTCAAAAGTCTCTGAAGCGAAGGGTGCATCATTAGCTTGTCAATCTGATAGTCTCTAGGAAGATCAAACGAGAAGTTGACAGAACGGTGACTTTCCTGCAAAAGCGTTGTGACATACGATCGGTATCCCTTTGGATCGTTCTCTGCTACGCGTGCTACATCTGCTGTCATTGCACACAGCATGTCGTCACATGCGAGGGTCGAGAAACACGCAGCCGCGTGCCGCGCCGCCAGTGCCACGATACATGCAATCTTTTTGGAATCGTCGTCCTGTCTTTGAGCTTCTTGGCTCTCCTCCTGCTTCTCCTCTTCCATTTCGTCACCCTTTCCAGTAGCAGTATGTGGGGGATGCGCTTTGCGCACAGTGAGACCATTGGGACCAGCGTATGCAAATGCAAAGAGAGTGGGAGAGTACGACACATCTGTGAATGACGTTGGTGCAGTACCAGTGGTAGCAGAATCCAGCTGCTTACTGAGTGAGCTTGGTATGGGAGTGGTAATATCGTCTACATTAGAAGCCCCATTAAACACCAATCCTGCATCAGTCGGACACGTGACAATGGTCTTGGACGGAAACTGCGACTGGCCCCGGTAACGCATGGCCACTTGTCCGTTTACTGCCGTTGCGATGACAAACATGTCATTCGATGCTAGAGTGAGGGACGTCACCAGCGGCAGGGAGGGAACTACCTCGTCTACGTCCATCTCGTCTGTCTTTACTTCGCCATTAGTGTCTTTGGTGTCTTTCTGTGCGTCCACAGGATCGGTGCTAAACAAATCTACCGGTTGCTTGTAAGACACGCGCATCTCAACTTCTTCGTTGAACGAGTCACGGCGCGTGGACAACGAGAACAGACTGGGGTGTAGGGATATTGGCTGTGTCTGGATTGTATACAAAAGAGCTACGCTGCGCTGTTCAGATCCAAACACCGTGTACAGCTCAATTTTGTGTTCATGGTCTGGGTTGACTGCCTTCTGTGGGACACTGGGAAGGGCGAGAAGGTGTGTTAGGGCCAGATCCTTGGGAACCCTGGGCGTGAGGACCTGTGTCGTGAGCAGTTCAGTGTCTAGACTTAGATGCAGATTTGGCTGCTGTGTAGTTGAAGTTGATTGTTGTGACTGCGACTGAGGTTGCTTGCCGTCATGTCTTTCCCAATTAAGCGTAATCTTGTACACGGTCAAGGATACCGTTCCAGGCGCGTATGTGACGAGCAAGATAGTATTCTTTGAGTCGCGGTATCCTCTGAATGTCGCATGAGAGATGAGCGTATCGCTTTCAGTGTGGTTAGTTTCTGATGTTGACGACCCCAGTCCTAGTTGGCCGACTGCCTGTACGTATCTGTTACTGGACGGCACCTGGTAGATGACTCTCACGAGACCCCGCTTAGATACAGCGATACACGCCTGCTTACCACCAATTGGATGGAAAGGGCCCATAGGCGAGGCCTGAGACACTCCATATGTTGCGTAGCCCATCTTGCCGTTGAGGTTATTTGCAGAAGATGTTAGAGTCGCAGGAGATGCAATCAAAACAGGCTTCTCTGTCTCCAACCATTGGAAACCTACCACCTGATTTAATTCCGACGCTCCGCCAAAATCAGCAGTCGCTAGTGCGGACGACGACGGATGAAACACACACGCCATTATCCCAACTCCCGTGGGTGTCGACACGTGAATACTGATCTCGCCATGGGCATCCGCACAAGCCAAGTCTTGCCCTGTGGGTGACCACGCGAGGTGAACGATGGGAACCCCTTTATGGACTGTTTGCATATAGGCAATGGACTGGCTGTTGTCGAGTGACCACTTATTGCTGTCGCTTAGGTACATGCAACCAAGGCTGACGGTGCACGACGAGTGTGAGGGCTCCGAGGGTACTGACGCAATCACGCCGTTGCGTGACCATGCAATGGGGCTTGTTAGTTCTGGCGCATTTAATTGTCAAGACCAAATTATGTGAATGGCTTACCTTCGACACCCATATCGCTGGAGCATGGATACTTTGGCCTGCACGGCATTCTTCATGTCGCTTAAGTTGTCCCACAACGCGATGACATTTATGTATGTGACCACAAAATTTCGTGACCGCGATGTGAAGGCATATCTAGTGGGTAAATGCACTGAAATTTACTTATTGACCAGATTCTGATCATCTATGGTTCAATGAAACAAGGATGCGCCCAAGAATAGAATAGAGCGACCAGGTTCTCCACCAGAACCCTGCTAAGCAGAGCCCAACTAACAAAAACTTCAACCTTTAATTGGTGCTCAATTAGAATTTGAAACTGAGCAATAGTATGCCCTTAGAAAACTGCACATATTTGACAGGTCACTATTGACTTTATATCTATTTTTTCTACTCCAGTGAACGTCCAACTCCAATGCAGGGGAAGAAGCGTTTGGCCAGGGTTCGGAGAAAGGCTCCAACGGCCGGGCCGCCTTGAGCATCTAGCTTAGGCCCGGATGTGTGGCCCCTCAGAACTCTGTTTGACCCGGCCACACGTATACTAACACCACTCGAGGACGCCACAGAGCACAGCTGGTTCACTCTACGGGATTTTTCAGTCACCAGTAGACTAATTCTGTGTTACGGCGGAAATACCTCTATTCAGCGGTATTATTTTCACACAACCAATACCACCAACCAAAATTAGACCACTAATCGGCACACTGGAAAACATGCTCGACATACTAAAACGCCACGAACACCATATGCCAGAGGGCAAGTTGGTCACAGGAGAACCGCTGGACGGAATCCTTTGGGCTCACATTATTATTATGGGTATCGCGTTTGGTGTTCTGTTTCCCACAGGGCTTGTGGCTGGCTTGGCACGCAGCCGGCTTCACGTCCCCGTGCAGACAGCAGGGTCAGTCTTGGCATTGACGGGCTACTTTTTGGGCCACTTGCACAAAGGGCGCCAATTTGGGCATAATATCCACTCGAGCTTCGCTTCCTGGGTCATGATCATCCTTCTGGCACAGATTGTGCTGGGTGCGATTCTCAAGCTGCATATCTCCAAGGGTCCTCTGGGACGGCCCGCTGTAAGGAAGACGATTGTCAGAGCGCACCTCGTTGTTGCTATCATTCTTCCTTTCGTCTCATGGGTCCAAATGGGCTTTGGCGCCATCACTATCCCAGCATTCTGCCATGCAGACCATCTTGGACAGTGTCTTGCCCACGGTATTATGGGCTCGTCGTTCGTTCTGTACGGATACGTGCTAACAGTCATGTTGTTCTTCGGCGACGGCTTTCTGCGTAAGCGCAACAGGAGCCAGGAGTACTTTGACTCATGGGTCATTCTGCTGTGGGGAATTGTCAACACATTTACCGAACACAGATGGGGACAATCCTGGAGCCACGGAGACATCCAGCACACCAGTATGGGTATTATTTGGTGGGCCGCCGGCATGCTGGGTGTGTTTCTCAGTTGGAATAGACGCACTAACACGCCTCAGCGTAATCATATCCCCGCGATTGTCATGATCCTGACCGGATACGCCATGTCCCAACACTCGCAGCATCTCGAGGTGTCTACACAAGTGCATTTGATGTTTGGCGTGGCACTTATACTGGCTGGACTCGTTCGTATTGTTGAGGTCTCGTTTGTTCTAAAAGACCAACCCAGCGATTGTACCAACGTCAAATCGTGGCAGTACCTCACGCCTTTCATGCTGTGCGTGTCGGGAATGTTTTTCATGGGTGCAACCGAAGAGCAAATGCAGTGGCTCAACGACGCAGGCGTTATGCACGCGTCTTACTTGCTTATACTGTCTTCCATTGCATGCATTTTGTTTTTGCTGGTGGTGTACCTCTGCAACCTCTATATTACTCTCTCTGCGAAGGCGAATGAGAGCTCGCAGACAAGTGGAGCATACCAGCCCGCTGGTCACAGTCCTGGCGAGTCCGATGGTAGCATCGAGATGCGGCCGTTTCTCCATGACAGAGACGCTCGTGAGATAGATGAGCAGGATTTAGAGCTCGAGTTTGAGGTTAACAGCGACGGCGAGGAGGATAGCCACCGTGCACCGCAAATGTCGCAGCTGAGGTGATCCCTAGAATAAAAGAGTTTCTTACCACTCAATATTCAATGCATATATTTTCTTACTCTATAACATAATCGTACTCATGTACATGCGATTCAGCACACGGGGATTAATACGTCAAACGCTCCCGTGCCCACCTTGGACACCTTACCGGTGACAATGCGTGCGGACGGACTGTCAAGGTTATCCTTGTCTCCAGACAACACCGATTCTGTCAAGAACTTGCAAGTCGTCTCGAAACTCATCTTCATGAGCGGCGACGTACCCGAATCGATACCCTGTCTGTTGAACGCGAGGTAGGTTCCCTCGCGAGTCATCATGTCGGCAATGAGGTACAGATGGCGCTTGTTCACAGCAATGGCATATGTTTCGAAAACCCGGTTAATTTCGTTGACAATCGTCGCCCGCGCAGCCTCCACACCATAGGTAGACAGCACCGCAGAAATATCGTTCGACGTGATGCCGTTGATGTCCAAGAACGAGTCTTCTTCCCACATGGCTTGGAAGTTCACACCTTCGGTCACGAGAGCCTTGCTGTCAGCAGGCTTAATGCAGCGTCCAATGTTCTTGACCTCGCGGACAACAACCTTTCTGCAGAGTTTTTCCACAATGTTGACCATGAGCAGCTTCTCGACCTCAGTGCCAAGTTCAAGCTCGAACTCACACCACTCTCCCAGCTCGTCGTCAAAGTTGAAGCTAGTGATGAGGCTGTTCTTGCTGACAATCTCCTGTTGGCGCTCTTTGGCGCTGGAGGACATTTTACCAGGCGCTGCTCTGTCGCTTTCAGGCTCTGGCGTGTCGACATCCATGGCATTCGCGTCTTGCTTGCTGTCATTATTGATGTCCTCCTGGTCAACGTCTATCGCGTCGTCGTCGTTATCCGCCTCTTCAGCCTGCTTACGCAGTTTCTGCTCCTCGTCGTCAGGAGTATCGTACGAGACTGCCTGCTTCTGATGATTTCCGCTGTCTTCGTCATCAGAGTTGATCTCGTCCTCACCGTCAGAATCGTTTCCTACTTCATTGGTAGTGGCTCTTCTCGACGCTGTCTGAGTAACTTCCGACTCAACGACTCCAACCGCCTGCGAGATATTGGTAACCTTGGTCTTCTTCTGCCGTCTAACCTCCTTGCGGATCTCAGATTCAAGAGCCTCCAGGAGCTGGTTGCTTACAATACCCTCAAGCTCGTGTTGTGTAATGTCATACTCCTTCTCATACTCCTCGCGAGAGAAGAACACGAGTCTGGCCCGGTAAGACCTGACCATTTGACCGGCATTGTTTCGTCCTTGTCTCTCAGTGACGGTCACATGGTCTGTAAGCTCCGACAGCATGATACGGGCCGTCGCCTTGCAGAAGATTTGAGCTTGCTCGTCGGTGATATGGGGCAGAAGTGGAAGAGACATCTGCGGTGTCTTGATACTGGCGGAAGCCGTCATGATAATCTCTCGCATACGGGGAATACCCAGTGTGACGTTTGCTGCACCGTGACCAGCAAAATGGAAAGTGTTCAGCGTCATCTGAGTCGAGGGCTCTCCAATAGACTGCGACGCAATAATACCCACGCTCTCTCCCGGATTGACAATGCTGTGCATGTACTTGAGATGCATGAGTGAGCGGAACTTGCTAGGGCTGATGCTAGACTGCGGGAAGTTGAACTTAGAGACAGGCTTGGTAACCTCACTCGAGCTCTTCTCCTTCTTGTCTTTCTTGCCCTTGAGATCGTCTTTATGAGACTTGACGTAGCCCTCCAGCTTATCGTGGAACACATCAGACACACTACCCAGATACTTACCAGGGTTGTACTGACTGAGCACCGGCTCCTCCTCCTTACCCTTCGAATATCTCTTTGCGTAAGCAGTGGCCTCTTCCGTGTCAATTTGCTCAACCCCTTGCGATGGGCGGTACTTGCGAACAAGAGACTCAAAGTTGTTGGCGCAGAAGTCAAACTGGGTAAGATGTGACTCTTTGGTCACGTCAACCGCATCTCCTCCATACATAAACTGAACCATCGTGCCGTCTGCGTCTCTGACAGTGTTGTCGTAGGCAGTATGGACTCCCTCCAGTTGCTTAATCAAACATCTCTGGAGGTATCCTGAGCTGGCAGTCTTGACGGCTGTATCGATAAGTCCTTCTCGTCCCGCCATACAGTGGAAATAGTACTCCTGGAGACGGATACCACTAAAGAAACGGCCCGAAATGTATCCTCCGGCAATTGCGTCAGTCTCAAATGGCTTAAACGATGGCAGGGTCTTACCGCTTACCATAACAGGTACTCTACGTCCTTCCAGAGCCTGCTGTCCCAGCATACACATAATCTGAGAAACATTGACGTTGGAACCCTTGGCTCCAGAGAGCGCCATGTTTTGCATGTTGTTTTGTGGGAAGCGCTTCTCAGTTCCCTCGGGAATACACTGTCCCACCACAGAAGAGGTGACGGCGTTAACCTTGGACTGTGTAATGGCATCGAGGACTGCCAGCTTGGAGTCGTCACGAAGAATCTCTTCGAGTCGCTTTTTCAGCTCAGGGTCGTCCTTTTTCGTGTCTTTGGGCAGATTGGCGACCTCTACAGCAGCCTTTAGTCCAACATCAAAGTTCTCCGCCAACGTCTGCTTTCTCCAACCGTTGCCATCGGCGGTCAGACGAAGGTCGTCCATTCCACATGTCAGGGCAATGCTCATAACATACTTTGTGAACAAACGTCCCAGGACACTGAGTAGCCGTCCAGCTGCGTCAGGTCCATAGACCTCGTACACGCTGTGCACAAAACCATAGTCGGTGGCTCCGTACTGACTCTTATCGAGAATACCAGAAAGCAGATGGCCGTCTCGGAACACAACCTCGTTCTCGTTACTGCCTTTGCCCCAGTACTCTCCCTTGATCTTATTCTTCGACACAAGGTTGAGACCAGGCGTGTCTTGTGGGGTGATGTTGAGAAGAACGGTTGAGATGACCTGCTTTCCGGTCCACAGTGGCCTTGGCTTGATGACCGCTGGTGGGATCGTGATGATTCTCGGTCGCGTGGTGTGGCCGTCTTCTGGACGGACACTTCCGTAAATGAGCTGCTGGTACTGCTCTTTAGTGAAAAATGTGTCTTTGTTAGTGAGCCAAACTCCGGCTGAGATATGGTCCTGAATCAGTCCTCTGAGTGGTTTACCGCTGGTGGGCGTCAGGTACTGCGAGTCTGTGTTGGCAAGAGAGTATGCCTCTGCTCTGGCGTTCTCATTTTGAGGGAAATGCAGATTCATCTCGTCTCCGTCAAAGTCGGCATTGTAGGCACCAGTGTTGGCATAGTGCAACCTCAGTGTCTTTTCCTTTGGAAGTACTCGAACTCGGTGTCCCATCATGGAAGCCTTGTGCAGTGTTGGCTGTCGGTTCATGAGGACAATGTCCTTGTTGCGGATGTGTCTGTAAACCTTTTTGTTGACGGCTCCTCCCACGTCGAATGCTGTGCTGGGAGTCATGAGCTGGTTGGCCAGCGCCACTCTCTGTTCCTGCGTCATACTCTCAAGCGACACCAAAGAACCATCTTCATTCTGGATCTGGGTTGCACCCGGCCACACGTGGGGTCCATTGATAACCGCCTGTCTGAGCTCGTGGAAGTTGTGTGCTGTGACTGGCTCAGGGTACGTGAGTTTGACGGCGAATACTGGCGGCAGTCCAATCTCATTGGTCTCAATGTTGGGATCAGGAGAAATGACGGATCTGGCTGCGTAGTTGACTCGCTTACCCATCATGTTCATGCGGAACAGACCCTCCTTCTTTTCGAGAACCTGCTTGATACCAGGCAGGGGAACCTTGCCTGAGGGCGGGCCTGAGATCTTGGTGTTGTCAATGAATGCATTCAGGTCGTTCTGAACGGCCACTAGGGCGGTCATGAGCTGACTGAACACAGACTTGCGATCGAACTTGTCTGCCTTGCTGCCGATTCCAGAGAGTCGATCTGTGAGGTCTCTAATTCTGAGACATGTCTCAAGGATCTTAGCCAGCTGATCGTTTTGCGGGTTGGCGTGGATCTCGTCGCCCATTTGCGAAGGTAGTCTAAATCTTGTTGGAGGAACAACCACATGTCGGATGAAAAAAATATCAACTACCTTCTTTGTTTTGTTTCCAGAAGGAGTGATGCTAAAGAGAACCTCTGCTAGAGTCTTCTCTGACGCAAATACGGCTGCAAGAGTATTGTACGCCTCCTCTGACGTTACGAATCTGCTTGCATCTTTTCCTGCCTTGGCGGTGGCATTGCTGCCATCGCCAATCATCATGGGGCGCTTGCCACCCTTGATGCGGTTGTGCTTTTCGAAAGTACCCTTGAGCCCTTGCTCAAAGATCTTAATGTATCCGTCTTTTCTGAACTTGGGTGAGTACATGCCGCAGTTATCGCACTTGGGTCGACTGATAAGTCGCTTGTACAGTTCCTTGATGACTCGTTTGCGCTCCTCTAGAACAGACGATGATTGCACTCCAAGGGGCGAGGAGCGGCCTTCGGCAATGGCGGCTCGGATCTTGTTGTTGACAAATTTGGTCCGCATGGCAATCACGTCGTCAGCGCCAAATCCTGACTTACCCTTGCTTTTAACGGTGTAAGTCTCTTCCTCTCCCTCCTCGGCCTCATCATCCTCGTTGCCGTTGATGTCGACCTGACCCAAGTGTGCCAGTTCCTCACACTCCAACAACAGTCCATGTTGGATAAGACGCAGCTTGCATTCGAATAAGTGCACCTCGGTTCTTCGAAGACGGAACCGACAACAGTAGAGGCATGAACTACGCAAAAACATAAACATCTGGCTGAAAAACAAAGGGTTGTATGCCGCCATGGGTAGTTCAATATGACCCATGTGTCCTGGGCAAAACCGGTCGTCTAGTCCACAAGTCCCGCATCTTGTTAGTAAATCCCAGTCCACAATCAAACAAAATGTGTAAAGAGTGCACTTACAGATTCTTCATGAATGCTCCCAATGCAAGGTCATAGAGTCCCCCAGGCACAGGGTGGCCCAGACTATCGAAAATCTCAGGCACCGTCACTTGCTTGACAGAAAACCTCTGTATGTCCTCTGGCTGTAGGAAGCCAAAGTTCACCGCAGTGATCTCACTGGCCACTGGCGCTGCAATGTCCATGTTCAAGCTGTTGGTGATGAAGTCGTCTGTGGTCAACTCTAATTTTTTTCACCTAAAATTCAGAGGGCCCGTCGCACAGGGAATCGCACGGCTGAATCCTAGCCCACCGGTTAATGTACATATTGAGATACTTGTTACTCTGGTACAGTTGCTTCCACTTTACAGGTGCATGGTGGATGTCAGTCCGTCAATTTACTGCGAGGAACCAGCAGATTCACTCAAATCCTGCGGACGAGGTTGACGTAAGTATGAGTCAATCAATGCGTTAAATAATGCTAAATGGAAATGTCCTGAACACTAGGCTGAGAGTACAGGCTCAGCATGCGGTTACCCTTCCGTATCAGGTGCTCAATGGTAGCCACATCTCGCCGACTGACTCCTTTGTATTTGCGAAAATTGGTCCGTATGTACTGGCGGAAATGGGGCTGGCTAGCCTCTGGCTTGGACGCCACGGCCCGAAAACACTGTCGCAGGAGTGTCAGAACTTGTTAGCAAATTTCGATCTCTCAATAGTCGATATGATCCCTGGGCATACCTTCTTTTTGCAATCCAGTGGTCATGGACGCTATTTGTTGAATTGTGCAGGGCTACGCTAACCTTGACTTAACACTCTACGTACGTGCGCCACGCAGTTGGTAGATCAATGTCAACTAATGGCCAGAGACATATAGCTTACTCTGCACAAATCGCGTTGAGACTGGGAAGTTTCCAAACAAATCACATGAAAAAATTCACTAAACTGGTCTATCTGATAATGGCTGCTAGCATTTTAGTACTGGGTCTCAAGCGCTAAGGTCGCTGTTCTCTCGGCTAGCGTGCTGAATATATATGCGACACCAATATAAGCAAGCAGATTTACACCGAGGACCCTGTAGTGCTCGGATATTGCAATGAAGTCCATAGAACGGTAACTAAACCCTATTATGAATGTTTTGAGCGGTTATGACAACAATGGTGTAAGCACCAAAATCCATCTGCCACCACCAACGTTATCGCCACGGCTACAGTTAATTACAGTATAACTGAATAACGCAGGGGGCATGCCTTTGAGGTTCTTGTCTGGCCAACTGCGTGGCACTTCGTACACCTGGGGCTGGGCCGGGCCGGGCGCTAGGCTTCAATCACTTCAAATTGACTGAACTCTCGCTTGGTGCTTGACCTTGGGAGTCAGCTTTTAGCTCCATAAGCTGGCGAGGCTCAAGGAGCCGTTGCGGGGCTCCCTCCCGTCTTTGCAAGTAGCTTCGGCTGTTCCTCAACCTTCCTCATTGCCTCGTGTGAGGCCAGCCCCGTACTACTCCGTAGAGTACATAAGGCATCTCGGGCGTCGTATCTACCGTCGGGAGGGAGGCAATCGTCTAGGAAGGTAGTCATGGCGATGGCGACGACGGTGGTGGGTCGTTCATTCGAAGAGGGCCAAATCCCCCAGGATGGATCCCGTCAAAAGCCCATACAACCCATATGACCCCACAGACCTAGGGCCACCGAAGGATACCCAAGTGACTTTCAAATGCCAGGAAAGCCCCGAAATTGGAGTCTGATTCCAAAAGAGGCATCAGATTACCGGGTTGTCCGAGAAACGATGAAAAAGCTCCAGTACACCCCAAGACCGCTAAGCGAATTGTACCCAGGGCAGACGTACAGCACAAAGTTCAAGTTTGGTGTGAGACTGACCAGCATGTTGGTCATCATCATTGGTGGGTGTGTTCTTCTACAGATGCGACGATGGATACGACAATATTTTTTCGGGCCCATATCGTTTCCAATTACGAGTGAGGGGCAAGCTTTTTGGCAATCTAAGTGACCGGCAAAAGAAAGACCTCAAACCCAAGCAGCGAGGTATGGTGCGAGGTAATAACGGTAATAGCCCCAGAAATTTTACTGGTCCAGCGGTATCATCAGCAGCAGCAGGCCACCCACTGCCCCGACCAGAGCATTGTGATGGAGAGACCCAACAGAGGGCATATTATTGAGGCTGAGCGGATACGGCAGCGACCCGGCGGGCAGTGGACATTGCAGAAAAGCAGCTGGGTAAGAGGTAGCCGCGACCCACCCACGTACTTCGTGGCAAACTGAACAAATCTGTCAGGCTTTCCACTCAGCATCTAAGACAGACATGATGGATTCCAGATGGGGTTCAAAAGCGGCACCGGATCTGCCAGGCCTCTTGCTTTTTACCCTTAGTTTCGTTCTTATCCGATAGGAGGTCTTCTGGTAGTGCAGGGAGTTCGGGTAACCCTATATGTATGACTTGACGTGAAATAGAAGTTTAGAAATAAACAAGGATGGCGAATTTAATGAGACATGCAGAATCAAGCAGCGAATGGACGGTCAATGATTTGAAAGCATACAATATATCTATTGAAAGAAATGACGACGAAAAATTCTTCGGCTACCAAATTGACACTGTCAACATAGACGACTACCCACAAGGCATACTAGCACCCGAGCCCCACGAAGACAATTCAACTGCTGCCAACATACTTCTGAGATACATGAAATGGGCAATATCACCTGACAGGGAACGATGGCCTGTCCATGATTTCGTAAGGAAACTCTTCGACTACATTGGCTACACTGATGGGGACCACATTACCTGCGGTAACGGAGACATTCGTCTATTTATGTGTGGTCAGCTTGTTGCTGCTGAGATCGAAGGGGGCATCATGAATGAAGAAACAGAGATTGTTTTTCTATTCAAAGGAGATAAACCTCTTGAAAGAAAGGCTGTTTGCGATCCTGAACCTGAGCTTATGGCTGAAGCTATTGCTGCTTTCCAAAGGAATAACAACATTCGCGAACGGGACCTAAACCTGCCACCTCTCGACGAATACACCTTCCCATGCATAGTCATGCTTGGCATTCATCCAACCTTCTACAAAATAAAGGTTACAAGGGATCTAAACGACGCGATAAGTTCAGGAACTTATCCGCAACATCAAACCATTGTAAGCAGCTTTACACCCGTGACAGGTCGTCCAAGGCGCTGGCCAGGAATGCGCGACCCCAGAAACCGTGAGCAAATCCTCAAAGCCTTCAAGGCATTCCGTTCTCTCATGAATCACTAGTGGGGAGTCCCGTTTCCTATTCTTGGACAGGGGAAATTGAGGGGTGTATCCTGAAACACTCGGGGCCAGGCAAGTCAAGCAGGTACCATCCGAAAGAGTACAAATCTTGACAGCAAGCCCCTAGTCTAGTTAATACTAATAGACCCTGAGTCCCTTGTTGTCGCTGCAGCCAGGGCTCGACGCCACTTAACTGTGGGTCCAGCTAATTCAGGAGAATTGCCCATCAATCAGGCTGTTTGTTGAGCGGTGGCGGAGACCTTCACAAAGAAAAACCAATCGTCTCGGAGCTCTAAGAAGAGATGTACGCATCATTATCACATGCGGCTGATATAACGAAGCTAGCGCCATTACCGATAGGTTTGCACCTCAAAGAAAAACTTGCCTGACCTTGCCAAGAGTTTCCTTTGTTGCGCCTTGCCGTAGGCGATCTTGGATTCATTGTGTAATAGAACACTGCCATGTATAGACAATACTTGATAAGACAAGCAATTGGGGGCCTGCACAAGCATGAGGATATGCCAGCATTGTTCTGCAGCGTCGTGCGTCTTCTGACAGTTTCTAGCCACGGTAATTGAAGGCCGATGCGATGAAATTATGGTTAGTGCCCCACTAGATCCACGTCCCATTTTGACTAATACCGCGCTGTGCAGCCTCTGGAGTCACCCCACGCGTTGATCACCTTGAATAAGGCATCTCGGGCGTCGTATATACCCTCGGGAGGGAGGTAATCGTCTGGGTGGTGATGGCGATGACGATGTGCTTAGATAATAATAATAGGTTTTAGCTTTAGCCCTAGTCAAACCGTCCGTGCACCGAGTCATCAGGATCTGACTCAGAGATTACTAACTATAGTCTCGCGTCGCGATGGGCGCGTCCACGGTAAGTTTCCCAATTTAGTTGGGACGCGTAGAGAGACCCACCAACCTCAAGCCAACTTCAATTATGGCCAAAGGAGGACTTGCCCAGCTGCGTCGAAACAAAGAGCTTCGCGCTGCTGGAGGCTCTCTCAGTACGGGGTATAATGACAAGGAGGAAGATGCCATCATGTACGACGAAATGAACAAGGAGGAATTCCGCAAGTACCAGAGGGAAATGCTACAGCAAGATGATTTCGTGGAAGATGATGACGGCAGAGGTTATGCAGATAATGGGGAGGGTGATTTCGATGCGGATCACCAATACTACTCCGACGGAGAGGATGAAGACTCAGAAAACAAAACGAAAAGCAAAGGCAAGTCCAAGAGTAAAAGTGGTAATCTCAAAACCATGTTCAGCAAGGCCGCGGCAGCAGCCTCTGCCAAGTCAGGACCTATGGCAAAGCCCAAGTCTAAGCCGAAGCCAACGGAAGAACCCAAGGTAAGTCCATTGAATTCTGTTAATTGGGCTAGCACTAACCAGAACAACAAACAAGAAGATGAAGACTACCTAGCTAGTATCATGTCCAATTACGACACCAAGCGACCTGCCAGGTCCAAGAAACGTAAAGCCGAATCCAAACCTGTGGTACCCGCTAAGAAGCGAGAGATTGTACACGACTTGGAGGAGTCACCAAAACAGGATCGAACGAATATGGATGTGGATATGGAGCCAGAGGCAGCTTTAGAAGTGGGTCCAGAAGCTGACATGGATGTCGATTTGGAAAGTGAGCCTCTTGAAGCAGCCGCTATGGAAAAGCACAAGGGCCATAACGACGAGTCTTCGCCATTCGACGAGAACGGTCTACCCTTTTCGGAAGATTATACGCCTCTAGAGTCCAGCATTGTCGAAAAAGCCACAGCCTCAATCACAGCGGACAACTTGGATGAGACTGCCGAGACATGGTTGGAAATTAGCAGCTCGCTAAAGCAGGAACTGGAAGACGCTGACACACTGGCCACAAATCTAGAGGCAAGCGACCTAGACTTGCGGGAGGAAGCCGACAGTGACAGTGGCAGTGCATTGGTCTACTGGACAGACTACGAGGAGGTACGCAACACACTGGTGCTGTTTGGCAAAACCAAACTCAAGTCCTCAAACAAATATGTTAGTTGTTGTGTTCAGACAGACCAGGTGACCAAACCTCTATATGTGCTTCCAAGAGATGGGCACTCCATGAAGGATGTTTTTGACGAGGTCCGTACGATTCTTAGCCAGAGAAAGGTTGAGGTCGAATCCGCCAAGGAATGCCGCAAGAAATACTGCTTCGAAGCCGACAACGTGCCAAGAGACGAGACTGCATACCTGCGGGTTATGGTTGCCTTTACGGCTAAAGTCGACGATCTAGAGAGTGGACACACGTTTTCACACGTATTTGGTCACTCTACGCAGCTGTTCGAGCAGTTCACTCTCGCAAAGAACGTGTGGGGTCCTTGCTGGCTGAAGATCAAAAACGCTCAGATGATCCAGAACGCGTCGTCCTCTTGCAAAGTGACTATCAAGGTTGATAATTTTGAAGACATCGTGGCAGTCAAAGATAACGAAGGGCCCGTTGCAACACCACCGCTGACAATTATGGCTATTTCGACGCGCACAAAACTCAATGCTGACAGAACTAAGCAAGAGATTGTAGCCGTTAGCTGCAGAGTGTTTGCTGATGTATCCCATGACACGACTGTCCCGGCCAACCGCATCCCAAGCATGGTATTCACGGCAATCCGCCCAATCGATAAGGTGTGGCCCATGCGATTTTCTGCATTGGTGGAAGAGCATAATCAAAAGCACAAGAACAAGATCTCACTACAGACGTCGGAACAGTCACTTTTAAACTTCATGCTCGCCAAGATCCAGCGCTACGACCCCGACATTGTGCTAGGACACGAGCTCGAAAGCATTCACCTCAGCGTGATTTTGCAAAGGCTCAAAGAGCTCAAGGTCAACGCGTGGCACAAGATTGCACGTCTTCGGCGTCCCAATCTGGAGACCAAGTTCCCCAAGCGCATGTTCACTGGCCGTCTTCTGTGTGATCTCAATAATCCAATGGGTCGTTCCATGACGACAAAGTGCGCCACCTGGTCGCTTTCGGAAATGTCCAAGCTGTACCTAGGAGTTGAGAGGTTTGATCTGGAACCGGACGCTGCCAAATGTGAGATGACCCAAAAGGCGGGTTCGCTGCTGAAGTACATTGCGCTGAACGAGCTCGACACGGAGCTTGTAGCGCGAATTGCATTCGAAATTCAAATCTTGGCCCTCTCAAAGCAGCTAACAAATCTCGCGGGCAACTCGTGGGCACGCACGCTGGCTGGATCCAGAGTGGACCGTAACAATTTCCTCCTGCTTCACGAGTTCTCGCAGCAGAACTACATTGCGCCGGACTACAAGCGAAAGTCCAACACTAAGGACACCAGCAACAAGGCAAAGTTCCAAGGAGGATTGGTGCTGGAGCCCGAAAGGGGTCTGTACAAGAACCTAGTGCTGGTGATGGACTTCAACTCTCTGTACCCGTCAATTATCCAAGAGTACAACATTTGCTTCACGACCATCAATCTGGCAACAGCCACAGACGGAAAACTCCCTGATTATCCCAACGACACCAGGCAAATGGGACTGTTCCCTCGCATTATTGAGACTTTGGTGGCTAGGCGTCGCGAAGTTAAAAAGAACATGAAGAGCACAAACGCCACCAGGGAACAGCTCGCACAATGGGACATCAAGCAGCAGGCCCTCAAGCTCACGGCCAACAGTATGTACGGATGTCTTGGATTCGCAGAGTCCCGATTTTATGCAAAGCCACTTGCTGAGATGACCACGTTCAAGGGACGAGAGGCACTTCTGAGCACGAAACAGCTGGCCGAGTCCACGAGTTTGCAAGTGGTGTATGGTGATACCGATTCAGTAATGATCAACACCAACACAACCGATTACGAGGCAGCCCTTACGATTGGCACAGACTTTAAGAAAAAGGTCAACGAGCGGTATCGTAAGCTTGAAATTGACATTGACAACGTCTTTGGCTCTCTTCTACTTACCGCTAAGAAGAAGTACGCCGCCATGGTAGTATCCAAAGACCGTTCGACAGGCAACCTCACGCGAGCCCTAGAGGTTAAGGGACTCGACTTGAGGCGAAGAGAGTTTTGCGCCCTTTCAAAGCAGGCTTCAGAGTACGCACTCAGGGAGCTTCTTGAGCAGGCCAATGCCGATACTGCCCTTGAAAATATCCACGAGTATCTCAGACAAATGGCAGATAAGATGCGCAAGAATGAAGAGCCTGCGCTCCAATACTGTATCAGGAAAAAGCTCGGAAAGGATCCCGCACAGTACGAGGAGGCCCACCCTCCTCCACATGTGGTGGTTGCTCTCAGGCTAAGGCAGCAAGGATCCATTGTAGGTGCCGACAGCGTCATGCAGTACATTGTGTGTAAGTCATCGACAGAGAATGGAGACAGCACAAGCGATACAACCACCACTGCCGAGACTACTCCCGAGGAAGTCAGCCAAAGATGCTTTACGCTTGCAGAAGTGCGTGGCAGGAACCTGGCACCGGACGTTGAGTGGTACCTTATTTCGCAGATCTTCCCTCCCCTTGAGCGACTCTGCGAGTATGTTCCAGGAACTGACCGAATGAAGCTAGCCGAGTGCATGGGACTTGATACTGTCAAGTACAAGATCCATGAGCGTAACACCGCAGGCAGGGGCGGAGCAGGAGGAATGAACTCAGACGCCATGGTGCAGCCTCTTGACTCTACGCTAAGTGATGAGGAGCGGTTTGCCGATGTTCACCGGTTCCATGTGACGTGTCTCGAGTGTCAGCACCGGTTTGAGTTTGTAGGAATTGGCAACACCAGCTCCGCCGCCATGCGATCATCAGGAGACCACGAACTTATACAAGCCGACGGAGTGCATTGTGTCAAATGTGACGCTCTTATGAAGCAGACTGTTGTGAATGCTCAGATAGAGGCAGCCATCCGCAAAGAGATCTACCTCTACTACGTGGGTTGGCTGGTGTGCAAAGATCCTGCTTGTGGTGCACGAACTCGGCAGATCAGCGTCTTTGGTAAAAAGTGTGTGAACCAAGAGGCCCAGTGTTTCAGCACCATGGCATACGAGTACACCGACAAGCAGCTGTATACACAGCTGCTGTATTTTGACAGCCTTTTCAACCCGGAAAGGGCCAAAGCGCGTCTCGAGGAGTCTCGCAAAACCAAGAGCAGGGTCCAGGATCCTAATTCAGCAAGAGCCAGCGCTGCAGGCGCTGCAGTGGTCGCCGCTGAGAAACTGGTGGCACTAGCCTCACATAATGCCGGGCGGTTCGCTGTCACTAGAAGCGTGGTGTCCAAGTATCTCAGCAATTGCAACTACCGCTACGTTGACATGAAGGAGATTTTTGAGTTTTGATCCTGCGCAGTACATACTGCTGCCTAACTATGTAATATTTATGAGTTGATTATTGTTAGTGTACTATTCTGTCCGCTCACCATATCCACTAAACGGAGCACACCGAGGAAGCCGAGAGAAGCTGGGCATGCCAATCAATCCACTCTCGTCACCACGGCCTAGCTAAAACTCAGACTCCTCCTCCCAGTGGCTTTCTTTGATTGCTCCAGGAGGGGCGATTGCCTGTGCAACCTCGAATGGAGTGGAGGTGTTCTCATCAAGCTTCTTACCCATGCGCTCAAAATATGCAAACGGGTCTTCTAAGTGTGGCTGCTGTGCCGACGACTCTGCTTTGGGAAGTACAGAGGGCTGGTAGCGATTATCTCTTGGAACAGTCGGATCTAGGTTGCGAATTCTAGGGAGATGAGCAAAATTGACTTCCTTGTGGTCCTCGTCGTCTTGAGAGCCTGCTCTCGTGACAAACTTGTCATGCTGGAGCTGGACCTCGCGCGCACTTAGCTCTCCCATTAGGGCCATAAAGTTGCTCTGCTTGAATTTCTCGTGTGTAGAAGCCTTGATGGTAGACGACGAGTTCTTGATGCTGCCGATAATGGTGCTCGCCAGGTCAGCGATATCCTGGTCCCCGAGGGATGGAGCTGTGCTGGGTTCGGCGGCACTTTGTTGTGGCACTTCTGCCGGCGCTTCTTGTTGAGACAGATGAGACTCCATTTGGTCAAAAGCACTCTCGAAATCTATATTCTGTTGGCTCTGGTTAGACACTTGTTGATGTTGCTGCTGAGCAAACATTGGCCCAGAGGTATGCTGCAGGCTCATAGCCGATGGAGCATATAGATGTTGATTCATAGTCATCATCATATGTGATGGGCCGCTTTGTATTTGATTATAGCCCTGGCTCTGAGCCTGTACCTGATTATGCATTTGCTGAGCCTGAGTCCTTGGTTGACTCTGAGAAACAGACATGCGAGCAAAGTCTGCAGTCCAGTCAGACTGCTGCTTACCCTGCGATAATGGCGACGGTTGTTGTTGGTGTGTTTGCTGAATATGATGCTGCTGAAACATGTCGGGACCCATCGTAGACATACCTCCTGACGGGGACTGCGAGAACGCAGCAAACTCATTGTTGGCTTGTCCCGAGAATCCTTGCCTGGACCTAAACCCACCAGCCTGATTCTGATTGGGGTTTCCTGTCACGAGTCTCTCATTCTGAGCAGCAGACACATTACCGGTATGTTTACTAAAATTCTGGAGCGGGTTTGACGGCCCACAGCTGCTTCCACTCGCAAACAAATCAGACATGACGGGGTTGGTAATGTGGGGTAGCCGAGGTGGGGTGAAGGCTATTGAGATTGCCGGAAGTCGGCAGACGTCTGACTAAGCGCTTACGTAATCTCGAGATCGAACCTATTAGACCCTACAGGTTAGTAGAGTCAAGTGTGCTAGACATGTTCAGATTTGCAAAGGTAGGTACTATTTCTGCTACACGAAGTTTGCAAATTATATTGAAACACACGAAAAAGAATCAAGATCAATGCTAACAAGCACGGACTGGCCGGTGCTGCAGGAGTGGCTGTGGCAGCTGCAGCAACCACCTCAGTGGTCGCTGCCGAGTCGCCTAGAAAACCCATCTATGACAGCAAGGAGGATGACAGTGTTCAAATTGCGCCTGCACCTGGATCTGTAGAGCCTTTTCATCCAGACGGAAAGGAGTCACTCACACAGAAAGAGGAGAAGAAGCTGGGAATTCAGAACGAGCTGGTTGCGGGAGTGTCCGTCAAAACCAGCAAGCTTTTGGAAGACAACATAGAAAAAGGTCGCAAGTGGTTGGCCCAGGAGAGCGAGGCTGCCAAGAAGGAGGTAGACGGCGTCTTTCAAAAGTACCTCAGGGCCGAGAAGAGCGTCGTTGCGACGGTGGCTGGACTCAAGTCTGAGAGGGAAGATCTACTTCCTGGGTCCATCTACGTACTAGTGTCCGGCCTCAGTGGATCAGTGATGGCCCGCCGACGCAACTTTGCTATGCGTGCAGCCCTCCCTGTTGTTTTTGGAGTAGGCGCCTTTGCGTACTTCCTTCCCAAGACTTTTGCCAACACACGTAAGCTCGTGTGGTCCTGGGAACAGAAGTCTCCAAAACTCGCAGAGGCACATCTATCTGCAGAGAAGCAGGCTGAGGACCTTGTTGCTGGTGCCACCAACGTTTGGGCCAAGGGTCAAGAGGGTCTTGAATCGGGCGTACACAAGACCAGAGAGTTTATTGCCGACACGACTGGGCTTCAGCTTGGAGGCAGCAAGTCTCGTAAATAAGACAAGTAATATAGATAATTTATGTCCATCCAATCAAGACGGAGCCTGCAACTATCAGCAAAAGTACTGGATAATGCTAGTTGTATATGCATGCTAATTACAATTGCTGCCTCGAGTATTTACCTTCGGCAGCAAACATTCTTTTGCCCATCTCATAGGACGAGATCATAATGGCACAGGCAGGAGCCACCTTGAGAATACGGGGCGTCAAGCCCACAAAAAGTGCCGCCGGTCCCTCTGTCCGCAATATCCGCGCCATGAAAGGCAACATGCCCATCGACGCTGACGAACACTCGTGGTGTCCAATTTGACGCCGGGTCTTACCTACATCAAACGGTGTTGTAACCAAGGCTGCGACGGCTCCGCCAACGGAGCCAGCGATGAATGAGGGAATCAATGTATGCTGCGGGTTGTTAGTGTCGTTGAATCTGTTCGTCTTGGCGAGCTGCTTGCGCACGCTTTCGACGCAGACCCAGTATATGCTGGAAAAAGGGACATCGCGCCAGAGCGTTAGAACAAGTCCGCGCCAAAGCGTAGCCACGCCCTGCGTAGCCACCATATCGCGAACACCCTTGAGAGTGTTGCGAAATGCATTTGCGTTGTCTTTGCCGGTGATGGACTGGAGTCTAGTCTTGATAAGCTCAAAGGGAGAAATGACCGTGGCTGCAAGAGCACGGGCCAATCCCCCACACAGAAGAGGATTTATAACCTCATAGTGCATGATGGGCGACGAATCACGCATCTGCTCATATGCAATGAAGTACACCACGTTTGATGGAATAGACATGACGAGTGTTAGCGACAGTCCTCGCCACAAGGACCCTATTCCCTCTGCTTCAGAGATTTTTCGTAGTGCATCCCAGGTTCCATTGAACCGGGAGTTCACCTTGACTGCGCAGTTGGCCCCAGCATCTGCGCTCGAAGTCAGTTCAGCAGCAACACAATAGTCTATGCTGCTTGGGAACCAAAATACATCCTTGCAGCATTTCGTTACGCCTATCCCAGTGGGTATAGAGGAGAGATTGAGGGGATACGGTTTGCGGAGCGCAGATGTGTGTTTGGGTACGTTGAGGGTGTTAGCAGTGGTGGCGGTGGTGGTGGTCGTATTTTGTGATGTCGCTGAGACGTTAGTTTGTAGAAATGGTTGGGATGAACGAGGCGGTTGTGTATCAAATGGAAACGCACTCTGTTGCTGCATTCTGACTCTTACAACGTCGAATGGTGTGACTACTATCGACGTCAAAAGAGATCCCGAGCAGGCCGCCACCATTTTTTGAACAAGGGAAATCTTGTTATGCACATGCTGGTCGACGACTGGACCGCTGAGGTTCGGTCCCACCGAGGACATTTGTGCTTTGTTGGTTAGTGGCGAAGAAAACCAACTTCAGCTGGATTCAATTGTTGGGCAGATTGTCTATGTCGGCAAAACGGTTTAAGTTTACCGCGGTAGTAGGAGGGCTAGAGACAAACTCTCACATAGTAGAATTCTAGAATCCTTGGCAGTCAGTTATACAGCAGCATGATTCAATCTATGTATTTACTTGTACAGAAGGGACCGAGAGACGCAGTTGACATGGGTAATCTCTGGCAGACAATCGAGCAGCCGCATCGAGACCCTGCATCTCTCGGAGTTGATAAAAAGATCTGGTCTACTGATTCTCACAAAGTGCCAATTGCGACGTTATAGCCCTGCTTAGAATATTTGTGCCAAATCCTTTGTGATAAATTCCTGGTCGTCTCCATCTACATCAAGCAGACGCCACTCGTTGTGCCCTCGTACAATGGTCCATTGCACCGTACTCAGGTGATATATCGGTTATCCCATACAGCAAGGAAAGCAGACAAAGATCTATACGACTACATGTGCTGAAGCAGCAGCAAGATGGGAAAACTTGAGTCGACCAACCGCCGCGCGGCTACATGCCTTTGCCGTGTATTGCGTCTCGGAGTGGGAGACCGGCTCACTGGGCAACCATATATTACCAAGACACACTATTGTGTATATCCGAGTGCTGTGCCGGCGTGGTACAGGACACACTATCAATCATCGTCTCGGTTGAAGATCAAGGACACCACAGGAAGTCGACTGCCAGCTAGTACAAACTACAAGATTGAGTGGGAGGACGCGAAGTAACACACTAGTCCGCAACAAGCAAAACTCCCCCGGCGGACAACTAACCATCAACAACACACACTTGCGTGAGTTGCCTGGCTCGCGCAATGTTGTACAATACAGAGGTACGTCATGGGTTTGCCGCGGATTACGAAAGCGAGCAACTTCTGACCCAGCTCGCAGAAGTATTCTACATCTACTTCGAAGATAAGTGGCATGCCACCGGTGCCAACCCGGAACGGAAGAGCCACAGCGCCGAATGGAGAATCAGAGACCGGCAGCGGACCGTGAGCGCCGCCATCATGCTGTGTCTCAATATCGGAGTAGATCCACCAGACGTGGTCAAACCCCAACCGTGCGCCAAGCTCGAAGCGTGGATCGATCCCACAACGTCCAACGACCCCAAGAAGACAATTGAGCAAATAGGCAAACAGCTACAGAGCCAATACGAATCCCTCAGCACGCGAACAAAGTACAAGCAGAGCCTGGATCCCAGCGTCGAGGACGCCAAACGTTTGTGTGTGAATCTGAGACGCAATGCCCGAGAAGAGCGCATTCTGTTCCATTACAATGGTCATGGTGTCCCGCGTCCCACACCAAGCGGAGAAATCTGGGTGTTCAACCGAGGATATACGCAATACATTCCGGTCTCGGTGTATGACCTCCAGACGTGGCTGGGTGCTCCATGCATTTATCTCTACGACTGTCACGGAGCCGGACACATTGTTGAGAACTTTAACAAGTTTGTAGTTCAGCGTGAGGAGGCGGAGCGGGCTGCTGCTGCTAATGGACAAAATGGGCAGCAAGCTGATGAGAACGGTCATATCAATGGACACGCCAACGGTGCAAACGGCCATGCCGACGGACAACCTAACGGACAGCCTAATGGACAACCAAATGGCGCCAGACCACAGGCTCCCCCATCGCAACAACAACACCACCAACAACAATCACCATCTAATGCACAGGCTCCATCACAAGCTGCAGCCTTCCGTAATTGCATCCAGTTAGCCGCATGCCGTGCCAATGAAAGTCTTCCCATGCATCCCGATCTTCCTGCAGACCTGTTTACTTGCTGCATCACCAGCCCCATTGACATTGCCGTGCGGTGGTTTGTACTGCAGAACCCGCTGCTTAGAAAGCAGTTTGGCTACATGGATGATGGCAATCTAGAGCAGCTGACAATCCCGGGAAAAGTCACAGACAGAAGAACTCCCCTGGGAGAACTCAACTGGATTTTCACGGCTATCACCGACACTATTGCGTGGTCGTCGCTGCCATCGCCGCTGTTCAAGCGATTGTTTAGACAGGATCTCGTAGTAGCCGCAATGTTTCGCAATTTTCTGCTGGCAGTGCGTATTATGAGAGTGCACAATTGTCACCCAATGTCGTACCCTGAGCTGCCAGATACCCACGCCCATCCCATGTGGGAGGCCTGGGATCTGGCAATGGACCATTGTTTGGTCCAGCTGCCGCACTTACTTGGGACGAACGCTAACGGTCAGAGTCAGCCCTCTCCCTCGGGCCAGCCCTACGTGTATAAGCACAGCGACTTTTTTGAACAACAGCTGACTGCATTCGACCTGTGGCTGAAATACCGGCCCACTGCTGATCTTTCTCGACCTCCTGAGCAGCTGCCTGTTCTGCTACAAGTACTCTTATCTCAGATCCATCGACTGCGCGCTCTGGTCCTTCTGAGCCGCTACTTGGATCTGGGACCCGAACCTGTCCACCAGGCACTGTCTATTGGTATTTTCCCGTACGTGCTCAAGCTGCTACAGTCGCCATCTCCAGAGCTCAAGCCGGTGTTGGTGTTTATCTGGGCTAGAATCATGGCGGTGGACTACCGCAACATTCAGCATGAGTTGGTGCGAGAGAATGGATTTGAGTACTTTATCAATATTCTCATGCCTGACCGCGAAACTGGTGTGTACCAGATCAACACGGTCAATCTACAGGAACACTTGGCTATGTGTGCGTTTGTGACTGCACTCTTCTGCCGGGGATTCCGACAGGGCCAGAGACTGTGTCTTGCTACAGACATTACCGAGACGTGTTTACAGCACACGCAGGACGTGGAATCACCGCTCTTGCGCCAGTGGGCGTGTTTGTGTCTTTGCCAGCTGTGGGAAGGAGACTACACGGAAGCCAAGAACTACGCAAGAAAGGAACATGTTCTAGAGCGCCTGAGTGGAACCAGCCTGAGAGATCCTGTTCCCGAGGTTCGTGCGGCATGCATCTATGCGCTCAGTGTGTTTGTTGACGGACAGATTGCTTCTGTGGAGCCTGAAACCAACGGAGAAGAGGCACCCAAGATTCGCGAGCTCCACGACCTACTGACAATGAGAGTCCTCATGCTGAATGGAGACGCGTCTTCTGTGGTCAGACGAGAGGTGGTATGTTACCTTGCCAAGTACGTTCGCCTGTACATGGGCAGCTTTTTGGTGGTGGCGTATCTGACATTGGAGAGTGAGTTTACTGGCAGCAACACTGCCGACGGCAACGACAACATTGCCACCTCGCCATACATGGCGGCATGGCACTCCCTTTTGGGTCTCAGCGAGGATCCGTTCAGTGAAGTGGCTCACTATGCTCAGCGGGTTGTCGACTATGTGTATCGCAATCTCGAGAAAACTCCACTTGCCAGTGAAGCCAAGCGCCTGGGAGTCAACCTAATGCAGGATGTTCCTGTGGACGGCGGCGGCGGCACTGGAGATCATCTGCAACTATGGTCATCTCTAGCTGGGCTAGAAATTGCCAATGGGGGCCCCAACGGAACCGGCGAACACAGCAGGGGCGGCGATGAAAGCCCCAAGGTACGGGCGTCTCCATTCACACGGGCCATGTCGGCCACACACGGTGTCAGCGGTGGTAATGGCAGTGTTGGGCGCCGAGATCCATCCTCGTCATCTTCTATCACCATGATGGCTGGTCTTGGGTCTGCGTCCAATGGTAGCAGTGGTAGCAGTGGTGGAGGCATGGGCACACTGCGTCGATCAGTATCATATGCCAGTACTGCTCTTCGTAACATGACATCATGGGGCGACAGTTCTAGCGATCTAAGCGCTGGGGGAACTACAGGTACCGGAGTTAATGGAATCGACGGCAGGATTGGTGGGGAGAATGACCGGCGCAGCAAGCTCAACCGTCTGCCTAGTGAAACTGACATTAAGAGAGTGTCGTCGTCGTCACTTCCGTCACGTGCCAAGTACGGCACTTGCGCCGTGCCTCCAGCCGTGGGAGTGAAGTACTCCAGAGCCACGAAACGAGCAACAACGGCCGAGGAATCCGAGGGGCTTCCAACTAGCGTCTTTTTTGAGTGGGCATGCGAGTACTTTCAGGGACCTCAGATGAGCAACTCAGAAGCAGACGAGCCTGGTAGTGTCGAGTACATGAAGCGAGTGTGGAAAAAGGGCCGCAACGAAAAGATCATCAGTGAGACTCAGACTGAGAAAGAGCTTGCCATCAGAGGCAACTGGGGAGACCAGGTGGCGTTTTTTGACAATGAGACACAGGCGTCACGGTTCACCATTGCACAGTTCGAGGACCACTTGGTCGCAGCCGACACGGCTGATATCGTCACTGTATGGGACTGGAACCGAGGCACCAGGCTGAACCGTTTCTGCAATGGCAACCCGAGTGCCCAGCGAACCCAAATCACCGAGCTCAAGTTTCTGAACGAGGATGACCAGCCGCTTCTTCTTACTGGCAGTAGCGATGGTGTTGTGCGGATCTTTCGCCACTATGAGTCTCCACAGAACGTGGAGACTGTGTGTGCTTGGCGTGCGCTGAGCTTTGAGGACTACAGCGGAGCCAGTGGAGCTGCCGGCTCTATAGCGACCATCGGTGGCACCAACAGTTTTACCACTGTCAACGGTACCAGTAACAGCAACATCACAGGCACCAATAGTCTCAGCAGTCTGACCAGTGGTCACGGCAGCAGCCACAGTGGCAGCAGCCTGAATAGCATTACTCCAATGCCAACTGGGTCTCAGGCCAACCTTGTTGCCGAGTGGCAGCAGAGCCGCGGAACCCTTTTGGTGAGTGGCGGCAGTTCCCGTGTCATTCGGGTCTGGGACGCTCCACGCGAGCTGTGTGTGGCCGACATTCGAGCCCGATCGGGACACGCGGTTACAGCATTAACGTCCGACCAGGTAGCAGGAAACATTATCGTGGGTGGATTCAGCGATGGTGCAGTAAGAGTCTACGACAGAAGACTCGACGCACACCAGGCGCTTGTACAAACATGGAAGCTCCACGAAACATCTATAGTCAACTGCAGAATGCAGCGGGGTGGCGCCAGAGAGCTGGTCACTTCGTCTCTCGACGGCAAAGTGGCGCTGTGGGATATTAGATACACGGAGCCGGTTCTTCAGTACCAGGCTCATAGTCGGGGAATCCGCACAATGGACGTGCATGAGCACGCACCGGTGATTGCCACAGGCTCCCAGACATCTGTGAATGTTTGGTCCACCGAGGGCTTGCGGGTGTCCACTGTCCGTCCTCCAACCACCACCACAAGTTACGTGCTATCCAATCGCATAGCCCCTATATCCTATGTGACATTCCATCCGCACCGTATGGTGCTGGCTGTGAATTCGACCCACGACACACACATTTCTGTGTTTCGCTGTCGTGACGTGTGACATACTAACAATTTATGATTTGATGCAACCTGTCATTGTCCAGTTGGGACTATCACGAATCCGTGAAAACGTATGCTGATTGTATTACATTTAAATGTTTGAGCGACAATTAAGACTGTTTCTTCGACGCCACCACAATTTCGTCAATCTTCTTGGACGCCCAAGGGAACGTGGGCAGAATCAGGAACGGACGAAGATCGTACCGATTGTCATCGGGAGAATATTGTTCGGCATGCAGCGACGGCGTCAGAACCGTCTGCTTGTGCCTGTTAATCGCATAATAGTAAAAGAACCGCTTGACCTTGTCGGCAATCTCAGCTGGCGTTAGACGGGGCGTCCACTCATGATACAACTTGAGGAACATGGAGTACGGACCACACTTGTCAACCTTGCGTAGTCGTCCCAGGGCCGACAGTTCATCGTACGTAAAGCCCATATCGGCCTCGTCCGACTGGACGTAAGTTTTCGTAATGGGCTCGAGCTCTGCAGTCGGCGTAGCCGTGAGGAACTCCTCCAAAATTGGCATCTCAAACTCCTTCTCAGCGTACGCGATAAACCGCTTGAGGTCGGCCTTAGAAATACCTCCAATGGGGTTAATATCCGCCGAAGAGCAGTCGTACTTGGTTAAGTACCCACGCAGGCACTCGTCAACATTGGCACTTCCCAGAACAAGTAGCCCCGCTCCAGAGGGGCTGCTGCGCACCCACGGGAGAAGTAGCGCAAACATGTACGCCAAAACCATACGCAAACGTGCCTGGATGTTCTGCAACGCAAGGTTCTCACGAGGTGTGCCTCCATGGACCTTGAATTTGGGAATCTTCCCAGTAACCGTCGTAAACAGCGTGGTCACAGCAGATACCGCCGTATCAATGTTCATGTCCACATGGTACGACCCAATGGCACCAGCAAGCTCCTTGGCTCGTGCGCGCGTCTCTGCCGACGAGTTCTCAGTGCCCATGTAGCACGTGTGGAATAGTATATTGGCGAGCTCCTGGGGAGAACTGGGGAGCCAGTCATCAGAACCACTTGTATCGCTAGACTGCGCCTTAGTCACTGTATCAGTGCCGGCGATGCTGCTGTTGAGACCCTTTAGTCGTCTCACATCGCTAATCACCTGCTTGTTTCCAGCCTTGGCCTCCTCAACAACCATACGACACATTGAGTGCACCAGCACGGCAGTAGCGCACGAGTCGATTCCTCCACTCAATGGAAGAAAGAATCCACCAGCTTTGCACCGCCGCATATAGTCCCACAGCCAGCAAGCAGGCGCCAGAGCAATCTCCTCCTCAGGTGTGTATACTACCAGCTCTCTGGCTGGAGTCGGCGCAATCGTCTTGTCAAGAAGAGACCGGGACTCTGCCACATACTGCTCAAAAGCGGCACATTCGATGCTCGGGTAGGTATTGTGTACAGCAGTCGTCTGCATGCCAAACGAAGGGCTGGCTCGATGTGTGCGCACGTCAGATAGGTCCACAGTTGCCACAATGGTTTCGACATCTTTCAGACTAAACTGAGATGCCTGGGCTACCACAGCACCATTGACAACAATAAGTGCACATCCATCGTAGTAGAGGCGATCGCCGTCGCAGCCACGCTGGTTGGCGTACAAGTAGACTCCTCCACACTTGTGTGTAGCCTCTCGGATGAGCTTCATGCGTCTGTCGAGCTTGCGCAGCTCGTGGTGGCTGCCACTGGAATTTGTGAAAATCTCAACTCCGTCCAGAGCTAGTCCAATGTGCGGGCTGTTCGGTGTGAAAAGCTCCTCGCATGTCTCGAATCCAAACGAGGTGTTGAGCACGTCCAGTTTGGCGTCCCCAAACTGGACGCTGCGCTGACCTGAAAGTGCCTGTGCCATAGGAGGAAGAACATGTTTTTCCACGTACTTAGGGCGGTACCATGGGGTGAAGTAGCGCATCTCGCGGTAGTTTCCATCATTGGCAAGCCAAAGCTTGGGCCGAATCAGCTGGATCGATTTGTTGAACACAATTACACGGCAATTGTACCGCACACTCTTGTGCAAGACAGGCATGCCAATGTCCAGCAGAATGTCTTGGCACCGCTCATCTGAAGCAATGCTCACAAGAATCTCCCACGAGTGCAAATATGTGTCGGCCTCGAGAAAGTGGTCTAGGCATCCATAGCCGGTGACCTCGAGCTCAGGACCCGTACGGAACACCGCACCTTTCTCTTTGGCCTCAATAATGCTCTGCACAATGCGATCACGGTTTCCCTCAAAATCCAGCGCCCATTGGTTCAGATTGCATGTGGCGACGGTGACGAGATGGGGCATGATGGTAAAATAAGCCTAGACGTGGGACAAGTCCCCGCACAAGGGTAAATATCAATGGTAAATTACCCATTACACGTACAGATTGCGAAACAATTTCAACTGCAGGGGCAATTGAGGCGCATGTTCAGATTTTGTACTCGTACGTCAATATACCACGTGTTACGGTGGGCGTGAAGGGCCCTGCATGATGGTGATTGCAAATTAGCCCTTTCTAGACTCTTTTGACTTTAGCCTCGGCGAATGACGCAGTCAGCGTTTCTCACATATGCAGCACAGCTTCTGCAACATCGACGTACATGAAAATGTTTGATGTCAATGTCCCCCTTGGCATAGCGTCATCCGCTGCTGGAACTCTGCATTAGGAGTAGAAATGACGTAGATCGGCCTTCTCCACTTCCTGGCACCCTAGCCCAGATAGACTTAAGCATACCGGGTTTGAAGCACGATATAAGCAGGTGTGGTGACTCTTTAGCGAATACCAGCCAGAGCTTCGTCGCTAGCATAGAATTTTCTTCCATCCACTTGGAGGAATTAATTGACTGCCTTCTACGGACCTGGTAGAGGTATTGGAGCGAATTTTATCTCTAGGGCGGGCCAGAACCACATCCTGGTAGAATCCTCACAATCAGCTCCGGTTTGGATCGGCAAATCTGTAACACGGCAAAAAATCAACTAACAAAAAACTATCTAAAATGACTTACACAATTGTCATCAAACTGGGCACCTCGTCGTTGTGCGACGAGGTAACCAAGGAGACCAAGATCGGCAACATGGCGAGGATTGCCGAAGTTGCTGTGAAGTTGAGGAGAGATGGCCACCGTGTTATTATTGTGTCCAGTGGTGGTATCGCCGCTGGACTACGTCGTCTCAAGATGGATGCAAGACCAAAACACCTCGCCCAAACACAGGCCATAGCCGCTATTGGCCAGGCTAGACTCATTGGCCAGTGGGATGATATTTTTCGTCAGCTGGACCAGCCCATTGGGCAAATTCTTCTCACACGCAATGATATCTCCGACAGGACTCAATATTTGAATGCTGCCAACACAATGAACGAGCTCGTCAACATGGGCGCCATCCCTATTGTCAACGAAAACGACACGCTTTCAGTGTACGAAATCAGATTCGGTGACAACGACTCACTGTCGGCTATTACAGCTGGAATGGTTCAGGCTGACTACCTCTTTCTCATGACCGACGTTGACTGTCTCTATACCCACAACCCACGAGTCGACCCCACCCTGGCCAAACCCATTTTGCTGGTACAGGATTTCAACTCACTACATGTTGATGTCAGCAGTAAGGGCTCTTCTCTAGGAACAGGAGGCATGACCACCAAGATCATTGCGGCCAGACTCGCCACATCAGCAGGAGTGAGTGTCGTCATTTGCAAGTCGGAGAACCCTGACAACATTTTCAGTATTGTGCGCTATATGCAAACTCACGAGGATGATCCTCGAATTACCAGTCAGCAGCAGACGGGCGGCGCCCACCTATCAGAAGAAGACATGGCTGAGATCCAACAGTCGGAGCTTGAACAGCTCGTCAAAGCTAATGTTCCGCTACATACAAGGTTCCTTCCCCGAAAGGAGTCCATCAAGAGCCGGCAGTTCTGGCTACTACATGGTCTCACTCCCCAAGGACGCATCTATATCGACGACGGTGCGTATCAGGCTGTCACTCGCCACAATCGTGCAGGACTCTTCCCTGTGGGAATCATCAAGGTCGAGGGACAGTTCCACTCGTCTGAGTGCGTCGACATTGTGGTTGGCTTCCGCGACCCCCAAAATGCCTCAGTTCTCGACGAATCAATGCCCAAAGAGACTATTGGCCGAGCCATTGTCAACTACGCCTCGTTTGAGATTGATCGTATGAAGGGACTGCACAGTAACGAGATTGCACAGGCAATTGGGTATGCTGACAGCGAGTATGTTGCGTACCGAGACAACATGGGTTTCTTCAAACGTTGCGACGTGCACCCATCGTGTCACGAGCAGTTTGTTCTGACGGACTCGATTCCCACGGCCAGTAGCGACACGCATCTCCCCCGTAACCCCAGTAAGACCAGGCTTGATAATGTTAGCGGAAGGCATGGAACTCCGACTCACACCACTGTTGTGTGATTAGACTGGTACAACTCGGACCAGCAGAGAGACACGCGCCGTGTCTCTAGCGTAGATGGCCTGTGCGTGCACAGGCAAAGAATGTTGTTGTAAATTGAGTAGAATCGTCCTAGTGCCTAATGTTAGTATGGGAGTATCTGTGCCAGAGATGGACACAGACTTGACCGCTGTTTCGATGTCGTCCATTTCGAGGCCATCAATGTCTATTCTAATGTAGTCTGGAGCAAGATTGAGTACACGGTGAGACACTTGGCCCTGTTTGTGGTCGGTCAAGGTTGAAGAGAGTTCTGTGATGAGTGCCTTTCTCTGCGTTGGGGCGGACGTTCCTGTAGTGAGTTGAGATGGAGTACTATCCAGAATGGAGGAGGTTTCGCCGGTAAAAGGTGACTGTACAAAGGTCTTTGCCATATCGCTCATTGACTTTGCGATATCGTCCATGGATCCACTTACCGAAGACAATGGCTGCTCACGGACAATAGTCCGCGAGAGCGCGCCTTTTTTCGTTCTGTTAGGTAGCTTGAATTCGCGAGAGAGAGCCAGATTGAGTCTCTGTTCGGCCATGCCCAGGCAAGTGGTTATTAGGAACACCTTGACGGCGCGCTTTTTGATGCTCTCTCGAAGAACCTGGGGGTTCACGCAGCAGTCGCATACCAAGCTGAATTGGCTCTTCGCATCAACATCCTCCTTCACGTCGGATAGTACCATTGGAAGGATTACAGTGCCTGTATCTACCATATCGCCCCAAGACTTATCACTGATAGCCTCGCCGTCAATGTGTGGCAGAGGCACTCTTTTGTCTGTGCACACATTGAGAAACACCTTTGTTCCTGGTTGATAATTCTCCTGCAAATTGTGACCGGTAGCCTCAATGTACGTCTTGATGACGAATCCTGGCTCGGGATCAAGCTGCAGCGGCTCTGCCATTGTGGGTTGTGTTGAGATTTCAGGTGAAGTTCAACCATATGCATGTTTTGCGCACGGCTGTACAACTTTGTAAACATGGGAACAACAGATGAGATTGCGCTGCTACAGTAGCTGTAATGCAAATAAATGACGCTAGCTGAATTCGAATTGCCTTTTTTTGTGACGCTGGCTTGGCCAGCTGTCTTGTCGGTTGGCCGTGAAGGTGACCAAATACTAAGTAAGACAGGTGAGAACTTCATAAAACGTCATATGTGAGTCAATTATTCAGAAACAGGCTCTAAAGTAAGGGGCACCGTTGATTCTACTGCTATGCCAAACATGTCATTCCTTGAAAAGTACCATCTGCATCTTATGTCAGGGTCAACCCTGCGTCACTCCCATAAACCGGCTTGGTCCTAGAAAAGCATATAACCATGCGAACACTTTCGTTTTTTAGCACTAATACTCTCAATCCATTATCCACATCTGCTATTACTGTCTACTGAAGCCATGGCCCCGTTCATGGCCTCTGCGCCCCAGACTGTTGAGGTATCCCCCTTTGCTGGACCGGAAGACCACGAAAATCACACAGACACATGGTCCGAACGTTTCACTTCCAACAACGTGCCGCTATCGCCATCCTATGTTGGTAGTGGCAGAAATAATCGTACGAGCAATGACAACGGCTCTTGTTCGTTCAATGGAACATTGAATGCTCAATGCAGCTCGGCGACCACAGCGTCGAGCATTCTGACAGCTTCGTCGACAACTTCGACTGGATCCACATTTCGTGAAGGTTTGGAACAGTATCTTCCCCAGAAGATCCGCCGCTACATTCACCGCTCCCAAGCAAAGCGGGCATCACGCTCCATCAACGACTTTCTGCGTCTGATGAAGTACACGGAGCAGGAAACAAAGTCCGCCCTACTTTGTCAGAGTGTACTCGCCCAAAGCTTTAGCTCGTGGGTTAAAAAGAGTGAAGTCACAGCCTCCGCGTCCCAAGTTGTTGTCCAGATCTGTGAGAGGGCAGCGTGCCTATGGAGGGTCAGCCCTAAGCTCATGAGCACCCTTGCCGACATCCGAGCCAAACTCGAGAGTCTTGGACAGGAAGAAAAAAGAAAGGACGCTATGGAGAGGAGTGCTGTTGCAGCACAGGAGCAGCTCCACTATGCCATTCGCAAGGAGTACAGCCCTGAGAAGATCAGCCAACTCGAGATCGAGTCGAGCGTGCTCAGAGGCAAGTTTGCCAAGGATACTTACCAATTCGAGCAGTCGTCGACCTCTACGGTTAAAGAGTGTCTTGAACTGTTACTTGAAAATACGTCCCAGCTCTATAAGGAGAGATACGATGCACTGCAGGAGTGTATTGCTTTGCTGCGTGATGCGCCTGACGGAATCCCGACAACTGCCGGCCACCAGCACTCGGCGAGTTCGCCTTACACCAAGTACTGACATGTTTTCCATGTTTACCGTGGTCGTATGACTAACTGAATAGACTAGATTGTATAGTATGTTCATGTAATGCCTAATTGCGGAATTAAGTGCGGGGCATCATCTCTTGTGCCTGGTACTCGTCGCAGCATCACCCCGATTTGTATCCTGCCGAAAGCTCACTGGTCCTCTAGCAGCAGTCCCAGGTCTGCCACCGGCTTTGGTTCCCAGAAATCGAGTCCATGGCTAATCCTTGGCCAGCTCTGCGTTTCGTCGAAGTCCTGCAGAATCCACCGCCACTCTGACGACTACCTTAGTATGAACTACACTCTGCTTGCACCTGAATAATTTCTTTCTATAGATTGTCAGCGGTTTCTGGTCCCTGACCTCCGTTGTTATCAGATCAGCATACCCAATTCAGATCGATGCCAGGGTGCTTGGCAACAAGCAATGGGATGGCCGCACTTCTGCGACGACCACGAACCCAAAGTCATCCCTATACCTAACACCATTCACGAGGGCCATGGCACTGAGCTGATCAACTTCAAGGAAATGCAAGTTACCAGCACGCTGAGCGAATATCAGTTCATGGAGAGCGTCTGCTTCTACGTCGGCCAAACACGAGCACCTCACGACCACACTGGGGTAGTGGGCGTTTACCAGTCAAGTGCCAGCAGTCGCGGCAATTCTTTGGCCTGCAAGGCGGAGAATGTGGCCACTTCAACGAGTTGGAGTGGCTTTTCGTTGACATCCTCCGGGTAGTCGGGATGAAGCTCAACATACGGATTGAGGAAGAGTTTGCGGAGCGTGCCAGCTTTGGGCAACACTACGTACAATTGGATCCGGTGCTTCATGCCGAACACGTCGCCGTAGATCTGTAGCGTATGCAGGCGTCTACACCGCGACAAGTCCAGGGTCTGAGGAGAATGCTTCCAGAACGAGCTTGACTCGTCTACAGAGTGAACGCCGATGTGGAGTTCGGTGAGGCATTCGGGCAATGTTTCACGGAGCGCCTGTCCAACGGTTTCAGGATACCGTGATTCCAAGTTTCCTGCAAATTGTGCTGCTCTTCTTTTTTCGTGATCATCCATTGGCAACTCTGAAGTAAAGTAACTGGCGTTTACGGAAATTTCGAGCCTCTCTAGAGTTTCCCACCCTTCGCCAAACACAACCTTACGGAGGCCAGGAAACTGCAGTTTCAGGCTCCGCAACCCTGTGCCTACGAGAAAGTCGAGGAAGTTGCTGAGCTCCCTGTCATAGCGCCTGGCCTTGGCATCATTGGGCCCGAGATCGCCCTGGAAAATCTTCAGCTTAATCATGTGTCGCCAAATGCATGTAGGTGCGTCTCTCCACAGATTTAACTCCCTGCGTCCGTCCTTGGTGCGGATGCAGTACTCATACTTGTCCCACTGCGACCAGAACTGGCTCTGGTTGTCTACTACATCCCGCCACGCTCTGCATACGCCACGAAGCTGCATAACCTTGACCAGCTGATGGGTCTGGTACTTATCAATTGGTGGAACAGCACTTAGGAGGATCTTTTCCAGAAGCTCGTAAGGAAGCCTGCTGATTGGCTGGCTGGATTTCTTGCATGACTGATAATGGTCGTGCTTGTGCTCCTGATATGTCGTAGGTGTTGATATCATTGTTTCTTTGGTTTTATGTGGCTGCATGATCCTAACAGCTACTTACATCCTCCGCTCTTGTCAAATCTATCCCATAATTTACTCTCAGTGTATCCGTAGTCTTGCGCTCCATGCAGCAATCGCGGCTCTGCATCCTCCATATGGGAGGCTAGGCGCGCCATAATTTATTCTCAGTCTTGCCTGCATTTTTTCCATCCTCCATATGGGCGCCTGGTGTGTATTCGATGGTTCGCCAGTTCGAGTCAAGGTAGCTGAGTGCCAGCATTCCGGCCAGCGGGCCAGGATTGATGTTATTGCGGTTGGTGTAGTAGTCACGGACAAACAAAGCCCAGTCCACAATCGGGCACGTCGGGTACACAAGCAGTAGCCACTCCTCGAACTTGCCTGCTGTTTTATTGATGCGCAGCCGCTGTTTTGCCGCGCTTTCCTCGTTGCGCTCGTCTCGAAATGCAAGAAACTGCGTTGGTACCTGTCCCGCGGCCCGCACCTCTCTGAGCGAGTGCTTAATTGGTCTTGCTCGCTGTACCGGTACAAGAAGATACGGTCCTGATCCGCCGTGAGACCCAGTACCACAGCACTATCAAACTCTGCAGGAACCAGTGGTGGGGCACTCTTCTCATCAACTAGTGCTTCGAGCTCAGACGGTTGCATCGGAAGAATCTGCATCTTGCCGTTCATTGCAGGAACATCTAAGGGTTTTATACTGACCAGTATCCTGAGCCGGTTGAAGCACTGCACGCTCTGTAATTCATGGAAAGTAGAGTCCTACCCGATCCTGTATTCCGCGCTTTAGTTGTGTGTTGTCTGACGGTACTCTCGGCTGAAGATATTGCAATCGCTGTTAAACCCGGCGGGAAAGATGATTGGGAAGATCATTCTGAAACTACCCCACTCGCGTAACAAGTAAGTCAATGTTCAAGGACCCACGCTGGACATAAACCGTGTGGATCATGGTATTCTGATTCTAACCCTGGGTGAGTGCGGAGTTCCCACGGCGTGCATGCCATGAGTGTATTATGATTGACAGCCGATAGACGAAAGGCTCTGATCATAACAATGCAACGACAGGAAGACGCATTAATCGATATCGCAGCTCTTGAGTGTGGCTCTGATGTTGTCCGCTTTATACTAACCAAACAAAACTGAAAGAGAGTGAATAAATTGAGAATAACTAACTAGCGAGCCTTAGTGTGCGAAGCATGATGTCCCTCAGCGAGGATCGGCGTCCGAAGTAGTTTCCGGCTCTACATCGTCCAATTGCTGGACATCGGCTGCGGTATTTTCGTCGGTCACGGCAGCATTGGTATCGGCATGGGTACGGACATAGTCAGTGCTGCCGATATAAGGAGATTGAAATATATAACATATGCCAACAGTGTAGGGTCTAAAAGCGCTCTAGATCTGACGTAGTCCCTGCAAATCTTAACGTAGCTTGCAGGAAATGCATCTGAGATCCGTCGCCGATTGGGTTCATTGGCCATTGGTGTCTGCTCGGGACTCGACGCACCGCGACCAGCGGGCTCAGGAACATCGCGACGATTGACACCTCAGAACCTGATGCTCAACCGGAAGACCCTGACGGACGAGCGAACTTTAACTCTGTGAAACGTTGTCCAACTAACCCTATGGCGAATCTAGTTAGACGTCCAAAATCAGGTAGCAGTTGGAACGACCGTGATTTGGACGCGTTCAATATATCTGTCGTCGCAAATGATTTCAGAGAATTCTTCGGCTGCGAAATCGACACCGTCAACATCGACGACTATCCACAAGGCTTGCTAGAACGTGAGCCCAACCGCGACGATCGCGATGCTTACCCAGTTATCAAACACGTGCAACTGGCAATGGGCCTTCGCAAGAAAGAAGAAGCCGCCATCGATGATTTCGCACTGCTACTCCTCCGGTCCATCGGCTACATCGACCCTGACCACTTTGTCTGCGCTCGCAAAGTCATTCGTTTCACGATGTGTCGTCGGAAAGTTCAGGCTGAGACCGACTTGTGCATCATGGATGAACGCGGAGTTCTTTTTCTAGTCCAAGAAAATAAAACCATTCCGCCTTATTGCAATCCTGAACCCCAAGTTATCGCTGAAGCTATTGCTGCTTTCCAACACAATAACGAGATCCGCCATGTGGCCAACCTCCCACCACTCGCCGAACAGATCTTCCCATGCTTAACCATGGTTGGCGGTTGTCCAACCTTCTACAAAGTAAGAGTTTCACTGCAACTCGATGACGCGGTAAGAGAAGGATATTATCCGCAACTGCCAACCATAGTAAGCTACTTTTCACCCATCATAGCTGCAACAACAAGTAATGGCTTATTCGATCCCGCAAGCCGTGATCTAATCCTTAAATGCTTCAAGGCATTCCGTCCTTTCGTTAATTTCTAGTGGGGGAGACTCAATATCATTTATTATAGTCACATGTATCGTACGTCATACTAAGGGATTAAGAGACTGCGTGTCTATATATGCCTGATTCAGGCTCTTCTCTTCAAACGTTTGTCTAGGAGGTCTATTCCTGACGAGCTTTGCTAGAATTTCCTATTCGTGGAGAGGCAATTATTGGGAGTATCCTGAAACACTCGGGGCAGGCAAGTCAAGCCTGTAGCCTCCGAAAGAGCACAAATCTTGACAAGATGCTGTCAGGGATGGTCCAGTAGTCTGCGGCAGGAACCTCGCTGATGCCGCCAGTGTCGATACCACCCTTGGTCCAGTGAATTCAGGAGAATTGCCCACCCAATCAGGCAGTTGTTGAGCGTGGCCTAGATCCTCACAAAAGAAAACCAATTGCCTCTATGCAGCACCGCGGTCCCTTAGTGCCAAACCGAACAGATCTGTCAGGCTGTCCACTGAACATCTAAGACAGGGCACCAGGGGTTTTTTGATACGGTTCCGGGTGCCTTACCCTAGTGTCGGAAAAGCAATTATTATGTAATTATAGCAGATATTACAAGAATGGGGATTATTACAGGACAATCAAGAAAGATGAAGACTTATAGATGATCTGTGAGGATTATTTAATGGGAATATAGTATTACCGATAAGAGCTTCAAATTTTAATATGGTTAAATGATTACTTATAGGTGGTTGTCTCTCTATAAAGGATAAATAAGATATATTTGCCGAGTTCATTAGAAACAGTTTTCTTATTCATCTTCGGTAGCAGATGCAAGGATATCTGAATAACGCAGGGGGCATACTTTTCGAGGTCCTTGTATGGCCAACTGCGTGGCAGCTCGAACACGTGCTTGGCGCTATAAATCTCCATCTTCCTTGATTGTCCTGTAATAATCTAATCGACCCAAAAGGACAATAGGTTTAAGAGAAAAGCCTGAAGCGGGCATATATAGACCTCCACAGTCTCTCTTGGTATGACATACGATACATGAGACTATAATAAATGATATTCAAGTCAAGTCAAGTCCTGTAATAATCCCATGTAATATCTGCTATAATTACATAATAATTGCTTTTCTGACACCAGGGTAAGGTGACTCCGGTGCGAATATCAAAAAAACCCCAGTGCATCTATTACGACCCGATGGGCTTAGATGGGGCTCAAAACTGGCTCGGATCTGCCGAGCGCTCTTGCTTTTTACCCTAAGTCTCGTTCTTATCGGTTAGATGCAGTCCGGGTATCTCGGTTCAGTGGTGGGGCAGGAGGTATGGGTAACTCTATAAGACGCTATATATATGGCTTGACTTGAACAGAAGGAAGTTAAACGGAATGTCCACTTTACTATCAACCGCAAATCCAAGCAGCGAACGGACGGTCAGTGACACTTTAATCACAACCGCACAACTAAGCAGCGAACGGACGGTCAGTGACACTTTAATCATAAGCGCAAAACCAAGCAGCGAATGGACGAACGGTGATTTGGCTGCATTTAAGATATCTATTGAAGCAACTCCTGGCGAAAAATTCTTTGGCTTTAAAATAGACACCGTCAATATCAACGACTATCCACCAGGCATACGAGCATCTAAGCCCAACCGAGACGATCCAGACGCCTACACACTTTTCAAATACATGCAACTCACAACGTCAGTTCCGGAGGATGCAGAAAGCGCTGTCGATGATTTCGTGGTGAAACTCTTCAAGTACATCGGCTACACTGATCTGTACCACCTTGCCTGGACTCGCAAAGTCATCCCTCTACACATGTGTGGTCAGGATGTTCATGCTACGATCGACGTGTGCATCATGAATGAAAGGCGTGAAATTCTTCTTCTAGTCCAAGAAGATAAATTTCAGATGTCTTCACCTCTTTCCGATCCTGAAGGCCAACTTTACGCTAACGCTATTGCTGCTTTCCAACATAACAACAAAATTCGCGAACAGGACCTACAGCTCCCACCTCTTGACAAATACACCTTCCCATGCATAATCATGGAGGGCACATGTCCAAGGTTCTACAAAATCAAAGTTACAAAGGATCTCGACGACATGGTCAGATCCGGAACTTATCCTCAATATCGAACCATAGGAAGCTGCCATGCACCTGTGACTGATGTTGCAATGCGCAGGAAAGGACTGTTTGACCCGACAGCCCGTGAGCAAATCCTCAAAGCCTTCAAGGCATTCCGTCTTCTGATGAAGTTTTAGTTGGGGGTCTCACGTACATCTTGGACAATTCAATTCAATATCATTTATTATAGTCACATGTATCGTACGTCATACAAAGGATTAATACAGACTGCGTGTCTATATATGCCTGATTCAGGAAAGGTTTGTCTAGGCGGTCTATTCGAGACTAGGATTTCCTATTCTTGGAGAGGAAATTATGGGGATCCTGGAGGAACCTCCGTGCTACTCAAGCAACTTACGACAAGGAACCTATGCCTGACACACTCCCAGGCAAGTCAAGCAAGTACCCTCCGAAAGAGCACAAATCTTGACAAGATGCTGTCAGGGATGTCCAGTAGGCTGCGGTAGGAACCTCGCTGGTGCCGCCAGTGTCGGTGTCGCCCTTGGGGCTCGGCGCCAGTCTGGTGAATTCAGGAGAATTGCCCACCCAATCAGGCAGTTGTTGAGCGGTGGCCCAGAACCTCACAAAAGAAAACCAATTGCTTCTATGCAGCACCGCGGTCCCTTAGTGCCAAACCGAACAGATCCTTTCCACTAAGACATGGCTTAGATGGGGCTCAAAAGCGGCTCCGGATCGGCCCAGGGCTTTTGCTTTTTACCCTAGGTCTCGTTCTAATCGGTTAGGTGCAAGACGTCCGGATATCTCGGTCCAGTGGTGGGGCAGGAGGTATGGGTAACTCTATAAGACGCTATATATATGACTTGACTTATGTTAGAAACAGAAGGAAGTTAAACGGAATGTCCACTTTACTATCAACCGCAAAACCAAGCAGCGAACGGACGGTCAGTGACATTTTCGTCACAACCGCAAAACCAAGCAGCGAATGGACGTTCAATGATTTGGCTGCATTCAATATATCTATTGAAAGAAACGGCGACGAAAAATTCTTCGGCTGCAAGATAGACACCGTCAACATCGACGACTATCCACGAGGCATACTAGCATCTGAACCCGACCCATACGATCCAGATGTCTATACACTTCTCAAATACATGGAACTGGCAGATAGCGCTTTCCATGATTTTGTGGTGAACCTCTTGGAGTGCATCGGCTACACTGATATGGACCACTTTGCCAGGACTTGCAAAGACAATCCTCTAGAGATGTGTTGTGATACTGTCCATACTATGACTGACGTGTGCATCATGAATGAAAAGTCAGAAGATCTTTTTCTACTCCAAGAAGATAAATCACATTTGTCTTTTTCCGATCCTGAACCCCAACTTATCGCTAACGCTATTGCTGCTTTCCAACGCAACAACTACTGTCGCAAGCGGTGGTTACGCCTCCCAACTTTGGACGAATACACCTTCCCATGCATAGTCATGCGTGGCACTTGTCCAACCTTTTACAAAATCAAAGTTACCAAGGATCTCAATGATGCGGTAAGAAACGGATCTTATCCGCAATATGAAACGATAGTAAGCAGCTTTACACCTGTGACAGCTCGTCCAAGACCAAGAGCAGGCGGACCACCAGCAGACATGCGCGACCCTAGAGACCGTGAGCAAATCCTCAAAGCCTTCAAGGCATTCCGTCCTCTCATGAATTTCTAGTGGTCTCACGTCCATCTTCACCAATTGAATTCAATATCATTTATTATAGCTTCATGTATCGTACGTCATAGTAAGAGAGTGTGTGTCAATGTATGCCTGATCCAGGCTCTTCTCTTGAAACATTTGTCCGGGAGGTCTATTCTTGACGAGCGTTGCTAGGATAACTACACTTGATAGGGAAAATTAGCTTCGTTCTTATTCATTTGGTGGTGAAGGAGCGTATCGAAGTACACCAACAGAAGCGTAATGTCGAGATGCGGAAATGCCGCCCATGGACCTCCGATTGGTGAGCTTAACGTCCAGTAGACTGTTTAGGAAAGGAGCTTTTGTAGTACAGAGTCGCCAGATCCTTCTCGAGGTCGGGAAGTCTTGTGAGTGTTTCGAGAACTGGCTGAATCTTCAACCTCCAGGGCATTCTGCCTTTCGCATATCTTGGCTTAGGTCGTTGTTGTGTTGCAAAGCATCAATGGCTCCAGCGATAAGTTGCGGTTCAGGATCGGAAAAAGACAAATAGATTTAAGGTCTTAGTATAAACATCCTGACCTCACAAGCGTCGAAGACTTGGCAAGTGCGGGAAAAGTGATCCAGATCAGTGTAGCCGATGTAGTCACAGAGCTTCACGGCGAAGTCATCGACAGCGCTTTCTTCATTCTCGCAAACTGACATTGCCAGTTCCATGTATTTGAGAAGTAGGTCGAATAGGGTCAGGAGTGAGGGACGAATGCAGCTTGACGAAACCATCAGTACAATCGAGGATCAAGGCTAGGAACCGTGAATATATGTGATACTGGTGTGTGGCTGCTTAAATAGCTCGATGTAACTAGAATTTGGATTATTTGGTCAGTGTCTGAGATCTGTACTAGTCTCATGCCTATTGCGTAGTGTGTAGCTGCAAATGCATACACAAATATAATGCTATATTATTAGAATGACAGTAATGTCCGACATATCTGAATGGTCCGACACTTTTCATCGTTGCTAGATTCCTAAGATCACGAGGTACCATAGATCTCCAAAGTCTATTTATTTAACATGAAAGGAGTGGTTAGTAAAACCCACAAGAGAATGGACGACAAACGGGAGAACAAAGAGAGTAAAGCTAGAGTGAGCTCTTGCGTCGGGTGGGTTGCGAGCTTTGCGCGGCAAGGATGATGGTCATCTTCTGGTCAAAATTCCAGCATTCCTCATCTTAATCGACGCATCTAGTGCGATCATGTGGTCGACAGGGAAGCGAACTCTCGCCAAAAGAGTGTGGCCGTTATCATTAATCATGGCAAAATAGCCGGTCTCCAGTTTCCGGAATAAAAACGATCAAATACTGGACGAAGGCGTCGAATGCGGTGCCCATACTCCCGTAGCCGTGTACGCTGTGGTCGAAGCCGGATCCGGTGGAGAAGAAGAACCTCAGATGGAAGGCGCTGTTGCGACAGAAGTTGTCCGGAAGTGGTTGTTGCATGTTTTGCAGGTCTTGAAGATGAGATCTCCAGATCGCCAGTCTCTGAAAGAGCTCAGCCACTTTTCCTAGTGTGTCGTACAGTTGAGCCTTCGAGTCGTCGTTTTCTCCTGACCGAGCCTCTTTTGACGACGGCACCGATGATTTGACACTGTACAGCTGCAGAACTACCTCATCTAAGATATCGGTGAGCTCAGCCATGCACACAGACATCTGCTCGGTTGGTTCTGCGCTCTCATACTCGGGCACATTGGTGTCTTCATGCATCAGTCGCAGCGGCGATCGGCAGTTTACTAGAGTCCATTTTTCAATAATCCACGTTACGACCCACAGCATTTGCGGGTCCGCTTCGAACTCGGCATGCTGCCCAATGTTGTGGGCGACAGCTAAAAGTCGCGCTGCCTCAACTGTCATGGCATATATCTCAGCGGTATCGTCTATAGAACCCCTTCGCTGTAGTAGTAGCAACAAACTCTAGATCATAGCAATGGTGCAATACTTGATCTCGCGGTCCACACACGCCTCACATGTACGCACAGCTCAGGGTCGTATTTCCACCAAACACATAGATGATCCGTCAGTGTAACACATTCTAGAAGAATGACCTTTCCATCCACTCAATAAATGCCAAACGCTCTGCTGGCCAGTGGTGCTCAAAGTACAACATCCCACTCAAAGTCCATAGAAGGTGCAGAGGCTGCCAAATGATAGCCATCAGTTGGATATTCGGGCCAGGCAGATCATATCGCTTCTCAATCTGCTGCTGCTCTCTAGTACTTCTTCTCCTTAGGTTGGCTACGGCAGACCGCTTGTTAACTCATTTGGTTGCCTCCGACAGACACTATAGACAACAACCAATAAAATGCATTCTGTATATTAAGATGAATTATTAGATATACACCTATAAACAAGCATAGAGTCCGGTGGTACCATAGGAGTCCTAGATAGGACCCGAAAAAAATACATATGATGGCTAACGCTGCACCCAACTTTGCACCGTGGTAAACGTAGTGTACACCATGGCTGCCAAGCCAAACACACCTATCACCACGTCCGCAAGCAGGCCCAACGGACCCTGCTTGACGGCACGAATATGTAGCATGGGAGGGTAAATGTATACCAGAGGAATACATGCAAAGCTGCCGACCAAAGCCACAAACTTGTCAAGATCGTCTGCGCCTCCATACGCCACGATGGCTGTGCACACCGTCAAGAAGAACCGGAATACATTCTTCTGCCACTTGACGCGCGGGCTGTACTTGCCACTCCTGCGGAACAGTGCGTTTTCCAGAATACGGATAGCAGGGAACAGCTGAAGTGGGGTGGACAGCATAATGGCCAGAGCATACAGCAGCTGTACCACCGCTACCAGCACGCTGTTCTGCGGGAGATTCAGAATGATAACCGTCTTGACGTCTTCGCCGTACGCTGCATACTGCAAAGCACCCATCGACACAAACACAACCGTAATCGCCACCATGACGGCCGCGAGCACGCCGTGAAAGTCCTGTGGCCGCTTCATACTTTCCTGGATGGGAATGATCAGACCAATGCCCTCAAATGTGAAAATGGCCGTGCCCACAAACAGCGTCCACGACTCGGGGTTGAACATGCGCAGGTTGGGACCGGTTCCCTCGGACACCAGCACGTGGGTGCCCCATACGTACAGATAAACCAGTCCCAACAGGATAAATAGATCGGCGACAAGCGCCGTAACCGAGAGCTTGGCAATGTCGCGCACCATGGAGCACGGTAGAAACAGCAGCAGCTGCGCCGCAATGAGCTTTTCCATTGGCACGTTTTCCAAGCTGAAACCACCCACCCCAACAAGCAGAGCTTGCAGGTTCTCGGCCACAAACACAATGTACGCGGCAGCAAACCCAATCTGCGACAGCACGATAGATGCGAGGATGATCTCCCGCATGCGTGGTCCGTACAGCGCGCCACCAATGTCACCAAAACTACTGACGCCAACCCGGTCCTTGGACGCAATTAGTAGCAAGAAGCACCAGTACGACACCAGCGAGATCAAACACAGCAGTACCGAGCAGAACAACAGTCCTCCGTTGGCATACGCCTTGGGCAGAAACAGCACGCCGGTACCCACAAAGCTTTTGAGTAGCAACAGTACAGCCTTTGTTGTGGTGGCCTTGTTGGCTGCTTGTGTGTGGGACTTGCGCCTAATCATCGACGTGGGACGCTCTCCTGGTCCTGGGCGTTGAGATCTAGGTCCTAACAGAGCAGATGTCTCTGTTACGGCACGTGCGCGTTCGTATTCCTCCTCGTCCGTCTCATATTCGGTTTCGGTGTCTTCATCCTCCTCTTCTTCCAGCTCCTCTCCAGCAAAGTGGCCGTAGAGCGTGAGAAACTCTATAAAGTTGCGTGTGAAAAAGGGTGGAGGCGGGCCCTGGATCTCAGAGGGCGCGCCAGATGACAAAATCGTGGGCGGTCTGTTGGAGCCCACGCTGCCAAAACTCGCGCGCTTCTGTTGTAGAAACGACCGCCGCATTCCTCCAGGCGCCTTGATGTTTTTGACATCCAGGTCTGGTGTTGACGTTGTTGCTGCTGCTGATTCTTGCAGCGAGCCCACATTGAACGATTTGGATCGGCTATGCCGCCTGTTTCTATCTTTTTGCTGCTGCTGGTGCTCGCGCTGCCAGTTATAGAGTTGCCTCGTAATGTCCCCTCCCTGAAGCCGTAGAGAATCGAATTCGTCGCTGTCGCTGTCGTGCTGTGGTTTGGACTGATCGTCACCGGCTCTGGTTCCGTTTCCACTTTCAGTAGGTCTATGTGCTCCACTACCGTTTGAGCTGTTGCTTGCAGATCGAGCTCGGTCTCGGTCTCTGTCTCGCCCACTTCGGCCCCTATCTCCCACTAGATGGCGTCCTACGACTCTTACCACCTGTGGGTCTGGGTTCTCAATGTCGAACGGTGAGTCTGTGCCGTTATTGTCCTCGGAGTTCGACCCATGGGAGTCTCCTCGGCCAAGCACACCTAGGTTGGGTCGACGTTCTCCCTGGGCAAGGCTGTCTCTGTTACTTGATCTTCGACGTCTTCTTTGTGTGTGTGATTCGCCTGCTCCTTCTTGGCCATTTGCATTTGCTGGAACTGCCAACAACGGCGACGGAGAAGGACTGGTACCTCTGCTCAGGCTGGCTGTTCGGGGATTGGGCACCGGCGAGCCCAGTCGAATCGACGCCTCGTGGAACGGAGACGTGCCTAGAACACTGGCGTTTGCATTTGGAGATGATGACTCTGGATCTGTCGATGCTGGGGACGCCGTCGGATGGCCATCTTTCGTGGTGTCAGGCATCTTGGGATTGTCCGTCTCACTCTTTCCGCCCTATGCCTGGATCTATATAGTAGTAGTGAGTGCCGTGCCGTGCTGTGTAATACTAAACTTGGGGAACCAAAACCCTGGATAGATGGGCCCAGCGCGCGGCTATACATGTAGGCGGAGTCGGGGTCCGAAGGTCACGAAAAGTTTAGGTGATGCAGATGCGGGTGACTTGTTTTGTGTAATGGGAAAATTTCTAGTTACTAGCGGCCGTATATATTATATTTTTTTCCCAACTTGAGATGGCTTGGCCGCTGCCATAGATCCTCTAAAGAATGCCTAACCGCAATCTCCCACATCTTTTTGTCCCAAAATTGGTGAACTGAAAAATTCAGGCACAACAACCACAACCACAACCACCAACATGCCCAAAGGATGGATTGATAAGAAGACGGCTCAAAAGTTCCGGGTGGTCCACCGAGCCCAAGATGATCCCTTGATCTATGATAGCGAGGCGCCTCAGCAGGTACTGGCGTTTATGGAAAACAAGAACCTCAACAAGACACAAGTAAAGGTTGGTGCAAAATCACAAAAACAGGCTGCTGCTACGACTAGTGCTGAGAGTACTGCTTCTGCCGGTGCCGACAAGATTATTACAGCAGAAAGACTCAAACAACAGGCCGAGGAATTCAAAACCCAAGGTCGCAGAGAAAACGAGGGCGAGGCTGCCCTCTACGGTATCACATATGATGACAGTAGCTACGATTACATGCAGCATCTGCGTCCCATTGGCCAAACGCCCGACGCAGTATTTCTTGCCAAAAAGCAGGATAATAAGAAGGCCAGCCGAAAAGATTTGCTCCTCAAACCAGAGTATCTCGCCAACCACACTAACAGCACCACCGACGACAAATACAGTATACCCAAGGAGCTATTGCCGTCCGAGGAAACGGTTCCTAGAAACTATGGAGAGCTAGGCAACGTTCCCGACGCACTCAAGGGATTCCAGCCTGATATGGATCCAAGGCTAAAGGAAGTACTTGAGGCGCTTGAAGACGAGGCCTACGTAGAAGAGGACGACGACATTTTTGACGAGCTGGTGCGCGGTGGTGATGACGACGCCAATGGAGACGATGATTATGAGGATTACGACGAAAACGATGAATGGGCCGAGTTCGACGCTGATCAGGTCGGACGTGACCCTCTCGACGAGGAGCAGGGATGGGAAGCGTCTTTCCGCAAATTCAAGATTGACGAGGCCAAGCAGAAGAGAGCCCAACAAGATCAAGACTGGGACTCTGATGGACCGTACGACAGCGAGGAAGAGCTCGATGAAGTCGGATCCCTCAAAAATATCCCTGTTCGCAACGTGAAGCATGCGAAGCGAGGGGGAGGAAAGAGAGGATCTGGAGCCCGCACAGATCTCTCGGGAGTGTCCATGACAAGCAGTGCCATGTTCCGTAATGAGGGCCTCACACTTTTAGATGACCGGTTCGATAAGATTGAGCAGGAGTATGGAGCTAACTCTGAGGACGAGGAAGACGAGCAAGGCGCCGGTGACAGCAACGGCCAGTTCGATATGGCCAAAGAGCGCCACGACCTGGAAGACATTCTGGACGATTTCCTTGATAACTACGTTGTCGAGGGTAAGCATCTATACAAGAAAAAGTAATCTTTGCATCATTTTCAGTAGCGCGAACCGCTTATGTAAGCAGATTGTGGGTATCATCCAAGAAAGGGCGGGCCCCGCACTGCAGGAGACCATGCATCCGACAAAAAGGAGAAAGCTGCTCGCGTTGATCCAGTACTTGATCTCGCTGGGGCTATCGACTTGGGCGTTCGATGCAGTCAACCGCCACGTTACAAATGTATACATGGATGAATTGTTCCATGTACGCCAAACAGTGAAATATTGTCAGGGCCACTTTGATCAGTGGGACCCCAAGATCACGACACCACCCGGGTTGTACTACCTGGGATACGCGTATGCACAGGCACTCAAGCTTCCATGTAACGTGCTGGTACTGCGAGGACTCAATTTCTTTGGCGGATCACTGGTGCTCCCATTCCTTTTGTCGATACTAGTGCCTGGCGCCGGGGTCGAGATTGCCAGTTTTCCGATTCTTGCCTTCTTCTCAAGCCTATACTACACAGATGTCTGGTCGACGATTATGGTGCTTTTGTCACTCTTGTGTGGACGCGAAAGCTGGCCAATTCCTGCTGCCATTGTAGGCGCCGCGTCTATAGTTTTCAGGCAAACCAATGTTGTGTGGATAGGCTTCATTGGCGTCTACATTATCGCCCAAACATGTGATGATGTCACGGCCAGCGGAAACGCTACCGACAAAAATGAGTCCTTTGGCGACATACTCGTGAGACATGCTATCACTCTCATCAAGTACGCAGACACAGCTATACGGTCTCCACTCGTCACTATACCCTTTGCGTCTGTGCTGGTGGGGTTTGCATTTTTCGTCTACAAAAACAAGGGCATTGCACTGGGCGACAAGGATAATCACACGACCGCGATTAATGTATGCCAGATGCTGTATTTTATACTGTTTTGGCTATTTTTCACATGGCCGTTGTGGCTCGATCTACCCCAAACTCTGACCCAATACCGAAGCATAGCATCGAGTCCAAAGAAAAGCGCGATTTACGTGGCTCAACTAGCCGTCATCATCGCCATTCAAGAAAAGCTAACCGTGGTTCACCCATTCCTATTGGCTGACAATCGCCACTACACATTCTACATATGGCGGCGGATACTGCCCCACACATACTTGCTCGCACCAGTTCTCCAATTCGGGCTGCAGCGCATGGTTACCTTTTTGGTCGACTCACAAACTCCTGGGATTCTGCAGTTGGCGTACATTGGATGCACTTGTGCGTGCCTGATCCCGTCCCCACTCTTCGAGCCGCGCTACTATATTCTGCCGTATGTTTTCTGGAGGCTTCTCTTCGGTCCATCCAACGAGCAGCTAGGGGCAATGAGGTCCAGTCTCCAATGGGCTTGGTTCATGATTGTGAACGTTGCCACTGTTTATGTGTTTGTGACCAAGCCCTTTTTCTGGCCATCGGAATCTGGGGAGCAGCGGTTCATGTGGTAACTCAAGCGCACAATCCTCATATAACGTCCTCAACCACCTGGGTCTTGGACTTGGACTTGGACTTGGACTTGAATACTCACGGATGTAGAATCCAATACGAGCTGAGGATGGCACATCCACTAATGGCAGCTAACTCCTTCTCAAAACTACCATAATTCAGTCCAATATGTTCACCAACTACTCAAAAACAGAGTTTCGAGAGTATACACCATCCCTCTCCCGCGACTAAGCTCGATCAAAACAAGCGATGGAACTTAACGGCATACAGAGAGAGAGACTGCAAATAGTAGCCAATGGTGCGGCTAATGCATCGTGCAAAGGCGACATATCCGGTCTCACACATGCTCCTAGCTATGCTGGAGTAGATGCGCTGAATGGATCTAGCATATTCAAAACGCATTTCAATGAATGCGATGGAAGAAGGATTGGCTTTACTGTTGAAGATCTAGTAGGAAGCCACATGATTCTTGTAATTGAAGATACCTCTGATCCCACTATGGCGAGAGACCAGCTCAAGGGCAACATACAGGGTGTCTTTCCTCGCGACACGCTCATGTATCCACTGACAACAAGCTTTCAATCTCTCGATATCGAGGCAATCATCACCCACGTAAGCTTTAATAAAGTCACACCAACGAATTATCAATGTAATGGCAGCCATGAGAGTTTCCCGGTTTTGAGCTTCATTGGCCGTGGCCAACACCATACGCTACTAAAATAAATGATATAGAATCCAATACCGTACGGGTGATCTCACACGGTCATACTAAGAGATATTGCGTGCCTAAGTATGCCTGATTGAGGCTCTTCTCTTGAAACGTTTGTCCTGGAGGTCTATTCTTGCCTAGCCTTGCTAGGATTTCCACTCCGCCCATTAGCTACTGAAGAGAGGAAAGGAACAATGTCATGTATATGACTGAGTAAGCGGTTCCCTGGTGTCCTGCAGTTGTGCGAGTGTGGTGTAGGACAATAATCTACGGTCATCGATACTTTTATACATCAATACTTTTACAAGTCAATGCAAATATCTTATTTACCCCTCGCCTTACGTGGTGGGGTAGGGCATGTGCCAAATTTCCTCACCATACGAAACAATTGGGAGACCTAGACCAGCCCCACCTCTGTTTCAAGGGACCTAAATTGGCAAATGTGGAGGTCGAGCAGGGGGAGGAATAGGCACACAGATTCATCGGCGACCAGCGGACGTTGGTGACAATCGGCGCCAGTCAAAAACGTTCGTCAAATTCCTACTTTGCCAGCTGTGGGAAACGACGGCCCGCTCGGCTACGACATGAGGCCTGCATCATGACACGTTTATGCCTGCTGCAGTCAAGGCGCATAAAGCAATCTGGCAATAAGATTTGTGGTTGAGTCTAGCAGTCAAAGCTGCCCTTCTTTTTGCTGGGCTAGGTCTCAAGGACACGACCGCGGAACGTTTATGAGCTGGTTTCACGGCAAATATGGCTAAACGGTTTGTTCGCGATTGGGGGGAATTTATCCGTGGCAACCCGATGTTGTGATGTTACTGTTACTCTATGCGACAAAGAGTTGCAGAAAGTGTGGGTTTGATATCGTTTTCGGTATTATGTCTTTGAGGTATTATATCATTGGTCGTCGGGGTCTAGCTAGCACATTACTGCAAGACCAACTCGATTTAAGCCAATGTGCATTCCTCCATCGATTCCTGTTGGTACTTGGTCCAAGATCCGGGGAATGTTTCTTGCGGAAGTGCTTTTTAGGAAGGTGGGGTTGAGGGCCCGGGACCCTGCATTGATGAACGGGACTACCGGGAAATTAGGCCGATTAGATCCTTGAGTTTTGCCTCTCAATGACAGATGAGCATATGGCACTAAGATCTGGGTGGAAAAGAGACAAAGAATCAGAATTTTGTGCAAAGTAGCAACCAAGCACAGGCTAGGCGCCTTGATATCGCCGTTTTTACGTTGCACTAGGCAGGGTACGGGGCGATCGAGGCTAGAAACAGCAACTCTAAATCAAGACAAGTCCCAAACGCGTTATGACATAACTGTCAATGCAGGGTGGGGTTGCCGTGACATGTCAACAGTTTGCTAGCGAGGAAACGAGGAAGTGACATTTCTTTTCGCTGGTTCCGGGAAAACTAATCGGTATGTGCGTTGTCCAGTGTCCTACATAGTAGCCAGGAGGATGCGGATATAAATAAGAGGGGTTGCCTCCTGATTGCGGGGTAGATCAACAAGGCCTAGTGGTGAACCTTGATCTTGTTTGAGATTGATGAGTCCGCCCGAGATGAACGGCGCCAATATTATCGACACTAATAACCTTGGGGATATCAATAATAGCAATTCAGAGAATGCAATGGACCGTCCTGGATCCCCCACAATGAGTCCTGGATCAGGTAATGAGCCAACGACAACGACAGAGACGACAGAGGCTGCTAATATCGACGAATATCACACGCCTAGCAATTCAGCAGATAGTTTCTCCAAGAAGGGTGTGAGCGCAGAGCATGTAGAGCATCGCGAGGGACTGAGCTCGTCTTCTACCTTTGATAGCGAAAAGCAGGCCGATCGCACATGGTCCCAGGACTCTGTGATTATGAATTTTGCCCGCCAGGGAGAAGTGACACACAACCCGCTGCAGGACATGTCTCACGAGAAGCTTGTCTCGCACGTCAAGAGTTATGTCCACCAGAACCAGATTCAGGAGGACGAGGATCTCTTCATCCGAGCCGCAATTCTTGCGCAGACAAACGATACGAGCCACCTTACCGAAGACGAAAAGTACTGGGTCGACAGGGAAACCACGCACAAGTGGGACCAGCCCAAGACACTGTACTACCTGTCGATCATGTGTGCCATGTGCGCTGTGGTCCAGGGTATGGACGAGACTGTTGTCAATGGAGCTCAGATCTACTTCTGGGATCGGTTTGGACTAAGCGACTCGACCAAGGGCAACACTGAATGGATCCAGGGTCTTGTTGTGGGCGCACCCTACCTGTGCTGTGCCATCATTGGATGCGCTCTTACCGAACCGCTTAACAATCTCCTGGGACGCCGAGGAGTGATTTGGCTGTCATGTTTCATTGCCGGTGTGGCCTCTATCTGGGAGGCGTTCACCTATAGCTGGAAGCAGATGTTTATGGCGCGGCTGCTGCTTGGACTGGGTATTGGACCCAAGTCGACTACTGTGCCTGTGTATTCTGCCGAGTGTGTTCCTGCACCCATTCGAGGAGCGCTTGTCATGATGTGGCAGATGTGGACAGCGTTTGGAATCATGCTGGGATACATTGTGTGTGTGGCGTTCACGCCCAAGGGAAGCCTGGGTCAGAACACAGCATGGCGATTTATGATGGGATCCACCGTGGTTGCTCCGATTTTTGTGTGTATCCAAGTTTACTTTGTGCCCGAGTCTCCCCGTTGGTACATCAAGAAGGGCCGCCACCAAAAGGCGTACGAGTCGTTGTGCCGCCTACGAAAGACCCGACTGCAGGCTGCCAGAGATTTGTACTACATGTCGACGATGATTGCCATCAGTGAGGAGATTAACCGCGGACGCAACGTGGTGTTTGACATTTTCACGGTGGCCCGTAACCGCCGAGCTTTTTATGGATCGCAGGTGGTTATGTTTATGCAGCAGTTTTGTGGAGTCAACGTTATTGCGTACTACTCGTCACAGATCTTCCTCGACGCCGGCTTCAGTGAGTCGGACGCTCTGCTTGCGTCTCTGGGATGGGGTATCATCAACTTTTTGTTTGCGTTGCCTGCTGTGTTTACCATTGATACATATGGCCGTCGCAGCCTGGCTCTGTTTACACTGCCTTTTCTGTCTCTGTTTCTACTTTTTACGGGTATGTCGTTCTTCATTCCTTCAGAGTCCAAGGCCCACATTGGCTGTATTATCCTGGGTATCTACCTGTATGGATGCTTCTACTCGCCAGGCATGGGACCAGTTCCGTTCACGTACTCTGCTGAGGCATTCCCGCTACATGTTCGTGATGTGGGCATGAGTATGGCCACCATCACGCTCTGGGCATTCAACTTTGTTCTGTCGCTGACATGGCCTGCTCTCTTGAACAAATTGAGTCCTCCTGGAGCGTTTGGATACTATGCGGGCTGGAACGCTGTGGGATTCCTGCTGGTGTTCTTCCTTGTTCCAGAGACCAAGGAGCTGACACTCGAGGAGCTTGATATGACTTTTAGCGTTCCCACGTACAAGTTTATCTCGCACAATGTTCGCAGTATTCCGTCTGACATTGCCAGTGGATGTGGTATGCGCAAGTCCAAGAAGACCAAGGCGGAGATTTCTGAGAAGAGAGCTGCCCATGCTAACTAATAATAGACAATTGATTATTTTATGTTATTTATACCTTGTATTTGCCGATAAACGTGAGACTAGGGTTTTAGTCTTGTCAGGGGCGACGTCAGAGCAAGTGAAACTTAACACACGCGGGGTACGGCTCGGTAGGACAAACGCATAAAAGTACATTGTTGGCCAGGGACCCCCGCAGGACCACCACTGAAATTCCCATGGTCGTGGAATTTGAGTCTGGAGGAGCTGACGGCGGTGGCGGCCCTGACACCAGTGTCGACACCAAAGTCCTGATGGATCATGGAGATGTAAATGGGACCGAGGCTAAGGCAATGGCCATGGCCAACAACGAGAATGGCAATGGCTCAGTCTCGTCGCGGAAACAAGCTCCACAGTACCATGGCCACCGATCTTCAGAAAACAAGCTGGATGGCATAATATCAGGTAAGGATATGGGTAGTATCGGTAATGGCGACGTCAACGGGACTTCTATATCGCAAGATCCTATTGACGGCACCCAGAGCCCAACTACAACAACATTCGACCTAGACAATGAACATCAGCAAAGGCAGCAGCAAATAGAGTCGGACTCAAAAAAGAGACGAAACAACAGTAAATCCCGGTCTCGCAGCGACATGGGTTCATTCTTGGGCAACAGGCAACTTCGAAAGACCCGGTCCAAGTCAGTGGATATGGATGCGGCCAATCGCCAAAAGGTTGTCCAGCTGAATGGCAATGGAAACGGTCACCATTCGGACTCTGAGACTCGAGATGCAGCAGAAGTGGACAAACAAGGAGAAGACGAAATGGAGAGCGGGTCGCCGGAACCGTTCAGCCCTAGTACGGCGGCAACAACCACTCCAGGAAGACCTACACATAGCAAGAGGAAATCGTTTCTCGGGGCCGGCAACATGAGCGACTTTTTCCAAAGCGAGCACGGCGGCGGATCGGCAATCAAGCGACGGCTATCGCAGTTCAATGCTGACACACTGGGAACCGGTCTTTCACGCAACCTGCGTAACATGCGAATGACGTTCACCCGACGACGCAAGGAAGAGGTACGCCCTGAGGTCCTCAAAAAGTCTGCAGAGCTCATGAGCGAGCTGGTGGCAATTGCGCCTGCCGTCAATGTCTTGGGGTACTGGATCCAGCGAGACGAAAAGTCACAGCGGCGCGTACCAGTGTTACTTGACCAAATCCGATTTTCCATTACGAGCATCAAGCGGCGACGCTTCAGAATGAATCTAGAATACGGTAGTGGGCCGGCTCGCCTATCTTGGACAGTGGACAAGGACTGGCGAGAGATTACTACTCTACATACTCGACTGAGATCGCTGGACTTTCAGGCGAGTTTTGCTACGCGCAAGACCCAGAAACGAGTCAAATTTCCTAAACTGCCCAAAATCAAGTCCCGGAACCGTAACACGCTAAACCGAACCTTGAGCTTTGGCGCCACCAACACGCGCCGAGCGTCGGTAGAGCGCCTCAACCCTGTAACATCGGCATACTCTACCATGTCAGACAGCAGTGGTGTGACGCTGGGGAGTGACGACGGGCAGCCAGAGCAGACCGATGCGTTCCTCGACGCTCTGTCTGAGTACTTCCGGCGACTTCTGTTTATCTACAAGGCTCGTGTGGAGGCCAACAAGATCTGTCAGTTTTTCGAGCTGTCGAGCATGAGCATCCGGCTTGCTCCCGAGCAGAGCTACCACGGCAAGGAGGGACCTCTGTTTATCCGGTCGTTTGCGTCGCACTTGGGATGGCGTGTCAGCCATTGGCGTCCAGATGATTTGTCCAAGATGGTCAACCGACACACAAGCAAGTGGTTTATGGTACGCCACAGCTACATTGTGTGTGTAGACAACATGACCACAACCACACCGCTGGAGGTGTTTCTTGTCGACAGCGGATTCAAGGTGCGCAGCCACCACCTGCACCCCACCACGGATTCGGACAATGAGATTGGCAAAATACAAAGCAGGTACTTTTTCGAGCTAGAGAACAACGAGCGACGCATCAAGCTCACGTCCAAGTCGGAGCGGGTGGTCAACTCGTGGCTCGAGAGTATTAACTATATGAAGGAGCACACATTGTACAGCCAGACACAGCGGTTTCAGAGCTTTGCGCCAGTGCGCAAGAATGTATACGCGCAGTGGTTTGTGGACGCCCGCGACTACTTCTGGACCATCAGCGAGGCGCTGAGCATGGCGCGCGATGTTATCTACATTCACGACTGGTGGCTGTCGCCCGAGCTGTACCTGAGGCGCGCGCCTGAGGGCCACCAGGAATGGCGTATTGACAGACTCCTGAAACGAAAGGCCGAAGAGGGCGTCAAGATCTTTGTCGTGGTGTACCGTAACTACGGCCAGACGATCCCCATTGATTCGTCGTGGACCAAGCACTCGTTGTTGGATCTTCACCCGAACATCTTTGTGGTGCGGTCGCCCAACCAGTGGCTGCAGAACACATACTTTTGGGCGCATCACGAAAAGATCTGTGTCATTGACCACACTGTGGCGTTCCTAGGAGGAATTGACCTGTGCTTTGGACGATGGGACACGCCCGACCATGTTCTGACCGACGACGCCAAGCAGCCGTTTGGAACTCCCGAAGAGGGTGGATTCCAAATGTGGCCTGGTAAGGACTACTCGAACCCTCGTGTTGCCGACTTTTCGGCCCTCGATAAACCGTTCGACGACATGTACGACCGCACAAAGGTGCCTCGGATGCCGTGGCATGATGTCCACATGATGACTGTGGGGCAGCCGGCCCGTGATCTTGCCCGTCACTTTGTCCAGCGCTGGAACTATCTTCTCCGTCAGAAGCGTCCGTCACGGTTCACGCCACTGCTTGTGCCTCCACCGGAGTTTACTGAGGAGGAGATTCGCCAGTTGAACCTCGCCGGCACGTGCGAGGTTCAGCTGCTGCGGTCGGCCTGCAACTGGTCCACGGGTCTCAAAAAGCATGAACAGAGCATCCAGAATGCGTATCTCAAGGCAATCGAGACGTCGCAGCACTTTGTGTACATTGAGAACCAGTTTTTTATTACTTCAACCACAGTGGAGAATACGCCTATTGAGAACCGGATTGGTGACGCCCTTGTGGAGCGTATCATCCGTGCCCACGAAAAGGGCGAGAGCTGGCGAGCGGTCATTGTGATTCCACTCATGCCCGGGTTCGAGTCTCAAGTGGACATGCGTGAGGGCAGCAGTGTTCGTGTCATTATGCAGTGCCAGTTTATGTCTATATCGCGCGGATCACAGAGTATCTTCCGGCGGCTTGAAGCTGCTGGTATCCATCCTGACGACTACATTCAGTTCTTTTCTCTTCGCAAGTGGGGCAAGATTGGCCCGTCCAAGAAGCTTGTGACGGAGCAGCTGTACATTCACGCCAAGACCATGATTGTGGACGACCGCATTGCAATCATTGGATCCGCTAACATCAACGAGCGCTCCATGCGTGGGTCTCGAGACAGTGAGGTTGCGTCGATGATCCGTGACTCCCATTTGATTGACAGCACCATGGACGGCGAGCATTGGCCAGTGAGCAAGTTTGCCCATACGCTGCGTATGAGGCTGATGCGCGAGCATCTTGGTATTGATACCGACGTTGTAGACTACATTGAGCGCCGGATCGAGCTTGAGCGCGAAGCTGCTCTCTCCACTACTCACAATGCCAGCACCAATCCACAAACAACCGAGGCTGAACAGTCGATAGCCCAATCCCATCTCATGGGACACGCCCAACCACAGCCGCAATCCACGTCCCAGGCCCGAGCCCAGTCCCAGGCCCAGCATGTCTTGGCTGAGCAGGAGGATGAGTACACACACAACTTTAGCGAGATTCACAGCTTCAACTATCTTGCTGGCACCGACAATATAGGCATGCGTGAAAAGAAAGCCATGAGCTACGACCCGCGTATTCAAGGAAACCTTAAGCATAAAGAGGATGTGGACGGCCATGGTGAAGATGGCTGGAAGAGGGAGAAGCACGCCAAGACGGGAGGGAACTCCACTGCGGATCACACTATCACTGCCGGGCTGCCTGAGGTTGACGAGATTGAAAAGATCTGGCAAGAAGCGTCTCGCGAGATTCGTACTCGTGTTCACAAGCAAGCCAGTAATGGAAGCAACCGCACTGACGGGCCCACCGATCATACCAGTCCCATTTCTTCCAATGGCGTCTATCCCGATGATTATCTCGCTGAGTCCCATCATCACGAAAACGGCGAGGAGCCTAATCCCCACCATCATCACCGTCATCGCCATCACCACCGTGATACTGCCGACGAGCTTCTTGCTTTCAAGCGTCGGGTGTATCACCGTATGACCGGCACCAAGGAGGAGGACGGCGGCATCTGTCCGTGGGAGTTTAGCGATCCGCTACGTGATGACTTTTACTTTGACCGCTGGCTCGCATGTGCCCAGAACAACACGTTTGTGTTCCGAGACGTGTTCCGGTGTCAACCCGACGACGAGGTTTCCACGTGGAAAGACTACAAGGAGTGGAGTGCTTACGGTGAGCGGTTTTCTACAGAGCAGGACAAGGCAGCCAACATGCCGCTTAGTTCGGATGACGCCAATGTCAGAGCCCATTCGCCCCTCAACCTCGAAGGTGGCGCCAAGATTACCAAAGAAGCCGAGCTCAAACAAGAGAAAGAAAAGCAGGCCGAGCTCCAACACTTCAAGGAACACGAGATTGACCGGTACCAGCAGGAAAAGGCTCACGGACTCGATCACCCTGAAGGGGAGCCGCTGGGCCATGATTTCGGCGACGGGATGGAGCCGCTCGAAAATGCTGAGTCTTTCGATAATATTGAGGCCCACAAATCTCACGACGCCGACGCCACCACCACCGAGGACGGACACCAATTGGCCCATAGTGATAGCGCCATCGATATGAGCTCGCACGCGAGCGTCAGCGAGTCGCGGGCCCGTCGCCGCATGAACAACAGGCACAACCGCCGGATGTTTTCGTGTGAGCAAGTGTATGACTACGGAACTGCAGAGAAGAAGCTTCAAGCCATCCAGGGACACCTTGTGTTGTTCCCTGCTGACTGGCTATCTCGTGAGCTTGATGCGGGTAATTGGTTCTACAACATGGACCGGATTCCGCCGCTTGAAATTTATGATTAATGCATTGATTTATTAGATTTTTCCTTTTCCGCTACTGCATGCGTCGGGCCGTTTTTTATCGGGCCACTGTGCATGTGCGGCTAGTGGACCCTAGTTGGATTTGTCAGATTGGCCCCGTCGGGATTGGCAGATTCTCTGAACCTCAAACAAATGGGTCTGCTGTCGTTGGGGACTCCCTTGCAATGGGAGGAGGTGAAGAAGCATGGCGAGCATGTACGTGAGCATGGAATCGAGCAGTTGATCCAGATCTTCCACAACAACCGTGACATCAAGAACAAGGGTCTGTTGTGGGGGGACGAGGTGGAGTACATGGTGGTGGACTTTGACGACGCAAATCATACAGCCAGGCTGTCTCTCCGGCAGAGTGAGATTCTCAAGCTGCTTGAGTCCGTCGATCCATCATCCAACGTCAGTTTCCATCCAGAGTACGGCCGTTACATGTTGGAGGCTACACCGGCGAGACCCTTCTCAGGAGAGTTTGAAGACCTTTTGCGCGTACAGCCCAATATGGAACAGCGACGCATCATTGCACAGCAACACATGACCAAGACCAGCGAGTGTCCGTTGACGGTGACGTCCTACCCTATGTTGGGTGCGCCTGGTGAGACGTTTACCGACCCGGCTCACGAGCCCAATGGGCCTGCTGCGCAGTCTCTGTTTCTACCCGATGAGCTAATCAATAAGCACGCGCGGTTTCCCACGCTTACTGCTAATATTCGCTCGCGCAGAGGCAAGAAGGTGGCCATCAACGTGCCCATCTTCAAGGACACAAACACCCCCGTTCCGTTTGACGACTTTTCAAAGCTGGTGAGCGAGCCCGGAGCTGCTCTGCCCGACCATATCTACATGGATGCTATGGGATTCGGTATGGGGTGCTGCTGTCTGCAACTTACGTTCCAGGCGACTGACATTACCGAGGCGCGCAACCTGTACGACCAGCTGACACCATTGGCGCCAATCATGCTTGCGCTTACCGGTGCTTCTCCAGCATACCGCGGGTTCCTCAGCGACCAAGACGCTAGATGGAACGTAATTGCTGGGTCTGTGGACGACCGCAACAGCGCGGAGTTGGGTGAGACTACGGTTGAGGACGAAAAGTCGGCCCACACCATTAAGTGGAACTCACAAACACGCATTCACAAATCCAGGTACGACAGTATCGACTGCTACATCTCCAATACTAACGAGACCCTGGCCAAGAATCCCGACGAGTATAACGACCAGACGCTGGTAATCAATACAAAGGTGAAGCAGCGGCTGCTGGACGCGGGTTTCGACGAGCTGCTGGCAAACCATTTTGGCCACTTATTCATCCGCGATCCACTCGTCATTTTCCAGGAGCTGCTCAACCAAAACGACGAGACCGACAGCGATCACTTTGAAAACATCCAGTCCACCAACTGGCAAACCATGCGCTTCAAGCCCCCACCTCCCAGAGCTGAGGGTGATGATGCAAACACCAGTGTGGGCTGGCGAGTCGAGTTCCGTCCCATGGAAGTACAGGTGACGGACTTTGAGAATGCCGCGTTTGCCGTCTTCATTGTGCTGGTCACTCGTGTGATTCTCTCGTACAAGCTCAACCTGTATATGCCCATTTCCAAGGTGGACCAAAACATGAAGGTGGCGCACTTCCGCGACGCTGTCAACAAAAACTCCTTTTGGTTCCGAACAAACATCCTCGCAGGCGACACCGGTCACGGTGTCTACAAGCAGCTCAGTGTGAATGAGATTATCAATGGCGCCCCAGACAAGGGCTTTGTGGGTCTCATCCCTCTGGTTCGCCGCTACCTGCAGGTGATGAACGTGGACTTGAGTATTCTGTGTCAACTCGAATCCTACCTAGATCTTGTCAGCAAGCGCGCGAGCGGAACACTATGCACGGCTGCTACATTTATCAGACGATTTATTGATGCGCACCCTGACTACAACCATGACAGCCGTATCTCCCAGCAGGTCAACTACGATCTCATGGTTGAACTGCGCAAGCTGACACATGACCGCACTCAGTGGGATACTGGCCTTGCCAAGGACTTTCTTGGCGGCCTGAACTAGCATGTAAAATAGACTGCATTGCAAAATACTAAATGCATTGGCTAATAGACTTGGAACAGCACGTGACGGTCACGTGCCGGAAATATGCATTTTATCTGAACCCTGAAATGCGCTTGTTGTTGTCTTGTAACTGCCGGCATGGATCCGCACGAGGAATATATCACCCGGTCGGTGATCAATCGGCGCAAAAAGCGCCGGACCAACGAGATCATCGGCCACGTCAAGGTCCGCATGGAATCCATCGATGACGACGAAATCGCGAGACTCAAATCCAACATGGCCCTGTGTCCTCCAGGTCTTAGTCTAGCTGCGTCTGCGTCTGCGGCCGCTGCGAGCGCTGCGAACCAGCGACGCAGATCAAGTCTGGGACAGTACTCGACAGCACTCTCGGATCTTCCAACAAAATTGGGCAACTCAGAACGACAGCCATTGAAAAAGCACCACAACCGTATAATTGAGCGAATTCTGCTTGTGATCCCGCTCACCGCCAGCTTGGTCATCAACCTGTTTAGAATCCCCGGCCCAATCTTGATCTGGCTATTTTCGTCCATGTACTGGACCTCAGGGGACATATATGCATGGGCCATGCCCGTGATGTACGCACTGACCCTTGACAGCTTCAACAAAATGAGTATATGGACGTGCCTATGTCTATCATGGACATCACTATCGTCTACATCGAAATCGTGGAACCAGGTTGCGGATGCAATTCTGTACTATGTAACCGTGATAGCCACGACGCCCACCGCACATCATCTTCATCATCATCATCATTACGATGCCCATCACTTTCAGCATAAACACCTGTCACCGCGACAAAACATACGGCAAGGACCTTCAGTTCTACCGATAGACCTGTATGTCAATGTGGAATCAGCAATGCAGTCGCTGTGCGGCCAGTCGCTGAGTCACACTGAAATCCGGCTATTTTCGCAGCTTTTCTGTGCCCTTGCGTTCTATGAGCCCGAGATTGACCAAATGTCCTTTGGCACTAAGGCCGCCGCCGTCGACATGCTGCTACCTGGTCAGTATACGAGAGTTGTTATCCTAGCAGGAGCAATGGCACTTTTGTGTTGTGGCAGTTATGTGGAGCAGATTGTGTCCATATCGCGCATCGTGGGCGCCCACAAGCGTCCTGCCAACGCCCAGGCCATCAAAGTTAGACTCGCGCACCGCGGATACCTCATGTTCTGCGTCGCAGCATTCCTCGCCTTCAACCTGTTTGTGGCTGGATCTCTGCCCGCATGGGCAATTCCCACTAATCTGCTGACGCCTCAGTTTTTGATCGACCTAGCCAGCTATTTGCTGATAGGACCCGCGCAGACGTTGAATCAATCACTGACGTCCCACCACAGAATCATCCTGTACTGGGCGGCACTTCTCTCGACGGTATGCGTCGCGGTGTTCAAATATACCAAGACATGGCGCCTCGACTTGCGGCGCAAGTCGTGGCACCTATGTGTGGTTGCAATGTTTGTTCCTCCGCTCGTGTTAGGTCCATACCTACGCGACGACCCGCGCGTCGCGGGGCAGAATGCGCAGTTCATTGGCCTGTGTTTGGCCATTGCGCTGGTTGCTTTCATCACCATAGAGGTGTTGAGAGCGGCCAACGTGCCGCCTTTTGGAATGGCCATCCACAAAGCACTGTCTCCATTCACCGATAATCGTGACACTGTGGGCCCCATCATTGTGTCACACATCTATCTTCTCATTGGCATTTCGCTACCCATCTGGGCAGCAAAATCTAGGGTGGGGCTTGTGTGTCTGGGGCTGGGCGACACTGCATCTTCCATCATTGGCCGTAAGTACGGCTCTCGTCATCGCATTTTTGGCGACAAGTCGGTCCAGGGTACCTTGGCATTTATTGTGGCCGTGACGGCAGGTCTCTACTGTACACAGACGGGTTCCCAGGTGGAGCCCAAATTTACAATCTACCAGACACTGGCGCTCGCTGCGGCGGGCGCTCTTCTAGAGGCCACCAGCAGGGTTAACGACAACCTCATTGTCCCTGCGTACGTTGTATGCATTTCTAAACTCATCTAACTATTTATACTTAGCTACTACTACTAGATAAGATATCCAATCATGAATAATTGATTCGCTGGTACCTGCCAAGAAGATGAACCTTGACGTGTGACGTAGATCTTGTATCAAAGCGACGATCTTACTATTAAAATCCACAAAAAGTAAGCAAGGCCAGTTCCGTCGCACATGTATTTCAAGTCCGCGCCCTAATTCTGCATTCATCGACGGAAACGGTTCTGCGCCATGCAACGGCTACGGACGCACGCTTATTAGGGGTGGGCCCCTGAATCTTAGCCGCCGCTAGCCTTGGCTCGCTTGTTATCTCGGGGCTCGGATACCCTGGTCGGAATATCATCGGAACCGCCGACGCCGTGTGGTCCTGTCACCCAATGTCACCACGTTAGCCCTAAATGACCGGCGTCCTGCAAGCTATAGTGGGGAAATATCTCCCCACCGTACGGCGCCTTGTTGCGCAAGCCAAAAAACAAAGGTGTCATGTCACTGACAACCGTAAACTTGAAACATGGAGAGCCGGGGCTAGGTTTGGCTCTAAGACAATGAGAAACACCACACCACGGTGCACCAGCCACATACATCGGCAAACGCTGGCGGGAACCGAGACCGTTGGTCATTGGGTCATTGGTCATTGGTCATTGGGTAGCTTGTAGTTTGTTTTTGGAATTTTATCCCCGCGGTATGTCCATTCCATGCGAGTCTGAGACATCCACGCTTTCTTATGATTCATCATGTGAGGTGTGTGAGGTGGTCAAGCATCTCGTGCCCGCTGGAGCCAAGAAAAGGTGGGCATGACACAAAAAGCAACCATGGCCAGTAACTTTATGTCACTGGCCACGCGGCGTTCTCATGATCGATGCGTGTGGTTTTTCATCGATTATAGCCAAACACCGGCATGAGCGGTATTTAGACTTGCTCAGTGACTTTAGGGGGAATCTATGCACGTGATGACCCAGCCTGTTGAGTGGATCTAGATTCAATGTACAGCTAGAGACGATGTACAGCCAAGACTTTTTGTGTGATGGGACAGATGGTCTAGAGACCAGCTGCCCCCTGACAAGCTGCACCTGACAACGTAAGCAGGCAAGTTTCGACGTCACCCAATCCCTCAGTAACCACAAATTGAAAGTGGGACCTAGCCCCAAGCTGCACAGCGCTGTGGATTATTACTCCTCTTTCAGCGCGTGCGTCTGACGCCTGTCGTCGGTTTCCCAACGGTTTCTGCCACTCATATGCTTGATCATGCAGCACATGCGCGAGGAGGGCTCCTAGCCCTACCGCTACCGTACCCCAGGTCTTGCTGTTTGTCTTTGCTTGTCACTCTAGAGCACACAACATACGATTTCTAGAGTCGGCTTGTCCGTGTGGTTTTGGAATGTGAGACGATCGCCTGGACGGCCGGTGGGTGCCCACCCAATTTTTTGGTTTGTTTGTTTGTTTGTTTGTTTGTTTGATAATGCGTTTTGACCTGTCAAAAACAAGCCGGTCGTCCGTAACGCAATAATCACCACTGTGGACCTTGCCTGAATCGCCGTAGTACAGATACACTTATCTCAGTCTGTAACTTTACCCATTGGGCACGGTCAGCTGCCGTGCAATGCAAGTTGAATGTTGCACGGCGCAGTGGCAGCAGGCCACACGGCTGACGATAACAGATACGCACGCACGCCCCTCGCTTGTGACATGTCCACAGAGGGACAAGGACAAAACCAAAATCTAAATAAAATCAAGCATGCACAAATGGTCAAGCCACTGTCAGGATTAGATTGGTCTCCACAATCCAGCGATCTGGCTAGCTCGGCGCTAAGCGTGCTGGCTTGGTGAGCCACAAGGTGAGGCAAATCTCTCGTTCCTCACTGGAAAAAAAAACCCACCGTCACATGGGTCACTGTGCAGCAACTCTCCCAAGTGTGAGCATCTCAAGACTGCAGTCAGAATCAACGTAGCTGTTGTAAATTGAGGGGTCGGCGGCAAACACAGTACACTGTAGAAAGAAAAAATAAAAATAAAGTAGAACATGGTCATTGCGCTCAACAAAAGCAAGGTGCGCTCGGACGGGTTTTTACCCCATCAAAAATCCAAACTCTACCCAAATCAACCCAAACAAAAAAAAGCAACCCCCAGAGGTGAAACCTTGATGGGTGCCACAGATTGTGTGTCCCACCCCGCTGTACTTGTCAGTGCGGGACCCCTTTTCCGTTTCTTTTTCTCCAGCGTCTATGTGGGTTCGTCCGTGAGTTTGTTGCATGCATGACACCTATAGCCAACAACTCCCTATACTTAGCTTTACTTTAACTGGGCACATTGTCTTTATCACTCAGCCATATATCATTGATTGAGTCAAGGCAGCTGACGATCATCACTAGACAGCATACAAAACACGAACGACGACGGCCCTTATAGCTGTGGCTGCGACCCTCCGCCGTTCCAGTCATCGATTTTTGATTTCAGACAGAATTCCCACCAAAACGACAACAAGTACCCCGCCAATAGTCTACATTTTGTGGACCCATGCTAGCAATGCACCCCCCTCCCGTTCACTCACAGCATGTTGCTGTTCCTTCGGCGGATCACAGGAATACCATCGGCAGCGACACCGACGCATCGGCTGACAAAGTGTCGTTGCCCCACCTTCACGAGTTATTTTCATTCGAGGCTTGGCCAGCAAATGTGCCCAGACCGTCAGCAGCAGTTGCAGCGACCGCTCCAGTGAGTCACCCTCAAAATCAACCCCAAAATCAGACTAGACTGGGACCCGCGTTTGGAGACGGCCACCGCCCAACAGCGTCACCAGCTGTTCAAGCAAAAGTGTTTAGTCCCACAATCCAAAATGCCTCGAAGCGACTATCCATTTCGTCCATAGGGTCGGGAGCGTCCATTCCCTCGTCCCTCAAACCGCCCACCCCACCTGCTCAAAACAGTATGCCCCACATCTACGCTGGGGACTCAAAGGACAAGATCAAAGAGGATCCTGACCAACAACACTACGGCATAGCCTCAAGACGGCCACCCAGCCCAGGCCCTACTGCTACTGGATCAGGACTTGGACTGGGAGTAACTGGACAGTCCATGCGCCCCTCTGGTTCTGGCTCGTCGTTCCATATGCTGCTGTCTGCTGCCGGCCAGGCGCAGGCAGCTGCAGCGAACCAGGGAGTTTCTCAAACAAATCATCACACATCTTCGTCCCCTCCCGCTCCGTACGGATCTGCGACAACAGTTAGGGGAATTCCACCCATTGATCTGCCAAAGGTCGAGCCAAATGCACCTCCATACCATTCGAGTCCTCGACCGCGACAACACGGTACACACCAGCGGTCCATGTCGACGTCGCTGTCTCCACGCTCGTCGCTTCCGCATGGCTACTCTGTCTCGCCCAGTACCAGACCATCGTACGGGGGATATCACCAGCAGCATCAACCACTGTCGACCCAGTACTCTGCGAGCCCAGTTCCTCAGCAATCACCCTACCCGGACTACCAACAACGACCCCCATACAGTGCAAATCCAAACACTAGTGTGACACAGCCACCAATTCAACCTCCTTCCGCGGAACCTGACCACGCCAACGCTGCGTATCAGAGCCAGGCGTCACAGCCTCAACACCAGCAGAACGCTTACCAGGCCGCCACAAACCATAAATTGCACCGCCAGGGGTACCAGGCTGTAGCTGACAGACACTACGAGTCTAACGCCATCCCTTCCCCTCCTCCTCCGCACGTCCACACCCACGCCCACGCCCACGCCCACCGTCAATCCTCGGGGCCCCAGTATTCATACTCGCCGCTTCCGCAGGTAGTCTCTCAGTCGCTGCCTATGGCTGAGTCTTATCCCCAATCCTACGCTCAGTCATCCTATTCTTCGACTCTGACTCCGTCCTCGCAACCTCTTCATGCCCATGGACCCCTCACGTCTCAGTCTCCTCCCCAGCATCACTATCATTCGTCGTCTTCAACCGCTGCAGCTCTTGCACACCCGTATGCCCACCCGCAGTCATACGCACACGCTCCTCCCGGGGGTCCTTCTACCCCAGGCCAGCTTCATCGTCCTCTGCACTCTCAGCAAATACAGGCAGAGCCCTATATTCCTCCCATCAAGCGACGGGGTAATCTTCCACGACATGTGACAGAGCTACTGCGGTGCTGGCTAGCAAACCATATCCACTATCCGTATCCCACTGAAGCAGAAAAGCTGCAGCTGATGCGCGATACAGGTCTGTCGCTTAACCAGATCTCCAATTGGTTTATCAATGCCCGTCGTCGTCGGATCCCTGCAATCTACAAGACTGGCAAGGCCATGTAACGACCAATCACTAACCTCTACCGCTACCTTTCATTTCTCACTCTAACCTCCTCTAACCTTTGACCTAACTTCTCACGACCCCGCTAACCCCTATCTATGTATGTAACCTGATGTTTTTGTATATTAAATAATAGCAGTCATCCAACTCGCTTATATGGATGTAATCTGACGTTTTGTATCATTAAATCAGTCAGTCACTCTACATCCATGCCAGGCGCTTCTTCACCAGCCTTCTCAATACTGGGAGCTGGCTCTGAGCTAGCTTCTGCTCGACCACCTGCTCGCTCCTCCTCTTCTTCTTGTCTCTTTCGCTCTTCGTCTTGCCGGAGTCCCTCCCGGTCATTCTCCATAGCTGCATCCCACCGTCGGCCGTATCCTCCTCTGCCAGGATCATAGTTCTGACGGAATTCGTCTCGGACTTGTCCTCCCGCAACACCACGGCCAAACTGCCTTCCTTCAACAAACCCAGGATCAAGATCTATCGTCACCACCCGGTCGTCTAGCTTGGTTTCGTGAAGATACCGCACGCAGTTGACGGCTCCGTCATGGGTGGTATACTCCACAAAACAAAACCCACATGGCGTCCGTTGAATCCGGTCCAGTCCCATGATTATGCGCTTGATCGCTCCTGCCTGCGAAAACAGCTCGTACATCTGCTCCTCCGTCGTGTAGAATGAAAGATTACCCACATACACGGTGCATGTAGTGTCGATGGCCTCCAGCTCCTTGCGTCCACGCTGCGACCTCCGAGCTTGCCGTAATATGTAGGAGCTGGGCCCATCCATGCGCTCCGTCGAGTTCTTGGCGAATTGATCGATCTGCATCATCGTTTACTACACTATACACCACTTTCACCACAAGCTAAATAAATACATGCACATTGAGCCCTAACCCGCTTCATCCCATTCATCAATCACAAGTCAATTGCTACTTCTTTTGCACCAATGATCTCAATCTCCCCTCCTATGGCTTCTGTCCCTAGGATACTGGTATCCAGCTTGTACTCATGACCGGCATCAATCTTCTTTTGGATCAGTCGAGTCAGCCAGTCCTGTTTTTCCCGGTTGGTCATTGATGATGTCAGCTCTCCGCCTGCCATATCTCGCACCGCATTGTCTATAGCTACGGACGAGCTTGTCACGGCTGCTCCTGTTTCGTTAGATTCGTTAGTATTGTCTGCTTTGTTAGGCTGTTCCGCTGAGGTTGCGTCTGTTTGTACAATTGCATCTCCTGCCGTGGCTACCTTCACCCCGCCTATCCTTTGTTGTTCTGCTGGCATACGCCCTTGCACCCACTCGATAAAGTCTCTCCATCCTTGCATTGTCCATTCTCCCTCTTCCCAATAGTCGAGCTGCGAATTTGGCCGTATGAGACGTGTTTGCTCCATCGCAAGTCCTAAATCATCGACTCCCACGTCATTTTCTCCTGCCAGTTGAGCAGCTTGCCTACTCTTGTGTGCTAGTAGGTCTAGGTACCGAATAAATATGTCTGTGATGGTGTCGAGCGTCGAAGGCGAGCATCGATCTATCCCGGCGCTCTTAAGAATCTGTGCACATGTCACCCTAGTTGCCGCAAAAAAGAAGTCACTCATCTACTCTTCCAAGGGTGTGTTCTCCCCAGCTTTGTTTTAGCGAGACTGTGTATGCCTCGTGAACTCTGCTCCTCCTACTCTCCAGTTGACTGACAAGCGTTGCAGGCTAACTCTATTTGCAGGCAATTGTGGTGGTGTGTCCAACCCTACGCTCACTTGACACATGGCCCTCAGTCTATATGCCGTCAAGGCCGTCTTGTTGCTCGACAATGACGGCAACCGGATTTTTACCAAATACTACGAAGGTGGTCCGCTTCCATCTGCTCAGACTCCAGGCCAATTGACGTCCGCCACCGCCCAGCTGGCCTTTGAAAAAGGTCTCCACGCCAAGGCTCGCAAACAGCCCAAGGGCGAGATCATGCTCTACGACAGCCAGATCGTTGTCTACAAACAGTCCGTAGACGTATTCCTGTACGTCGTGGGCTCCATGAACGAAAATGAACCCATGCTCTACCAAGTCCTCGTCGGACTAAGGGAAGCCCTCGACATTATTCTAAGACAGTCCATTGACAAACGCACTCTTTTAGAATCATACGACCTCCTTGCTCTTGCAGTCGATGAAACAATAGACTCGGGCGTCATTCTCGAAACTGATCCCATCATCATTGCGTCTCGTGTCTCGCGGCCACCTGTTCACGAACAGAATCTCAGCTCCATCAGTATTGACAATCCCGACGGACTGCGTAGCATGTTCAACTTTGCCAGGGAACGCATATCCGAAGGACTTAGAAAGATTTAATTTATGTTATGTTCTATTATGACTTTATTTGCGAATGACTTTATTTGCGGCCTTTCTTGGGCGGCCCTTTCTTGCCCTGATCTTTCTTTTGGCTTGCACCACCAAGACTGAGTCTTACCCGCGTCACACTCATGCACTGCAGGATCTCCTGTTCCTTGACACCTCTGATGGCTTCAAGCTCGCTGGGCCATGCGTAATCTGGATCGGTCTCGCTTGCGTCGGTCTTGGCCAGACTCAACGAGTGCATCATGTCCTTGACTGCCTTGCCCTTCTTCACAACTCCCGCCTGCACTTTCACCTTGTACTTGAGCTTTTGCATGCTACTCCATGGTCCAAAAACCGGCACAGCCTGGAGCTCGCCTCCTACCTGATCCTTACTCTTGAGACGCCCAACAAGCCGCTTAAAGTCGAGATCTTGGGCTCCATCGTACTCCTGCGTCAGCTCCTCTCGAATTTTCTTCTGTTGCATCTCCTTGGCCTTTTGTTGTCGCTCTTTTCGGAGTTTTTCGCTCTCCTTCTTCTTCTGCTCGGCCTCTTGCTTCGTGGGCTTGCGCTTGGACTGGGGTTTGGTGCTGGGAAGTACAACCGGCTTGTTTTCTGGCTTCTTTTGCTTCTTACGCGTCTTTGGGGGCTTTTGCTCGCGAGCCTTTTCTTTATCGGCGACTTTAAGTGATGCAAGTTGCTGCTCAATGTCGAGAACATGTGATTTCTCTTCAGGTTCGGGCGATTTCTCCTCTGGATCTTCCTCAGACTGTGATTCTTCAGATGAATGCTTCACCTCGGTACCATTCTTTGCAACTTCTTCCTCTGGTTCCTCCTCAACAGGCTCCTCATTAGCAAGCACTTCTGGTTCCTCTTCTATAGGCGCCTCCTCGATAGCCTCGTCCAACTTCTTTCCTCCGTCGGCTTCCTCCCCTTCATCAACATCAACATCTGGAAACTCCTCGTCAGAATCAAATGCAGTATCTGGAAACTCCTCATCAGAATCACCGTCCTCCGCACCCTCTACAACAGGAGCTGCCTCACCCTGCTCCTCTTCCTCTCCTTGCTCCGGCATCAACCACATAAACCCAATCCCCATGTCTAGCTGACAAGGAGGTAGGTGATTCTTGTCCCCGTTGATCACGAGAAACTCGCTTGTCACAACTTCACCTTCACTGGTCATCTTAGGAACCTGGTCTCGAGTTGCCCACCACGGCGAAACTGCCATCTTCTTCTCCCAAGCTTCCGATGCTGCCGTACAGTAGATACCCGCCTGAATCAACGTTGTTGGAGGAATGGCCCTGGTTGCCGTCTGTTCGTGGTGATGGTTCTTCACTACCACAATAGGCGCACCACCAACATCAGCGTGGACAAGAATGTCACGAGTTGTAAAGAACTTTCGTAGCAATAGGTCGTTCTGCACCATGTCACGCCCCGCCAGGCACAGAAACCCATCAGACGAGATGAACCAAAAGAACTTTTCAAACCACAGCGGCTCGCGGATCGTGTGCATCTGTTGGTGTGAACTTGCATTCTTCTCCAATGCCTTTTGCAGATCACGCTTGATTTTCTTTTCCGCGCTCTTGTATGCCTGGTCGGCCTGCTGTATGGTCCGCTCTTGCTTCGCAGCCGCGGTCTTCTTGACCTCAAAGTAGTTTCGCGCATTTGCATACACTGTCAGATCGAGATCCACCTCGATCTTGAGGTACTTGACATTGTTGTTCTTTTTAGTGCTCGGCTTGGCATTTTCGCTCTCAGACTCGGACGAATCATCCTCGTCCTCGTCGTCGTCGTCGCTATCGTCGTCACTACTGACCCCCTGGCCGTGGGTAGCTCCAATGCCAGTGGGGATCTTGACGGTAATGCGGTTCTTGGCCAGATTGAGCGGCAGCTCAAGCATTTGCGCCATCGGATTGCGTCGTGACTGCTCTAGCTTGATGAGGTTACCAATATCCACCCAGTCCATACCCTGGTTCATCAGGCCACGGACGGCATCCATTGTCTCCTCAACACGGTTGGCGTATTCTAGAAGCGCGTGTCCCTTTTCGCTATTAGATTGTTGAACCCCTTCGAGTCCTTTAACCCGTTTCTCTTTTTCGTCTTTAGCAGCAACCAATCGCTTGGCTGCTTGAGATTCTTGGTTGTTGAGACGGATCGACGCTCGAGTCGCCTCAATACTGCTAAAGTAGATATCAATGGCTTGGTTGAACGACGGAGTCCATGTTTTGCGGGTCTTCCCATCACCACTATCTGTAGCCTTGACCTGCTCTCCCAGAACCGGGAAAAAGTCGTTGTATAACACCTCCACGCTGTTGATATCTACGGACTCGTCCGGCTGCAGCACCACTGCTGCTTGCGCGCTAGCAGCTTCGTTAGCCTCGTATTTTGGGTTCAGCTCGCCGATTACACAGCCGGGAATGGGGTCCTGTGCAAGCAGAAGATCCGTCATGGTGCGCGCCTCACTGAGCACCTCAACTAAATTGTTGACCCTCTCCTCGCTTTCAGCAATCTCAGTCAAGTTCTTGCTTTTGCCGTCAAACCCATGTTTGGCCAGGCACTGCTCTACAAAGGTTCCACTGATCGCCGGGTTGTTCATGTACAGTACTCGGGCTAGCGTGGGCTTATCCTTCTTGCCCGTGGATGCTGCCGGGCCACCGCTGAGCCAGGATTTGATCTGCTCTGGCGCAACATTTGGTCCAGCTCCCAAACTAGACGTCTCGCCTCGCAGGTGTTCCTCCAATGGGTACTGCTCTCCCACCGCGCACCGCGCTTGCCTCTCGGTCGCAGACACTACGCGCTGCAGAGACAAAATCCGGTGGTTTTCGTCCAGCAGAATCATGTTTCCACCAGCATAAAACTCAATCACAAGATAATACATCGACCCAAAGCAGAACGACAGAATCCGGTTCTCCTGTCCCACGTCTATCCTTGTCAACCGTCTAGTCTTGAGGTGTTTCCTCAATTTGCTCACAAATCCAGACGGCGACGTTGTCGTTTGGCGAGAGTACTCTGTCAGGTGNAGCAGAAATAGGTGGGACGACGACCTCAAGTCGTAGATGTTCTGTAGTCGGTAGTTTACCACCTCTCGCTCAAGTTCTCGGCTGATCGCCTTAATGTCGATATAATTGAATCTTTGCTTGTTAGTTTCTATGCACAGACACCCATGCCGATACAAATGTGCTTACCTTCATCTTTAGGTGCCGTGTTGGGACTATCCAGGTTAATAAACTCTCAGCTATTTGTAAACATATTATGTCGCCATAAGAAATGGTGGCGAATTATCTTGATTTCTTTAGCGCTGGCCCTGGTTCTGCCAAGAATCTGGCGTTACGTTACTAGCAACTAGGCGATCATTAAAGATCCTGGCTATGACCTCCATGAACCAAGTCTTGTTTTATCTCCGTGGGGAATGCAGCGATTGCACCCATCGTACACTGTTATTAATTCCGTCGTCATCTATTAAACTAGCGTCCTGGTAACTACAGTCTGCGTGCGTCTGAACCAAAATTTACCATGGACGGTGAGAATTTTCTGGTTCGCGACCTCGGCTCTGCTCACATCATTACTGGGACAAGGAACCAATCTTACAGCCAGTGCACATCGATCCCAGGGTGTTTGGCCTCAAGCAATGGGATGGCCGCCCTTCTGCGGTTTTCAGCATCTGTCTCTGCCTGCTCGGCATCTTCTCTCCCAAAGGCGCTGCGCTTACCCACAAAAAGTTCTTTCATGTTGCTAGCACGCTGCGCGAATATCAGTTCATGGAGAGCCTGTGTGTCTCCGTCGGCCAAATATGAGTGCTCCCAAAACATGTCGAGATATTGGACGTTGACCATTCCAAGAGCCACCAGCTGGCGACATACTTTGGCCTGGATATTGCAGAATCCGGCTTCTTCAACATGTTGGAGCGTGCGTTCGTTGGCATTCTCTGGGTAATCGGGATGAAGCACAGCATATGGACTGGTGAGCCTGAGCTTGCGTAGCGTGGCAGCTTTGGGCAAAACCACGTACAACTGGATTTGGTCCGACAAAATTCTACCACGGAAACCGCCAATCACTAGCATTCGCAGGCCACTACACCGCGACAAGTCTAGTGTCTGCGGAGAACGCTCCCAGAACGAGCTGGTCTCGTCCATGTTTCGAAAGGTGATGTGGAGTTTGGTGAGACGTTCTGGCAATCTTTCACGGAGTGCCTGGCCAACCGTTTCAGGATGAGGCGGTTCCAAGTTTGCTGCAAATCGTGCTCGTGGTCTTTTCTCTCGCTCATCCATTGGCAACTTTGAGCTAAAATTACTGGCATCTACGTCAAACAGTTCGAGCCTCTCTAGCGGTTTCCACGCCTCGTCAAGTACAACCTTGCGGAGGTTGCATAGGCTAGGATTCGACAGAGCCAGGCTGCGCAACCCGTGCTTGTTGACCGCTGTGGTATTCAGAAAGTCGAGAAAGCCGCTGAGCTCTCTGTTGTATTCCATGCTCTGGCCCTCGTAAAGCGTTATCAAATATATGAGTCGCCAAATGCCTCCAGGTGCGTCTCTCCACAGATTCAACTGCCTGGGTCCGTCCGTGGTCTCACGAAAGCTGTACTTGAGTTGCGACCAGAACTGGCGCTGGTTGTCTACTACATGCCGCCATGCTTTGCATACGCTACGCAGCTGCATAGCCTTGATAGGCTGACGGGTTTTATCCTCATCAATAGGTCGCACGGCACTTAGGAGGATCTGTTCCCAAAGCTCGTAAGGAAGGTTGAGGTCAGCTCTCTTGCATGACTGATCATGATCGCCAAGGCGCTCCTGGTATCTCGTAGTTGTTGACATCAGAGATTCTTTGGATTTGTAGTCGTCTTCGTGGGATGAATGCATGCGTAACATGCATGAACCTAGTAGCTACTCGTATCTTCCGCTCTTGTCGAATCTTACCAAGATAATAATAGTTTACCTTAGTCTTGCAGCTCGTACTTTTCGATTAGAGCCGTGGCCACAAACCTTTATTAGCGTCTGACTCAAGGAAATTGATGTTTGATTTTCACTCGCAATTCGCCTAGTTCTGCTTAGCTTGCGTGCCACAAACGCATCCATAATTTACTCGGTGTATTCTATGGTTCCCCGAGCTCGAGCCAAGGTAGGTGCACGAAGATAAAGTGCAAAGATGATAGGGAACCCATAGGCATAATTCGAATCTTGATACTATACTCATGCCTTGCCGTGCGCTTTGCCAGTCCAGTTCGATCCCAGGGTGTTTCCACCTTTCTGCCATAAACACAGTTATTGTAAGCATCCTAATCCCACTGCGGTTTTCAACATCTCTATATCGTGCCTCCACGGCATCTTCTGCTGGCATCACTTCCTCCCAGTCCCACTCCCACTTCGGCATAGATTCCCAAGTTGGAAAGTCCACAACAAGTTTTTTCATGCTGCCAGCATGCTGTGCGAAGAACAGTTCAAGCAGAGCCTCTATGTCGGCCAAACACGAAAAGTCCCAAAGCGCTTCGAGGGATTGGACGTTTACCATTCGAAGTGCCACCAGCTGCCGACATACTTTGTCCCGGATGTTGCAGAAATCGGCATCTTCAACGTGTTGGAGTGGGAGCTCGTTGACACTGGGTGGTCGGGATGAAGCACAGCATATGGAATTGTGAGCTTGATCTGGCGGAGCGTGGCAGCTTTGGGCAAAACCACGTAAAACTGGATTGGGTGCAAGCCGTACCCGATGGAATCATAGTCGTAACTGTATATCTCTAGCTTGCGCAGGCGTCTACACCGTGACAAGTCCAGTGTCTGCGGAGAAATCCTCCAATGGTCACCCATATCGCCAAAGCTGATGTGAAGCATTCGGGCAATCTTTCACGGAGCGCCTGGCTAACGGTTCCAGGATACAGCGGCTCTACCGTTCCCGCAAATTGTGCGCGTGTGCGCTCATCCATTGGCAACTCCGAATAAAAGTCCTCGGAGTCTACGTCCGTTCTCTAAAGTTTTGCACCCGTCGTCAAACACAACCTTGCAGAGGTTGTTTAGGCTAGCACTCGACACTGCCATGTTCCGCAACCCATGCTTTGGGACCGCTGTGCCTACCGCAAAGTCGAAAACATCGTTGAACCCGTCGATGATCTCGGGCACCCAATGGCAGTCTTCAAGCTCCATCAAAGTTCTGTGTCGCCAAATGCATGCAGGTGCGTCTCTCCACAGATTCAACTTCTGCGAGGGTCCTGGGTGCTCCAGGTGAGCTTGTGTCTGAACCTCTCGTCAGTCCCACCCACTGCGACCAGAACTGGTGCTGATTGTCTACTACAGCCCGCCACGCTTTGCACATGCTGCGCAGCTGCATAACCCTGATAAGCTGACGGGTGTCGAACGCATCGATATGTCGCACAGCACTTAGGAGGACCTGTTCAAGCACCTTGTAAGGAATGCTTTTGATGCTGGCTTTCTTGCATCAGTGGTCATTGGTCGCGAAGGCGCTCCTGGCATCTTGTACATGTTGATATCATTGTTTGTTTGGTTTTGTGGGGTTGATGCTATTTCTGTAGGGGTCTTAAAAGCATATGTGGCATGCATAACTGTTTGTCCCTCGGCTCTTTGTCAAATAAATACTAAGCTAAGGTTGGTCTACGTTGGGCTAGAACGCCCCCTAGGTTCCCTTTATATAACCTGAGCGGCTTTTCGATATCTTTCTAAAAAGCCAAGCGCTTCGGTACCAGTCGTTTTCTGTATCATCATCATCATCATCATCATCACTTCATTATTCTGATGTTTAAATGTCACACGGCCGCTTCGACTGTATGTGGGTAACGGCGACCACTAGATTCACCCCCCGTTTGTCTAGTGTCACCCCCCAAAACCTTAAAAATAGTACTAAGTTTATTATGTAAGCTCAGTCCATCGCCCGTCATCATCGTCATCGGCATCACCATGACTACCTTCCCAGACGACTGCCTCCCTCCCGAGGCTATATACCACTCCCGAGATGCCTTATGTACTCTACGGAGTAGTACGGGGCTGGCCCACACACGTGGCAATGAGGAAGGTTGAGGAACAGCGGAAGCTACTTGCAAAGACACGAGGAAGCGTCGCAACTGCTTCTTGAGCCTCGACAGCTTATTGAACCAGTTGGGCGTGTTCCCTGCGTCATTCAGATATACTGTAGTTAGCTGCAGCGATGGCAATATCGTTGGTGGCGGCAGATGAATTTGGTGCATGCAAAATTGCTGTAATAACCGCTATAAACTTAGTAATCGGGTCAATGTTAAGGTTACGGGGTGTGACACTAGACAAACGGGGGTGAACCTAGCGGTCGCCGTTACCCACCTTATCATGATTAAGCTATTATCATAATTTCTTCGCCCAACGGTTCAATTACAGTAGTCTCCGATCCTATCTGCCCCAATTGCCCGAAGCTTGTCCTCATCATATCAAGTCTTGTCTTTACAAGGCAATCTTCAATTCGACGTTTAATCCGAGGTAGCCGTAAGGCGAAAAGGCAGCTCATACAAGTTTTTCGTGAGGTGCAGACTCATCGGCAATAACAAGCTACATTATCACGCGCAGACGATGATGATGGCACGGCGCACCAAGCACTCGCCATGCGTGCGTGAGCAGGGTTTCCTATTCCATGTCCTCTCTAAGACAATTGGCTTCGTTTGTGTGCCCCCGCTCAACAACTGCCTGATGGGGTGCAATTCACAAGAGCCGCAGCAATTCATAAGTGGGACCAAGGGTCTAGACGTCATTACCTAGACAGGCGCTTGCTGAAGATTTGTGCTCTTTGTAGTCTTTCAGAGGGTACCTGCTTGATTTCCCTGCCCTGAGCGTTTCAGGATACTCCCAATAATTGCCTCTCCAAGAATAGCAAATCCGAGCAACGCTTGCGACGAATAGACCTCCTAGACAAGTGTTTCAAGAGAAGAGCCTGAATCAGGCATATATAGACACGCAGTCTCTTTTAGTCTCTTGGTACGACGTACGATACATGTTACTATAGTAAATGATATTGAGTCTCCCTCACTAGAATTCATGAGAAAGACGCAATGCCTTGAAGGATTTGAGGATTAGCACGCGGCTTGCGGGGTCGACTATGCCATTGTTTGCTTCAGGAGGAGCTGTGATAGGTCTAAAGCTGCTTACTATGGTTTGATATCGTGGATATGTTCCGAGTCTTACCGAGTTGTCGAGATCCTCTGTAACTTTTATTCTGTAGAAGGTTAGACAACCGCCAACCATGGTTAGGCATGGGAAGGTGTGTCTGACGAGAACTGGGAGGTTGGACCAATGGGGCAGCCAAATCAATGCAGGTACCCCCCGAAAGAGCACAATCTTGACAGCAAGCGCCTAGTCTAGATAATATCTATAGACCCTGAGTCCCTTGCTGTCAGGGATAGTCCAGTAGTCTGCGACAGGACCAACCTCGCTGATGCCGCCAGTGTCGATACCAGCTCGGTGCCAGTGAATTGAGAAGAATTTCCCACCCAATCAGGCAGTTGTTGAGCGGTGGCCTAGATCCTCACAAAAGCAAACCAATTGTCTCTATGCAGTACCGCGGTCCGTTGCGTGCCAAACTGAACAGATCTGTCAGGCGTTCGTTCCACTGAACATCTAAAACATGCGGGTTAGATGGAGCTCAAAAGCGGCTCGGGATCAGCCCAGCGCTCTTGCTTCCGTACCTAAGTCTCTACGTTCTTATCCGTTAAGTGCAAGACGTCCGGGTATCTCGGTCCGGTGGGGCAGGAGATATAGGTAACTCTATGAGACGCTATATATACGGCTTGACTTGTGTTAGAAACAGAAGTAAAACGGAATGTCCACTTTAATCCCAACCGCAAAACCAAGCAGCGAATGGACGGTCACTGACGCTTTAATCAGAACCGCAAAACCAAGCAGCGAATGGACGCCCAATGATTTGGTTGCATTCAATATATCTGTTCAACCAAATACCGACGAAATATTCTTCGGCTACAAAATAAACTCCGTCAACATAGACAATTATTCACCAGGCATACGAGCATCTAAGACCAACCGAGACGATCCAGATGCCTACACACTTTTCAAATACATGAATCTCGCAATGTCAGTTCGGGAGGATGCAGAAAGCGCTGTCGATGATTTCGTGGTGAAACTCTTCCGGTACATCGGCTACACTGATTTGTACCACCTTGCCTGGACTCGCAAAAACATCTCTCTATACATGTGTGGCCAGAATGTTCTTGCTAAGATCGACGTGTGCATCATGAATGAAAATCGGGAAATTCTTCTTCTAGTCCAAGAAATTAAATTTCAGATGTCTTCGTCTCTTTCCGATCCTAGACCCCAACTTTTCGCTAACGCTATTGCTGCTTTCCAACATAACAACAAGATTCGCGAACAGGACCTACAGCTCCCACCTCTCGACGAATACACCTTCCCATGTATGACCATGGAGGGCACATGTCCAACCTTCTACAAAATCAAAGTTACAAAGGCTCTCGACGACTCGGTCAGATCCGGAACTTATCCGCAATATCAGACCATAGCAAGCAGCCATTCACCTGTGATAGGTGCTCCAAATCGCAAGAAAGGACTGTTTGACCCAACAACCCGTGAGCAAATCCTCAAAGCCTTCAAGGCATTCCGTCTTCTGATGAAGTTCTAGTTGGAGGTCTCACGTACATCTTGGCCAATTCAATTCAATATCATTTATTATAGTAAGAGACTAAGAGAGACTGTGTGTCTATATATGCCTCTTCTCCGGAAACGTTTGTCTAGGAGGTCTATTCGTCACAAGCTACTCCTTGAGAGGCAATTATTGGGAGTATCCTGAAACACTCGGCGGATCCTGTTGTTGTGTTGGAAAGCAGCAATAGCTTCAGCGATAACTTGGGGTTCAGGATCGGAATAAGGCTGAACAGTTTTGTCTCTTGGACTAGAAAAAGAATTCCCGTTTGTGAGCCCGACGTACTCGATTGTGGACCGGGTTTGTTTTCCGCAACTACTACATCAGCTGGCCGGAATGCACGCACTCAGCTGTCTTTGGTGGAAATACGACCCTGAGCTGTGCGTGCACAGCATTCCTGCGTGGTTCGCCGACTCTCGGTACAAAGAGTGTGAGGCTTGTGTGGACCGCAAGATCAAGTATCGCACCATAGCTACGGTCCAGAGTTTGTTAGTACTCCTACAGCGAGCCTTACTCCTCGATTCTACTGATGGTTTCGTCTAGCTCCATTCGTCCACGCGACCCTCACTCTTGACTCTATTCTACCTACTTCTCAGATACATGGAACTGGCAATGTCAGTTTGCGAGATGAAGAAAGCGCTGTCGTTGACTTCGCGGTGAACCTCTGTGAATACATCGGCTACACTGATCTGGACCACTTTTGCCGCATTTGTCAAGTCTTCTACGCAGATGTTTATGCTTGACTTGACTTGACTTGAATATCATTTATTATAGTCTCATGTATCGTATGCCATACCTAGAGCGACTGTGGAGGTCTATATATGCCTGATTCAGGCTCTTCTCGTAAAACAATTGTCCTTTGGTCGATTATGGCGATGCTTCGCTAGGATGGATGTTTATGCTAAGACCTTAAATCTATTTGTCTTTTTCCGATCCTGAACCCCAGCTTATCGCTGGAGCCATTGCTGCTTTGCAACGCAACAACGATCTAAGCCGAGATATGCGAAAGGCAGAGTGCCGTGGAGGAGATACTTGCTAGCCCATTGAAGATTCAGTGAGTTCTCGAAATACTCACAAGACTTCCCGACCTAGAAAAGGATCTGGCAACTCTGTACTAAAAAAATACTCTCGTAAACAGCTCTACTGGACGTTAAGCTCGCCAATCGGAGGTCCATGGGAGGCATTTCCGCATCTCGATATAATGCCTCTGTTGGTGTACTTCTATATGCTCGCGGACGTCCTTTACCACCAAATGGATAAGAACAAGACTAATTTTCACTATCAAGTATAGACCTCTAGAAGTTGTAATATCAACAATTGTGTAGGAGGTTCTTCTTCGTAGCCAATTTTACCCGCACCCGGACAAACGCTTGAAGGGAAGAGCATAGATATCTCTCTCAGTACGACGTACGATACATGTGACTATCATAAATGATATTGAATTGGATTGGATTTACGTGGCCACTAGAATTGCATGAGAAGACGGAATGCCTTGAAGGCTTTGAGGATTCGCTCACGGTCTCTTGGGTCGCGCATGCCTGCTCTTGGTCTGCCTGTTCTTGGTCGTAGACGACCTGTCACAGGTGTAAAGCTGCTTACTATCGTTTGATATTGCGGATAAGTTCCGGATCTTACCGAGTCGTCGAGATCCTTTGTAACTTTGATTTTGTAGAAGGTCGGACAAGTACCAGCCATGATTATGCATGGGAAGGTATATTCGTCGACAGTTGGGAGGTTGAACCACTGATCGCGAACGGAGTTGTTGTGTTGGAAAGAAGCAATAGCGTTAGCGATAAGTTGGGGTTCAGGATCGGAAAAAGACAAATGTGATTTATCTTCTTGGAGTAGAAAAAGATCTTCTGTTTTTTGATTCATGATGCACACGTCAGTCATAGTATGAACAATCTCACCACACATCTCTAGAGGATTGTCTTTGCAAGTCCTGGCTGGGTGGTCCAGATCAGTGTAGCCGATGCACTCCAAGAGGTTCACAACGAAATCATGGACAGCGCCGTCTGCCAGTTCCATGTATTTGAGAAGTATATAGGCATCTGGATCGTCTGGGTTGGGTTCAGATGCGAGTATACCTGGTGGATAGTCGTCGATGTTGACGGTGTCTATATTGTAGCCGAAGAATTCTTTGTCGTCATTTCTTGCAATAGATATATTGAATGTAGTCAAATCACTGACCGTCCATTCGCTGCTTGGTTTTGCGGTTGTGACAAAACTGGACATTCCGTTCTACTTCTGTTTCTAACACAAGTCAAGCCATATATACCGGACAGAGTTACCCGGATGTCTTGCACCTAACGGATAAGAACGAGACTTAGGGTAAAAAGCAAGATCACTGGGTAGATCTGGAGTGTCTTGGATGTTGAGTGGAAAGCCTGACAGATCTGTTCGGTTTGGCACTGAGTAATCGCGGTACAGCATAGATACAATTGTTTTTCTTTTGTGAGGATCTGGGCCACCGCTCAACAACCTGCAATTCTCCTGAATTCGCTTGACCAGCACCAAAGTGGCGCCGAGCCCCAAGGGTGGTATCGACACTGGCGGCACCATCCCTGACAGCAAGGGACTCAGGGTCTATATGATATTATCTAGTCTAGGCGCTTGCTGTTAAGATTTGTGCTCTTTCGGAGGGTACCGGCTTGACTTGTCTCCCCGAGCGTTTCAGGCATAGGTTCCTTCAGTACGCCATGTCGTAAGTTACTTGAGCAGCAAGGTTCCTCCAGGATCCGCATAATTTCCTCTCCAAGAATAGTAAATTCTAGTCACGAATAGGCCTCCTAGACAAAACTTTCAAGAGACGAGCCTGAATCAGGCATATATAGTCTCTTGGTATGACGTACGATACATGTGACTATAATAAAGGTTTTGAATTGAATTGGCCAAGATGTACGTGAGACCCCCAACTGGAACTTCATCAGAGGGCGGAATGCCTTGAAGGCTTTGAGGATTTGCTCACGGGTTGTTGGGTCAAACAGTCCATTGTAGCGCCTTGCACCTATCACAGGTGAATGGCTGCTTGCTATGGTCTGATATTGCGGATAAGTTCCGGATCTGACCGAGTCGTCGAGAGCCTTTGTAACTTTGATTTTGTAGAAGGTTGGACATGTGCCCTCCATGGTCATACATGGGAAGGTGTATTCGTCGAGAGGTGGGAGCTGTAGGTCCTGTTCGCGAATCTTGTTGTTATGTTGGAAAGCAGCAATAGCGTTAGCGAAAAGTTGGGGTCTAGGATCGGAAAGAGACGAAGACATCTGAAATTTAATTTCTTGGACTAGAAGAAGAATTTCCCAATTTTCATTCATGATGCACACGTCGATCTTAGCAAGAACATTCTGGCCACACATGTATAGAGAGATGTTTTTGCGAGTCCAGGCAAGGTGATACAAATCAGTGTCGCCGATGTACTCGACGAGTTTCACCACGAAATCATCGACAGCGCCTTCTGCATCCTCGTTAATTAAATCTGTGAGTTCCATATATTTGAAAAGTGTGTAGGCATCTGGATCGTTTCGGTTGGGCTCAGATGCTCGTATGCCTGGTGGATAGTCGTCGATGTTGACGGTGTTTATTTTGTAGCCGAAGAATTTTTCGTCGGTATTTGGTTCAACAGATATATTGAATGCAACCAAATCATTGGTCGTCCATTCGCTGCTTGGTTTTGCGGTTCTGATTAAAGTGGACATTCTGGTGTACTTTTACTTCTAACCTAAGTCAAGCAATCTATATATATATGTATGTATATAATGTTTCACAGAGTTAGCCGAAACCTCCAGTTCCCTGGACCTCTTGCACCTCACGGATCTGATCGAGACTTACCGTAAAAAGCAAGAGCCCTGGGCAGATCGTTCCCAGCTTGATCAAAGGTAGGTGCTCGGTCAATGTAACCCCAAAGGCTCTGGCCCGTGGTACTCTGAAGTACCACTCAAAAAAAGTCCATGTAAGGTGCAGAGTCTCCCGAATGAAAGCCACGCAACTGTCTTGATTCCGCCGTCTCGAACAGGTTGCATATTTGGGCCAGGCAGATGATGGCGCTTCTCAACTTGTCGCACGGCTGCTAACTGAGCCCCTTCTTCTCCGTAGTACAGCAGTGCTCTTGATCGCTTTGTTGCTCATTCTTCAATGGAGGCGGAAGACGGCCTGTATGTTGGTTCACATCCTTGGGGTATTAGTCTGTGTGGAGCGCAACATGTGGACTCGGCGTTAGTGGAGCTTGGAGGCTCTGAGTAGAACCACACGTGGGATTGGTTCTGCGTGTGCTTTAGTGTTGAATGTAGGGACCTCTGTTCCCCAGCAGGACAAGGACTTTGAAGGGTCAAAAATCACTCGCCACAAATTGATACTTGAATCCCCTAAGTCTCAAGTTGCGTCCTGCCCCACTCTTCCAGAACTGGTATTGGTTGTCTACTATGCTCTGTATAAGCTGCGGGGCAGCATGGCCAGGCAAGTTTTGTTTGTCTGCGTCCCCCTGTCCGATCTTGCGTTGTTGTCGTGGGAATAATCCGCCCCGCAAATAGCAGGATCATTTCTAGCAGCTTTTACTGCATCGACCCAAAGCAGAACGACAGAATCCGGTTCTCCTGTCCCAAAGTCTATCCTTGTCAACCGTCTTGAGGTGTTTCCTCAATTTGCTCACAAATCCAGACGGCGACGTTGTCGTTTGGCGAGAGTACTCTGTCAGGTGAATTCGAAACCCGGGATCAACAATCACACGTCGCTTGGACTCAGGAATGGCAAACTTAGCAGAAATAGGTGGGACGACGACCTCAAGTCGTAGATGTTCTGTAGTCGGTAGTTTACCACCTCTCGCTCAAGTTCTCGGCTGACCGCCTTAATGTCGATATAATTGAATCTTTGCTTGTTAGTTTCTATGCACAGGCACCCATGCCGATATAAGTGTGCTTACCTTCATCCTTTAGGTGTCGTGTTGGGACTATTCGGGTTAATAAACTTCAGCTATTTGTAAACATATCTAATGTCGCCATAAGAGTCGGTGGCGAATTATCTCGATTTCTTTAGCGCTGGCCCTGGTTCTGCCAAGCATCTGGCGTTGCGTTACTAGCAACTAGGCGATCATTAAAGATCCTGGCTATGACCTCCATGAACCAAGTCTTGTTCTATCTCCGTGGGCAATGCAGGCATTGGACCCATCGTACAGCGTCATCAGTTCCGTCGTCATCTATTAAACTAGCGTCCTGGTATCAACCTACAGTCTGCGTGCGCCTGACCAAAAGTTTTCCATGGACGGTGAGCAATTTCTGGTCCATGACCTCGGCTCGTCTCACATCACAACTATTATATTCAGCGTAGACTCCAATCTTACTGTGGCGCCTGATACACATCTTTATCACGGAAATGGCCAAGTCAGCCAGTGAACTTCGACGTTAGGGTGTTTGGCCTCAACCAATGCGATGGCCGCTTCTGCACGGCTTTCAGCATCTCTATCTGCTGCTGCCTCCTGTACAGCCCCCTTTGGGATGGTCCTCACGTGCCTCACTGACAGGAATTTCAAGTTGCCAGCACGCTGCGCGAATACCAGTTCAGGGAGAGCCTGTTGGTCGGCCAAACATGAGTACTCAGACTTCAAACAGAGTGATTGGGCATTTACCATTCCAAGTGCCAGCAGCTGCCGACATGTTTTGGCCCCGATGTGGTAGAATTGGGCTTTTTCAACGTGTTGGAGTATGTGTTCGTTGACATCCTCTGGGTAGTCGGGATGAAGCTCAGCAAATGGACTGACGAGCTCGACCACGCGGAGCGTGGCAGCTTTGGGCAAAACCACGTAAAACTGGATTCCGTGCCCCGCGTACTTTTTGTCATAACTATTGTGACCGAAGATCTCAAGCTGGCGCAAGCGTGTACACCCCGACAAGTCCAGTGTCCGCGGAAGCTCCTTCCAGAACCGGTCATGCTTTTTGTCGATGTCGATCTTAAAGGTGATTTCGATTCTGTAGGGGTCTTCTCCGTGGGATGAAAAGCACACGTACCATGCATGAACCTAACACCTGCTTGTATCGTCGGCTCTTGTCAAATAAATGCCAAGCGCCCAGCAATTGTGACTCTGCACTTTTCTCATCATCCATATGGGCGTGCCCAGGCGCCTCACAATTTACTCAGTCTATTCGATGGTCCTAGCTCAAGCAAAGGTAGATGCTCCGTCAATGACCCATTTGGGAAGAAAGCCGTTCCATTCCACTCAATAAATCTCAAAGTTTCTGGCCAGTGATGCTCGAAGTACAGCCTACCACTCAAAAAAAAACCATGCACGGTGAGAATCTCCCGAATGAAAGGCACGCAGCTCACTTGATTCCGCTGCTTTCTGGCCCTTTCTTCTCGATAGGGTTGGGGTACTGCGTAGTTTCTGGACAGCTATGGTGACTACTTCTGGCGGCTGTGACTGGATCTCCGTGGCGAATTATCTTGGGTTCTTCTAGCGCTGGCCATGGTTCTTGCAAGCATCTTGACAATACTACCCTCTGTATAAGTTTCATGGCAACATGGAAAGGCAATTTTGTTGGTCCGCGTCTTCCTATCCAATCTTGTGTTGTTGCCGTGGACCGCATATAGCAGTATCTTTTCTAGCAGCTCTTGCTGCAGGGCCGTTTTTGGCAGAATAGGAATCACTATCGGAGCTCTCCTGGATTTCGTCTGATTCGATATCATTGTTCCCTTTGATCTCGCAGCATTCGCCGTTTCTTGGTCCTCTTGTGTGACATGAAACAGATGTAGCTACCTCTTGGTAAGCAGGACGCTGGTTCAAGCTTTAGCCACATGCATTGCGGAGAGTACTGGTATACTTGTGCTATCCGTTTCTGTCATATTTATTATAATACATTGTATTCTTCTATCTTGTGGTGCTCATACCCCATTTGAAGTTCAAGACAACTTCTCTCATGTTCGGGTTGGGGTTCAAACACTTTCCATCCACTCACATACTCACTCATCTAATGGCCAAACCAAACTTATGGGAGAGGTACAACGCGCTTCCGACCAAGGTGCGACTGTTTGTGGGAGTTTCTACGCTTGTGGTCGCGGGAATAGGCAACCACATTATGAACCGAGTCTACGAAGATGAACAACTGCGACAGGAAGCTGAACGTCGACTTCAGCAGCAGCAACAACAGCAGCAAACAACCCAACAAAACTGACTTGTACATATATTAGCTAACTACTTATTCTCATATTTCTGCGCGTACATCCCCATGGCCTTCATGGGAAAGTAAAACTTGTAGTTGGGGTACTCTATGGCACAAGAATGGTTGAACACACCTTCCACCGTGTTCCACGAGTAGGAACCGTCGGCGTTCTGCTTGTTTATCAGAAATTGCACTCCCCGGCGGATTACAGTGGCATCAGGGTACTGTCCCAGGATTAGAGCAATCACGACCCACGCAGTCTGCACCACCTGGCTCTCAGTCTCGTTGACATAGCTGAAGATCTCACAACTGCGAAAGTTCTCACCCCATCCTCCGTCGGACAGGTTCTGGCGCTTTGCAAGATAGTCACATCCTCTTTGGACAGCGCTGCTGTTCTCATAGTTAAGTCCCTGGGTGGCAAGGGCTTCCATGGCAAACATACCGGCGTACGTAAAGCAGACGCCCCAGGATCCGTACCATGATCCGTCATCGTTCTGGTAGTCTTTGATGTACTGGATAGCGTTGGCAATTGCCTCGTCGATCTCGGACCCACGGTAGTCATGGTACTTGCGGAAATATGATAAGCCTAGGACCGACGAGTCGGTACACTCAACATAGGGGTACTCTACCATAATGTTGCCAAACACTTCAGCGGGATTGAGCTTCTCGAGCAGCTCGGTAGCCTTGATCTTCTCGTATGTTGCAAACGATCCAAAGTGGAAGCTGCCATTGTTCTGCAGGCCAAGCAGGATATCGACCGCGTCATGGAGACGGTGTTGGGGCATCTCATCCTTTAAAAACTCGAGCCCACGGACGTTCTGGACCATCAAAATCGCCTTGACGGCTTCAGCAGTGCAGTCGCTCACAGTAAAGCCTTGAATCTTGGTGGAAAACGGGAAGCCGCCCACCCGCTTATCTCTAAAGCTGCCGTCCACACACTCCGTGTCAAATTGTGACCGCACCAGGAAACGGTATCCCTTGATGAGCATGTCGTGGAACTCTTTATTGTCGGCGAGTCCCGCAACAACACAGTACTGGAGCGCAAACGCAATATCCCACACCTGGACTCCGTTGGTGCCGCACATAAACATGCCCTCGGGAGTCATGTACAGAAAGTCGGGCCATCGGAACAGGAACCGCTCAAACTCAGGCGACTCGCGTCCTTTCTCCAGGTACACGACGATCGAGTTGAGGGCATTGCTCACAGGCGCAATGGCAAGATGGTCAGTGTTCTCTAGGTCCATCATAACCAGCTCAGCACAGTAAGCGGAGGCTCTTCTCCTGAGCCAGTTGGGCCGCAGATATTTCTCATACTTGACGAGCGCCCAATTGGCCGCATCCAGAATCTTCGTGTGAGGGTAGTAAAGGTCGACTCCGCAAACGGTGTTTCGGTGTTTGCTAAAATCGATGCTGGCATAGTCCCTAGTGTACAGTTCCTGGCGCAGCTCCTCCAAAAGTGGAGTCATCTCTTTGGTTACGCGGTTCATACTCAGATAGCCAAGAGGCAAATAAATAGCTCGAGTGTGGACCCACCATCTTCCTGGGTGGAGCGGCAAAGAATAAGGAAGCATCCACAGCTCAGGGGGCGCGGGATTGACCCCGTCCCACTCGTAGAGTCCCAGCAGAGCCAAGTAGGCTTTTCCCCAGTGAGGGCAGCCGATAGCTCCTCCCATTCTAAGAAGTGTGGTGCGTGCTTTTACACATGCAGGATGGTCTGCGCTCATGCCCAGAATACGCAGAATCACATAGTTGATTGCGGTTCCAAACACTGTGGTCTTGTCGTACGTATGCAATCCCCAGCCTCCGTCCACGGGGTGTGCTCTGTTGACAATGTATCTGGTGATTTCAATGCGTTCAGGCTCGCTGAACGGCACATTGCAGAAGTACTTGGCCACCACGTACCCTATGAGCATGAACATGGGTCCTCCGTACTGACACGGAAGGATTCCGCTGTTATCGTCCTGGAGCTTGGAAAGAAAAGCAAAGGCGTTGTATGCGGCATCTCCCGCACTGTCTATCTTCTTCTTCAGTTGAGGCAGCTCGCTGGCGTCAATGTCGAGACCCAGCTGGTATTTTGTAAAGAAGTCTGCTTTGTGGGAATTCACCTGCGACTCGTCGATGTAAATCCAATTCTGTTTTCCAAATTTGTCGGTGACTAGCCGCCACCGACTGAGGTCGGTCTTAGGCATCCCATAGCGATCAGATGGATACACCGTCATGCCACCCCTGATTAAGTTCGTGGGCTCTCACTCGGGACATCATCATGTCATTATACAAGTCTTGGCCAGATGGCTACCTCTACTTCGACAATGGTAGACACGCGATGCTAATATGCCATGGAGCGGCTACATTCAGTCACATTTGAATGGTGATTCTCATATACATGCATTTATTACGTTATTACGTTTGGTCGTGAGAGTCGACAGTCTCTAAACGATCCAGTTGTCGTTTTGGCTGTATGCAGCAACAGTTTGCGGTCCTCCTATTAGAATAAATATTACCAGGGCTTGGCCTCTTGTTGAGTGGGAAGCAGGTTGAAGCGCTTCTTGAGGGTCACCCGCTGTCTCGAGTACTTGTCGTCAGGAGAAAAGCGCGCGGGGTGAGCAGACTTGGTGATCTCACCAGCCTCGGTCATCTTCTTCAGAGTGTAGACTCTGTTGCCGTCCTCGTTCAAAGTGTACATAAGATGCATCTTTTGTGTGTTTGTGGTACAACGCTGCTGAACGAAATTTCAAATATTTTCAGCCGCAGAGTTAGTAAGTTTCTTAGTCAGCGGCCCTCAATACCATTTGCGAGCGTCGACTCTAGTCACACCATGGACAACCCCTACGAACAAGCGCAAAATGCGCTTCTGGCACGGATTGTCGCCAATGCCACGCGTTTGAACCAGTCGATTGCATCAGTCAACGACCATCTCGACAATATCAACAGAGATAACTTCAACGTCGAGATTCTGTCCCAGTTATGGGAGAATTATCAACGCAACGCGCAATTTCACCTCAAGTCCACCAAAAGGCTACAAGACCCCAAGTAGAGACAACTGAGCATCACTAACAGATTCATCCAACCGAGCAGTCACTAACAGATTCAAATACCATAGCGCAATGCATCAAAGAACAAGATATGCGTTAATGTATACATAAATAGTTAGTCCACGGCTACTGTTGCACGGCGTGCACCGGGCAGGCACCCACACCTTTTCTCTGGAACCAGCCCAGAATACATTGTTCGTGATAAACACACAAACACTCGAGCCGTCCCACCCGGTCACCGGGCTGAAACTCCTCAAAGCAGATTACACACTCGGTCGCCCCGCCGAGTCCAGGCGCAGGGGGATCTTTGTGTGGCGAAGAGGTGACTTCGGTACTCGCAGTGGCACTCGTACTAGTAGTAATAGTAGAATCAGAACGAGGTTTCGGGATCCTATAGATCAGCATTCGGTTGGCCGGCGCATGTTTGGACTTGCCAAATTGTGCCTTGTCAAGACACTCTGAAATGTGATGTTCTTTATCCTTTTCCTCGGGAAACCTTGTGAGATTTGTACCACAGACTGGGCATAGCGAGCGATCATCATCGTCGTTTGCTTGGCCGTCTGTGTCGCCACCCGCTATTTGTATCATGTGCTCTTGAAACGACTTGCTGACACTGCTGGAGCCGGCTTCTCCTCTAGCTCCAGTACCATCACGACTCCCCCTGTTCGATCGGGAGATCCGCCGCCTGCCTCTTCGATCTCTGAACAAACTCATTCCTGCTCCTGGGTTATTGGTCAAACCAGTGTTTGCACCAGAATGGCCGATACCCATAGGTCGAGTAGCAATATCGAAGCCTCCTGCTCCTGCTCCTCCCTCACCGCTTCGTCTCATCTGCTGTCGACTATGGCCCGAACTCGAGCCCGCCCCGTCTTCTGCAGACCGCAACGCCTCCCTAATCATGTCAAGCTCGTCGAGACAATCATCACAAGTTCGATGGGGCACATGCGGGCTCTCGAGAAATATCTGACTCGGTGGCGATACAACGTAAGTTGCCGGAAGGTATGTTGTTTTGTTGTTGGAGCACGCCCCGCACACAATGCGTCCACACTTACGGCAGTGGTGCCTCCGGAAAAACAAGGAAAACTTCTTGTCACAGATGCAGCACTCCTCTGCCTCCTCATCAGCTTGCCATACAGGCACATCCTGAGACCGAGCACCCGAGCTCATGGTAGTTGTGGTTCTGAACTACTGGGAAACACCTTTGTAACAGGCAATAATGGAGTTGCGAGTGTGATGAGATAAGCGTTATCGGGCGCCGCGCACCCTGACCATATATGTACATGGGTGTAGTGTATGTGTGTGTGTGTGTGTGACTCGCAACGTCACATGACCAAACTCGACTCTCTACAAAATCATCATGTTATGCTAAAATAGATCCTCGTCCTCGTCGTCGCCGGCATCATCCGCCATATCGGCTGCCTCGAGCTCGTAGTCGTCCATCTCCTCGGGATCCTTTTCGTCGGCAGACGAGTCAAATGATGCAAAATCCTTAATATCGGCCGGCGCATTGCCGGTGGCCGCGGCTCTCGCCTGGGCTCTCTCGAGCCCACGCTCGGTTCTGGATTTCTTGCTGCGGCGCTCTTCCTGCTTCTTGCGGACGTTTTCTTCCTGCTCGCGGCGTCTCTTTTCCTTGAGAGACTGTCTCTCTTTGTGAGTCGACTCAAGCTTCTGCTTCTCCTTCTTGGACTTGGTCACCTTGGAATGGTACAGCACCTGTCCGTCACACAGACCTGCCTCTATCTTACGGAGCTCGAGCGTCATACGGGGCCCAATCTCGGTGAGCTTGATGGCCCGCTTTTGTTTGGTGGTGGTGGTGCTGCTGCTAGCACGGTTAGTAGTGTTATGCTCTTCATCCTCATCGTCGTACCCGCCGGTGTCAACGTCTCTGACAGTTTCTGCATTGGCGCCTGTTGCAGCAGCCCTCCGTTTCTTGTTACGAGATCTCTGAAGCACTTCGCGCTCGATTTCGACTGTCGCGTCCTCGTCCACTTCGGACTCAGACGTGAACCCTCCGGCGGCAGCAGGATCAAGTAAGTAGTCTGCGATATCTGATGCGTTAGCCATGTTGGGCATTTTCTTGTGAACATTCTTCTCGACTCTTGCTAGCTTTTTCATGGGCTTGGACAGGTTGATCTGTTTGCTCTCGATAGCAAAGTGTCGCAGCTCGATAATGCCAGTCTCAGGATCCTGGTTGAGCAGAAGTACTCGTCTAATAGATCCCACCTTGGTGCTCTGTACCTGGATAGGGGGAAACATGTTTTGGAGCATAGACGTCAGCAGCGAGTCCTTGTCTGATTTTTGTTCAGTGGAGAACCCATTCATCACCAACAACGGAGGCTGCATGTACTCGGGTCCCATCTGGTTCTGTGCTCTTGGGTTCTTCTGGGTCGCTGCAATGTCTTTACACAGCGAGTACTTTGTGACGGCAAAATTCAGCGTAGGCCCTCTAGGCGTTCTCGCTATACGCAGCATGACGTTTGCCTGCTCAGACTGAGTGAAAACACACAAATGTGTGACTCCGAGGGGTCCAGCCATCACCACAAAGTCTTTGAGAGCGTTGGATCTTCGCTCTCTGAGTCGAATAGCGGTATGTGGGTTCATGATTCCACGAAAGTCCTGCACAAGTTGGGTTACACTATGTGACATGTCTCTAGTGGAACTTCTGATGCGAAACACCATGCTTTTAGGAGTATCATCCTTGGCGTCCGACATGAACGTCACCTTGTCCTCCTCATCTTGCTTGTTAGTCAAGTTCCTTTCAAAGACTCATTCAATCCTGTCACTTACCTGCTTCCTCTTGACGACCATGCTGAGTGAACAACCTTAATTTTTTGCGCCCCATTGTTTTTCACTTTGCAGACCACTTGACAGGAAAACAAACTGGTAATCAAGACAGGTAATCAAACAATGAAAATTTACAAAACTACCACAAAAATTGTAAAGACAACAGTCTACCTTTTATTACATTAGACATGACATTCTGGCTAGCCGCCAAAGCACGAGCTTAACGGTTAGATCTGGCGACACGCTCAAGCTCGTCCTTCTTCTTGATGGCGTAAGAGTTGGAAGAGCCCTTGGCGGCGTTGATGAGCTCCTCAGCAAGGCACTCAGCAATGGTTTTGATGTTACGGAAGGCAGCCTCACGAGCTCCAATGGTCAGAAGAGCAATGGCCTGGTTGACGCGGCGCAGAGGAGACACATCAACAGCCTGTCTTCTAACGGTTCCGCTGGAACCGATTCTGGTAGAGTCCTCACGGGGGCCGGTGTTGATAATGGCATCAACAAGCACCTGGAGAGGGTTCTGGTCGGTGAGAAGGTGGATGATCTCAAGAGCGTGCTGCATGATACGGACAGCCTTGAGCTTCTTACCGTTGTTGCGGCCGTGCATCATCAGACTGTTGGTCATACGCTCGACAATAGGGCACTGGGCCTTTCTGAATCGCTTGGTGGCGTATCTGCCGGCAGAGTGCGACAGGTAGACGGGCTGTCTGATCTGAATGTAGTCAGTCAGGGAGATGTCCTTGACCTCAACGTCGTCAAAAGACCACTTGTTGAAAAGCTTGATCTGTCCGGCGTTGGCAACCACCTCCTTAGGGAGAGCGGTGAACAGCTGGACCTGCTGCTGCTCCTGGACCTGGGTTTCCTCAACGTCAGCCATGTTGTGTATGTGGTGGGGTGCGACTGGACTGGGCTGCGAGCTTTGGGTAGTGTGTTTGGCGATGCCCAATGATTTTTCAGAGTCGAGTGACTGTGTTCTCCCAAGGGGTCAGGGGCCCCTGAGCAACTTTATTTTATTTTATCTTGAAGTTTGATCGGGTCATGTGATAAGTCACATGTCGCTTCCTTTGGTGGCTTGGGGATTTCTCTAGTTACGGGCACCACCTACCTTGATTGTATCACTTCTATATTGAATCATTTCCCTATATTGACTGTAACGATTGTTACTGTCATGATTGTGCTACTTCAAGTCTTCGGATGGATCTCCAGCCCGCCAGTACCCATCAAACAAGGTTAGGGCCTCCCCTGAGCCGGCGTTTCCCCGGAGTCCCTTAGTGTATATATTTACGGCCCCGCTTACAGTAAAGAAGAAGAAGAAGAAGAAGAAGTGGAGATGTTTACAACAAGAACTGTCACCCGTGGGGTTTTCACCTCCAACAGAATACTTTCTCTGCGACTGTCATCCACCTATGGTTGTCTACAGATCCAAAAACACGCCATTGAGAATGCTAACAATAGTAGCGTAGCCGTTGTTGGGTTTGACCGCCCAAAGGCAAAGAATGCCATCTCGCGCCAGATGCTGGATGAGCTGCACGAGTACATTGATGCAATTGCCACCAAGAAGGAGAGTGTCAGCGATATCAAGGCTCTGATTCTGACGTCCACAAGCAAGGACATTTTCTGCGCCGGTGCCGATCTCAAGGAGCGCAAGACGTTTACACCTGAGGATACCAAGAACTTTCTAATCAAGCTCAACCACACTTTGGATCTTATCGAACAGCTACACATTCCTACTGTGTCTGCGATCCAGGGTCTTGCTCTGGGAGGAGGACTCGAGATTGCTCTCAGTACTGATTTCCGCGTCCTCTCCGATCTGGCCAAGGTCGGACTCCCGGAGACAAGGCTCGCCATCATCCCGGGCGCTGGTGGAACGTACCGTCTCCCCAGACTCATTGGACAGTCTCGTGCTCTCGATATGGTGCTGACCGGAAGACGGGTGGGGCCGCAGGAGGCACTTACCCTTGGACTCGCCAACAGAGTTGGTGCTGACGCAGACAAGGAGGCGCTGGACTTTGTCAACATTATCTGCCAGGGTGGACCTCTTGCCATTAGTGCAGGAAAGGGTGCCGTCAAGGGAGCCAGTCCCGAGGCGGAGCGTCATGCCTACAGCCTTGTAGTCAACAGCAAGGACAAGTTCGAGGCACTTGATGCATTTGCCAACAAGCGCAAGCCTGTGTTTGTTGGGGAGTAGTAAAGGGTATAATTTAATGCATTAGAGCAGCGGTGGTAGCACTGCAAAGGTTAGATACGATGTGTGGGTCTTGATTTCGGTTTCCATGCGAGACACGTTGCGCCATTCGAATCGCTCGTCTCCCTCTTTGATGCGGAGTCCCCTTCCCCAGGGGTTATATCCTTTGATGCCAATGTGATGGTTGGGCTGATCATCTTCGGGCTGCTGGTCTTCTAGCTCCTCTTCTTGTTGAACCTCTTCTGCCTCAGGATCCTGGTTCTCAGCTTTCCGTTTTTGCTTTTTGGCTTGCTTGATTCGCTCCTTGCGCTTGGCAAGACCCTCGATGCGCCGCTTCTTGACGTCTCTTAACCTCTCGACGGCGTTATCAATGTCTTTGACCATAAGCTGGCGGCCCTCCCACTTCTTGGCACTAACCTCGACCATTTCAATGCGCTGAAAGCCCTCTTTCTTGAGAGCCTGGACGGTTTTGACAACCTGCTCAATGCACGGAGAGAAGCAGCATATTTGTGTCATGTGGTCCCGAGCCATTTGCTTGACCGCATGGGGAACAGCGGTCCATGGGGATGGGAGGTCCAGGAATACAGCGTCAACATTTAGGCTGCTCTCTGAGAGGGCAAAGCCGTCATTGCACACGTCTCGGTGGGTGATGGTCACAATTGTGTCGAGTTGGTGCTCTTCGAGTTCGCGCTTCGCCTCGAGGTATCTATGTTCATGGAATTCGTACGTGTACACATGTCCTTTGGTGGACACAGTTCTGGCAAGCGAATGGGTGAAGGACGCACTGCCTGTGCCGCTCTCGACGATCTTTGATCCCGGACGCAAGCCTAATCTCTGTGTAATGTAGCTGGCATCGGGGGTGTAGACGATCTGGGTTCTGTGCGAGAGGGAGAGCGACCACAGTTCCGGTGACGGACTCATGAGGTAGATGAATCCCATCTGCGATGACGAAGCCATTTGTGCTCCGTACCGCTGGCCAACCATGTTATTGTGGTGGAACGCTCCATACCGAGTGTTGAGCAGTGCATCTTTGGTGACCACAATGGGTTTAATGTTGGATCGGGTCATCCATGCGAGCACAAGGTCGCCATACTGGATGGTCCTTGACGGCTCGAGAAAGGTCATTATTATACCAAAAGTTTTGGCGGGGTGAAATTTCAACTTTAATTTTTTTTTGCAGCATGGCGCCGACCGTTTCGAGTCCGTTTGCGCTGGTGGCCGTTCCGACCACCAGCGCGAAATCAGCTACGCAAAGCACTGCATGCGTCCATCAGCTGGACGGCACTGTCTATGTCGGGCTCTCCAACAGCTGCGTGTCCGTGTACAACGTCAAACCCACACCCCATCTCAAATACACCCACAGCCTTCCGCCAGGGACACAGGTCAGCTGTGTGGCTGGAGCTGCACCCAGCAAGATTGTTTTTGCTGGGACTGAGAGAAAGAAGGCATTTGTGAGTTTTGTGGAATGGAACGAGTCCTCCGAAGGTACCCACAAGTCGCTGAATTTAGATAACGGTGGTGCTGCCGTCAAGCACCTGAGCTATGCGGCGGGCTTCATCACGGCTGTGCTTGAGTCTGGAGAGATCCAGGTCTTTGATGGTATAACTCTTGATCGCAAAATTGAGTCGAATTCAGACCTCACCGCAGGTGGTCCTATCGTCGCCGTGTTCGAGATGGACAAGAACAAAAATATGCTCGTGGTGGTGCAGCGCAACGCCCAGAGTATAGTCAGCACTGACAACCTGGACGGATCAGTCAGCATCGTATCGACAAGACATGTTGCGTCTGCAATCGAGTCGCCGGTTCTGTTCAATGCTGGGTTTCTCTACACTGTTGCTGGCACCGTCATTCGTCAAATTGATGTTGTCTCCACCAATAGTGATGATGAGTCGGATTACAACAGCATTGAAACACCGGCCATGGTTAAGAGCATGCTGGCGCTAACTCCCCAGACCATTTTGGTGTCGACAGATACCTCGCTCCTCATGATTGACACAAAGTACAAAAGCTGTCTGGTTGAGGTGTCCACCACGGCCGAAACACACCTCCTGTCATACTCTAGCACAAACCGCATAGCGCTCTGTCAGTCCAAGGACGAGATCGTCGGGTACACCGTTGACCCAAGCAAAGGAACCCTTTTGGAATCCGTCGGCAAGGCCATCAAAAAGCACGCACCATCTACTAACAGTCAATACATAAACGAGCACGCTCCACTGCTCACGCGCCAAAAGGGTAACTCGCGCATGATGCAGAGCGGCGTGTATTCCAATCTGGACCAGCGCCGGGTCGAGCTCGATCGTTCCGTTCCGTTGACACAGATCCTGCCATACTTGCACAAGTACCACGGAAACGTCGACTGCCGGCTCGTGGTGTTTCTGAGTGTGCGGGTATTTGGACTTGTTCTTCGCAACGGCAGCAGCGACAAGTACAAGGCCGTCCCTGACTTCAAGATCAACAAGAAACAAATGGATTTGGCTGAGTACCTTCTTCAGCATCCGTTGTTCCCTGCAACCCAAATCACTGGGTTGCTTAATCTGCTGGTGGACTACCCTAGGCTGTTCCGCACTGCTATCCAGAGCACGCCCGGCCTCACATGCAAAAGTGTGGTCAACGCGCTGCGACACCCATCTAACAATGTCTTTGAAGCTGCTTGCGCGCGTCTCGCATCTGATTTCAGTACGGTTGCCATCACCGAGACTGTACGAAACCAGTTCACCAAGGAGCGCATGGTAGAGCTTGTCGGACGGCTGATGGCGTCGGAGCACACTGCCTTAGCCACATGTTTCATTGATGCTGGCGGACTTGTTCGCTGGACATCCGACGATGTCAAGTCGCTCAAAAAGACCGTCTCGGCCCAGCTCGAGTCGGCAGAGCAGACGGGTGAGCTGTCTATGCTGTTGATGGAGATTATTCGCCGTCTCAGCCGCGAGATTAAGAATAACAACACCACCAAAGCTCGCAGAGTCGCTCAGGTGGTTGATGCGCCTCGCATTGAGGACACGAGCGCTGGCCGTCGCCTCAATGTTGGTCTTAACAAGGACGAGTCACTTTTGAGATCTGATCGGTACAATGCTAGCTCTACGGCTGAGTTGGTCCAGGAGACGCTTATGATGAGCCAGCGGGTGCCAGTCTATAGCATTGAGAGGTTGGTGTTGTAGTCACAGTCGCGGTCGTACATATAATATTGCATAAATTACTATAAATTATACGATAATGAATCACCACACGGTGTAGCCGCCGTCGACAATCATATCATGGCCTGTCATGTAGGACGACGCCTGGGATGCCATAAATACCACGGGCCCTACAAACTCATTGGGGTCTGCAATGCGTGACATGGGCACCTTGGACTCCCAGCCCTGCAGTAACTTGGGATCCTTCTCAATGAGAGCTTTTGTCAGCGGGGTAGCAATGTATCCCGGGGACAGAGAGTTGACGCGGATCCCGTAGGGTGCCCACTCGGACGCAAGGCTTTTGGCCATGTGGATCACGGCCGCCTTGGTCATGTTGTATGGGGTTTGGGTCTGCGGGTAGTTGATGATGGAGCCCGACATGGACGCAATGAGGATGATGGAGGCATGGCGGTTTTCGTCTGCAATGACAATCTTGGCAAACTCTCTTGCCACAAAAAGCGATCCATTGAGGTTCACGTCCACAATGCGCTTGATATTGTCCTCTGGGTACTCTAGAGCAGAGACGGTTTCACAGTAGCCTGCGGCATTGATGAGGACGTCCATCTGCCCATGCTTGGCACGAATATCCCGCATCGTCTGCTCTACCTGCGAACATTGAGCAATGTCACACGCCCAGCACGTGTAGGGCAGACTGGCCACTGACTGGGTGAGCTCGGCGATCCAGTTTTCTATCATGGATGCTGCGTGCTCTAGTTTTTTGTCGTCATTGTCAATTAGAGCTACACTTGCTCCAGCCTGGATAAACGCTCTACAGAGCGCGAGTCCCAATCCACCAGATCCGCCTGTGATACACACGGTCAAGCCCTCTACCGAAAACAGTTGGTTTAAAAAGGAAACCGATTGTTCTTTTGTCGCTGAGTTTGCTCCATTAGAAGCCAGGTTGGCTTCTGAGACAGTCGAGGGTGTCATCGTACCAGGGGTCAAGCCTGGCATATCAAAATGGGTATAATGTTTGCAGGATTGGTCTATGTCGCGAGGTTAGATTCGCAAAATCAGAAATACGCTACCCCACACGACCCCACACCGGCAATCTTATCAGCTGCAGGTCTTTAAAGGAAGCCGTTCCTGAGTATCCCGAGTACTGAGTACCGTGGCTTTGACAGTGGCAGACTCGGTCGCAGCTGTGAAAGACAGTGACAGACACTATAGAAACTTGTTCAATCATTCTTATATTGTTCTCTGCGGCCGTTCTTTATATCTATCACTGTTGATATTATGGTTGTCCATGCAGATTCGTTGGTACAGTATAGAAGAATGTCTGGATATAGCAAGTCTTATGCAAAAATCTACTATTCCTTGAGTGGCAATGGCACCTATGTGGTCATCAAAAGATGGCCCAACCTACGGTCCCTGCAAACTCATGGTGAACTAAACTAGTAGGGTTATTATGTCTACGCCGTACACATACAGACATATCCTCACACTGCTTTACACAAGAAATGACCTCTCCCCAACCAAGAGGAATCCTGCGCAATGCGCCGGCAGTTCCAACATATAGCGACGCCAATGTGGCCCCGGTAGACCGAAATCAGGTTCTTGAAAACACAAAGGCCAATGCCAAGCTCAACAGCCGGGGCTCGGAAATAGCACACCATCTACCCGGATCCCACGCAGCAAACGGCAGTAGTTCCGGAAACAAAATCCAGCAAGCACGAGACCTCAGCGGTAGCGAGGTCGAGCGATTGCAATGGGATGAAGCCAACATTGAGCGTACCGAAGCCGAAAAGTCCGCAACCATGAAAATCGACGAGCCCAAGACTCCATTCCAGGGAGCTGTCGGCGATTCCGAATATTATCTACCTGATGACGATGAAGATTTTAGTCTAGGAGAACCCCAGGTCAAACCAGGTGATATACCGGCCCAGAACGATCGTATTATTAGAGACGAATCAGGATCTGAAGATGACGAAGACGAAGATGATGAAGATGACGAAGAAGACGAAGACGAAGAAATGAAAACTGAAGAAACCCCAGAGGAAAAACACCGCCGTTTTGAGGAAATGCGCAAGGCCCATTACCAAATGAAGGGTGAGGCCCTGCACCATGCACCCCTGCCAATAGAGGACGACGATGAAGACGAGGACGAGGACGTAAACAATTAACTCAATTATGAACAATCACCTGTGAAGAATCTAGTGTTTCATTAACATATGTGAGCCTGGTTGGCCACTTTTAGCATATCATCGCACAATCTCCTCCTTCTCCTCAAGAATCTCTTCCTTGGTCTCCTCTATCACCTCACCTTCACCAGTGGCAACAGCAAGCTCGGACTCAGGAACGTATCCCTCAGCCCTAAGGTTGGCTTCCACATTGGCTCTCCACTCCTTCCAGTCGGCAAGAGCCTCACGGCGGCGCAGAATGAGCTGGCGAGATGCCTCAGATGCCTCCATATCATCCTCCTCCTGGAATCTACGAGAATACTTCTTGAGGTTTTGCTTGATCTCCCGCTTCTTGGCAGCAGACAAAAGACTGGCGGGACGTGGCCTCCAGGCATATGCCTTGAACTTGTCAATGCTCTCCTCACGAACAGGAGCTCCACGGAAATCCCAAATCTTGTATCCATTGTCCACAGCATGACGCCAGAACGACGACCACGACGCAACAAACCGTCCCGATGGATCCCACTCAAGCCCAGTCATGCCAAAGTGCTCGCACGAACCCACTTGGGTGACGGCGGTGCCCTTGCCCTGCTCGGCTTCGTGGTCCATGTCAAAGAACTCGAGCTCACAGGCAGCCGACTCGCGGAGCACGGCGGCAACAATCACAAACCGACCCTGGGGCGACCAGTATAGCGAGTTCCAGTTCTTCTTCTCGAGTCGCTTGAGTTCCTTCCACTTGCCGGTGGCGGCGGCAGCCGTCTTGTCGAGTCCGTAGAACGACAGGTTGTTGCGGTTCAGAGGACCGGCGCGGCCAATGCCCGCGGCGGCGGCTCCTGCGCCCGCAGCGTTGGCCTGGGGAGTGTCCAAGAACGAGATAATCACAAACCGGTCAGTCTTGGGCTCCCACGAGAAGTTGACCACGTTCTCCTTGAGCTCAATGACCTCGACCGGAATGTCCTTCTCCTCAAGACGGAAGAATTCAAGGTTGGTGTAGGTGCTTTTCTTTGACTTGGTGTGGCGATCAACCTTCACACACAGGTACTTGGCCTGGCTCTGCCAGTGGAGTCGGCACACACTCACGTTGAACAGGTTACGGCTACGCACAACCTCTCTGGACGGAATAGACATGATGCTGACGCGCGCCGTCTGGTTCTGCATCTCCGGGGTCCAGTAGCACAGAAGTTGCGAGTCGTCGTCATTTTTCTTGCCCTGCAGGTTAACCGTGGCAGGGGCCCAGTCAAAGTCCACAACTCCAGGAATACGAATGCTCTTCTTGTCGAGTAGTCCCATCGATGGTGCCTCGTACACCGAGATACCCTCGTGGTCGACAACACGGGCAAAGTACTTGGAGTTGGCGGACCACTTGAACAATGGCCATAGTGGCTTCTTGGCGGCGGCGGCGCCAGCGGCCGCAGCCGATGATGAGCCCGATCCCGATCCCGACGCCGATGCCGGCGTCGCAGCGTCGGGTCGTTTCACGGGAAACGATCGGAGCGGCAGCTCTGTCTTCACGTCCCACACAACAATGTGGTTGCCGCTATCCTGCTCCTTGAACGGGCACCGTGCACGCTCTGGGCTGTCGATAGGAGGAAGGGTGATGGGCTGCTCTGACCACGTCACGAGGTACTGCTCATCGGGACTGAACTCCACCATGGTCACATCCTTGTGCGCATACCGTCCGAACCGGGCCCATGACTCGCCTCCCCAGATCTGCACTCCTTGGCGGTGCACAGACACAAGGTAGGTTCCCTTGGGAGACCAGCGCACAAACTTTTCTGTCCAGTTGTCGCGCGAGACGGCCTCCTCTGGCGCGTTTGCCTTCTGGAACCAGTACACTCCCACGGTGTCGTTTTTGTGGAACACAGCCTGGTCGCGTCCCTGGGGGTCGGATAGCCACGAGTATAGATGCTCCTTTTGCTCAAACTCGGGGATCTCGGGAGCCGTGTAGGTCTCGGGAACATTGCCCTCAACTCCGTAGCGCTCAATGTCGCCGAGCTTGTTGACAAGCACGGTATGGTTCTTGTCCAGCTTCTTGCGGTTCCACGTGTGCACGGCCTTGTCGGCGGCCTCTGCGGTCTGGTACTCAATAAACACAAACCCCTGGGTCTTGCCTCCATCGAGGGGCATGTAGATGCCGTTTTCCACAATGGGTCCGATCTTTCCAAACTCTTTCTTTAGGAAGGTTGTCAGCAGACCCACCTTGCTCTCAGGAACCTTTGGAGCTCCATCAATGACAATAAAGCATTCGAGTCCAGAGTCGGGGTTGGCGGTGTATTTTGCCTCTAGATCTGAGAAGTCGATGTCGTCGACGTTGACGTCAGCGTCAACGTCGTGCATGACTTTTTCTTCCACTGGCTCTGGCATTCTTTTTTGTTTACCCTTGGTTGTGTGGATCTATGGGCAAAGATTTTCCAGTGGAATTGGACGTGCGGCGGCACGGCCAACAACTAGACTCGCCTGGCCGCAGCCAGCATGCGGCGGCACGGCCACCACTTACAAGAAGTAAACAAACAAGGATCAGCGCCATTTTCGGCAGAATGAAAAAAAAAACTGGGCAAGCTAGGGGAAAATGTTTTTGAAAAACAACTATTCAAACAATAGCTCTGCCTGATATTAATACACATTGAGACAATGAATGCAGTTAGTTTTGTTAGTATTAGTGAGTGGCGATGCAATGGGTCGATTCGAATTGAAAGATCCGAGGAATCAAACGATAAACGCCTTTTCTGTTAGTCGAGGAGACATTGTGCCGTCACGCCGTTGCGCGTGTGAGCGTCGGCAAAAAATGTATCGGAAGCCATGAGAAAGCAGAATGAGGATCCAATACAATAGCAGCGAGACTATCGATAAGACAATGGCGTCGGTGCAAAACTGTACAAACTCGGTTTTATCCGATAGAAACGAAGAAGACTGCTGGCCAGAGTGATCCAGCATGTTATGCTGTAGTAGCACGGGAGTGCCAACCATGTATCCCATTGTTGTGTCGACGGGCGGTGGTATATATAGGTATCAATATCAGTTGGTGGTTGTATAATAGTCGATGAGTCGAAGACAAATTGTCTTTACCGACACACAAAAACAAGTTGGAGGATTAAATTGGTGCGTGCGGATATATATGGCTTTTTGCCTGATCAATGATTAACTGATAGCCCCGTGCCGATGTGAACTAATTTGGGAACACTGGTGCATGAGTCCATGCATGGCTATACGTAATCAGTGTGGCCTACAGCAACCCTGACCATTAATAGCAGCGTTGGTGTCAGCCAAGAACAATAATCTTGGCCTCGAGACCCGTGCTCCAAGAAAAGCAACTTGAATTAAACATAGAAACGAACAAACTTTGGGTATGGTGGCTGGCGCCGTCTCTGTTAGTGTACCGTAATTACCGTTTCACGAGTCCAGTCTTGGCTGGTGCGCTAACAACAACAAGGGGCATCACACCGCCGATTGCGTCAGTCCGCCGCCGCAGTGACAGCCCGCCCGCCTGTGGTGGGTGGCTGATCTGACACGTTGAGGCAGCCTCCTGCGGCAGGAGGAGCATGAGGAATGTACCTGTCGTGACATGTGAACTGTTGACGATACCTGTACGGAAATTGCAATCTGACCAACCCAATGCTAATGGAGTCGATGCTACAACAACGTCTGACAGATTGGCTTTGGAAATTCAATCATTGATTCAGTCTTTTGTGAGACACTTGTGTGTCCCAGGGTAAGGAACCTGCCAACGCAAAAGCAAGGAAAGGGGCCACCCTTCATTTGAGGTTCATCCAGAAAATACCCTGAAGGAGAGGTGGCAGGCATCGGCTGTCATTGGAATGTGCCGCTTACCATCTAATGCAGACCAACAGATCGGCAGTGAGGGTAGCAATCGCCGGTTACAGCGGTCGTTTTCTGCCATCTTTCTGGAATTTTCCTAATTTACCCATTGAGATACGAGTGGCGGTCGATGCTCGCCCTTTAGAGCATTTATTACTGCAATTAGGTCAAGACAAGTCGAGAGCCTGTACTTGAAACAACCGTTAGACTTGGTGATACACAAAGTTCATGCGTCGAGACGATGTGCCGCAAGACTCTAGCCTACTGAGTTTGTATATTGGGTTTTGGCGAGGCCACCGCCGTCAGTCTGCTATGTATGTCCCAGGTCCATATTGAACTCAAAATAGGTTCTGCATGGGGTGCAGGAGGTGCTAACTGTTTTTCGATTGGTTAGCAAAAGACCGTTTGTTACAACATTGTATGAGATCAAACAATCAACCGTGATAACACAGTCTAGAAGATATCAGCTACATGGAGCAACGCATCTAGAAGTCGCAGCCAGCCCGTTGAAACTTGTGGAAAACCAACATACGATAAAAAGTGTCAAATATTATAACGTGGAAGAATTTTGACATGGGCTAGGGCCGCTACACAATGACTTGCGTGCCCCACACTTGCTTACAAAGTGATGACCCATGAACAGACATGGACTGAAAAGTCGTATCTGCCTCAGGTAACAGTCCGTGCTGTAGCCAGCGGTTTGGGAATAGGAACGATTGTTCTCTTCTCCAATTTTTTTTTCGGGCTGCAAACAGGATGGGTATCTATGATGGGACTTCCGTCCGCTCTTCTTGGGTACGCATTGTTTGAAAGCTTCAAGAGCTACCTCGACCAGCCGTTCACCGATGTGGAGAATGTGTTTGTCCAGAGTGTGGCGGTTGCAGTTGGAACAGGTCCGCTTGCATATGGATTTGTGGGCGTAATTCCGGCTTTGCAGCACTTTCTGACAAAGGACGAAGGGGGACCTGTTGACCTGAGCTCCACGCAGCTGATCATTTGGTCGCTGGGAATTGCACTCTTTGGAGTGTTCTTCAGCGTTCTACTACGGAAACAAGTCATTGTAAAGGAAAAGTTACGGTTTCCTAGTGGTAGCGCGACAGCCACGCTCATAGCCGTGCTGCACGGATCCAAGGTGAACGTGGTAGTGAATGAGCAGGATTTGGATGAAGAGGTGACAAGGGAGGAGGCGAATCACGAGTTGGAGAATCGTTCTCCGGTGGCAAGCAGCCCGAGCCCAGACGACACTGCCAAAGCAACGTACAGACGCAACATTGTGGTGCTGCTGCGGTCATTCTGCGTCTCTGGCGGCTACACTATTCTTGCATACTTTGCACCTATATTGCGAGATCTACCCGTTTTCGGCAGTTACTTAGCCAAGCACAACCTCTGGACATTTCAGCCCAGCCCTGCGTATATTGGCCAGGGAATCATAATGGGACTCCACACCGTCGCATCGATGCTATTTGGAGCTATTATCGGGTGGGCGGTTCTTGCGCCTCTAGCACAAGCGAAAGGATGGGCTCCTGGGCCCATGGGAGACTGGAAAGAAGGGGGACAGGGGTGGATTCTGTGGATCAGTTTGGCCATCATGCTTGCCGACACCAGCGTTTCGTTTGGTGTTTTTGCATTCAAGACTCTTGTAACAATAATGAAACGAACCCCAACCACGACATACTCACCGCTAAGCACAAACACCGGCGGCGAGGCGCAAACAGATCCGGCGCCCGAGGAAGAGCACGAACACGACCACGACCACGATGCGCCTGCGTCCCAGCAAATGTCTCGGCCTGTAGCGCTTTTAGGACTGGTTGGGTCGTCGCTGGTTTGCATTGTGTTTACGCGGTATGTGTTTGGCGTTATAGTGCCGTACTATGCCATTTTGTGTTCGGTACTGCTCGCACTGTTTCTCAGTATTTTGGGAGTCCGCGCGCTTGGAGAAACCGACCTGAACCCTGTTTCAGGAATCGGCAAAATCAGCCAGCTTGTGTTTGCGCTGATTGTCCCGAGATCTCACACCGGTGCGGTTCTCATCAACCTGGTGGCGGGAGCCATCACCGAGGCTGGTGCTCAGCAGGCAGGAGACCTCATGCAGGATCTAAAGACAGGGCACCTCCTGGGAGCATCTCCCAAGGCGCAATTCTATGGCCAGGTGATTGGAAGCGTGTACAGCGCTTTTGTGTCGTCCTGGGTGTACAAGCTCTATGACCATGTATACGAGATTCCCGGCAATCTTTTCCGGATCCCCACTGCGGTTGTATGGATTGATTGTTCCAGGCTGGTGACTGGCGAGGGTATACCAGCAAACGCTGGTCTTTTTGCCAGTATGTTTTTCGTCATCTTTGCCTGCATCTCACTTGTACGCAACTTGTACCCTTCGAGCAGCCATCCACTTATCAAGTACCTTCCGTCAGGTATTGCCGTTGGTATCGGCATGTACAACATTCCTTCTTTCACATTAGCGAGATTCATTGGAGGTGCTGTCGCCGAGTACTGGACTCGAAGATGGCCATCCCACGAGGACACGGTGACGTTGATTATTCTTTCCAGCGGACTAGTTTTGGGAGAAGGTGTTTTCAGTATCTTGACTCTTTTAATGACCAGCATTGAAGTGCCGCATTTGTAGCGGCAATCATAGATGTAACAATAGAATGAAGATTCGTTTTGTTAGGGTTTAGTTTATCCCAACGCGCGTCGCGGTTGATATTTCTGTCAACACAACCCAGATGAGCGCAGATGCACTCGATACTCGGGTGCTGGAGATATGTGCTAGCTCACGAAGAAGAAGGAAAAGTCTGGATGAACTGTTACCTGACATTGAGCAGTATGGCCTCGGCGCAAAAGCGCTCGTGGCCATGCTGATGAAGCTGACCGAGATTACCAGCAAACGAGTCATCACCGCAGCAGCCTCAGGGCTACCTATGCTTCTGATTCCAAGAGGGCATGTGCCATCAGCGTGCATTGAGCACGTCGCCAAGACTATTCTCACTGCAGGCGACTCTGCGCTGAACTGGGCTTTAATCTTGTGGCTTGCGGCAGTATACGAATACACGGAGAGTGAGCTACCGTTTCAACAACACTATTCAACGTTCTTCTCATGCATTCATATGGACTCGGTGTCGGCAGCTGCATGCTTGCTGCTCTACCGGTGCACAAAACCTGCGAACGTCACTACATACCGACTGAGGCAGTTGGTGGAATTGTGCCACAAGTACCCCGACAACTTATACTATGAGGCTCTAGTGCGACACCTAGTCTCATATGCGCCCAAGTTTGGCTCGGAGTTAGCGCTGGCACACCTCCCTTTACACGATGCTACAGAGCTGCCAGATCTATCAGTCCACCCCAACAAGCATTACCAGCTCTATGTGGAACGGGTGACAAACAAGCTGGCAGCTGAACACATGGCGAAGGATCTGGCAAGGCTAAGGCGCCCAGGCGGAAGAATAGCAAAGGATACTAACACACACAAAACATACTTCACCGGACTGTCCAAGCTCACAGTTAGCAAGAAGCAAACCCTCGACCAGTTAGCGACGATAGACGAGTATGTGGAAGCAGCAGCCCAACTGGTTCCGTCACGCATCAATACGCTTCTTTTGGGAGACAGAGCAGCTGGAGCAGGTATACTAGCAGATCATCTACTGGCTGAAGACTCAACAGAACGGTTCTCAGTAAAGGTGGACCCTGATCCGAAAGGAGTCAACAAGAAGTTGATTATGGAGAAACTTGCGGCATTTCACGCTCAAGTTCTGCTACTTAAGGCGATTGACGCTAAGGGCCTCGAGCATTTGGAAACTCTGCTCAGAAACCTACATTTGGAGGTGGCGGAGCTTGGACTCATTCTAAAGTGCGCTGAACATGCGGCACTCCCGTCGACCGAAAAGGAGCTACGACCGTTTTACGAGTTGGTTGCACTGCTTTTCAAAAGATATATGACGGACGCTACAAAGCTGGAGGAGAATGTGTTGCTCGTTCAATTTTTCACCCGAGTGTGTTGCCGGTGGGCCATCCATGGCGAATCACATAGGCAACCAACTTTAGGGACAAGATCGCAGTTGCTCGAGCTATTCTCCAAGCAGATGAACCGGCTCATTGAGTTTATGCTAGCGTCTGGAAAATACCAGCCCATGAACTTTGGGGCGGAGATTGAGGACACGCTGACCGCCAAAGTCGTGATACGGTTCTACCATGCGCGTCAGACTCTCTATAAACGACTGGATGTTGAAGAAGGACTCGACGAGCAGATCCCCGCCCAAATCTGGGTCATTCTTCTGTGTAGTCTTAGTGGATCATCAGTGACCCAGTTATGGAATCTGGTCAACCAAGGATCCCCAGACGACAAAAGAGAACTACGTAGCATCACCAAAGCCTTTTTGGGTTTTGGAAGTAACCTGTGGTTCCCACTAGAAACTGGCCTTAAAGAATGGCCGTGGACAGAGCTCACGGCGCTCCCCAATCACCCAGCGACGGCAATAGCCGGACGAAAGACCTTAGTGGAGTTGGACGAGGCCCAAATTACCCGCCAGCCAGAGCCAGTAATTGCTCCTGGACAGTTGATTAGCCCGTCTTCTGTTACTAATTTCGACCACTACCTAAGGACGTTACAAGCGAACCTCTCCACTACGTTGGCGGGAATGTAACGAAATATACTAACAAAGAATGGGGAAACCAGTCTAAATGTGGGGATGCCGCATGCCCCAACAACCCTTGATGTAATAAATGTAACCCACAAAACGTGGGGAAATGAAACGGCTGAAGAAGATGCCAGGGTACGCACGCGGTAGGCACGCAAGATCCAGCCAACTTTGCACCGGCCTACCCGTCGCACCGAAGGAGCATATACTCAATATGGATGGCATGGCATAGCATGACAGATCATGTGTCAGCAAAACACATGCTTACGGCACAGAAATGTAACATAGTATACCAAAGGGTATGTATATTTATTGAACGGCACCAGCTAGTTGAAGGAGTTGAAGTTCTCGCTCTGGGGGAGCGCCGTGTCAAGACTGAAGAGCGATCCTGACACGGGCTGCGCACCACCCCGCGCTGTCAACTTGGCTCTCTGTAAGCTTGTGTTCCTGACAAAAACGTGGCCGGAAAATTTGTCGAAACCCCGCTTCAGCCTTGCTATTTGCTTGCTTTTGTTGCTGGCTATTGTTGGGAAGGTGAAAAATTTCAAGCGGGTATCCGCGGGGCGAGCTGAGACAAAGGGTGATGAGCCCGCCGTTAATGACGTGGAGAAGATTCTTGAGGAAAGGTTTTTTACTGCTTGGGAATGTATGCACCTTTTGTAAATTACAAATGAGAAAATTTTCTTTAGGCTCTGTCGTCTACGGATGTCGTCCGTCTACAGATGCCGTCTACAGATGGCGAGTATCTAGAAAGTGGCGCCTAGACCCTCATGGATTCCCCACATCCAGCCACCCTAGTATACCAGCAACAGCGGCTAAAGAAGGAGATGCATTTTGCGGGGAAATTGACGCCGTCATTGTTAGGAGGCCAACGAGCCGTGAGGCCATTTCTAGGGTTGGGCGGGGGTTAAGTACAATTTGCATCCCTATATGGAGGAGACTGACAAACGAGGGAATGCACGGATTTTTTTGCTAGTCTTTACTTTGTAATTTTTTACAAGATATTCATTTGCTCTTGCTCTATCTCTCGTGATCACTTCCAGACCGGCCTAATGAACCTCGCCTCAACCTCGCCTCTCACGGGTCCAGAGTGGCAGTACCTTTTACATCGCATCCATCTAACATGGTTAGGGCGGGGCTAGGGCTTTGGCATAAAAAAAGCCCAGTATTGAAGACCCGGATCTAGTTCCACATTGGGGACACAACGATCCGGATGGTTATCGGTCAACTACATATAAAAGACACCGGGGCGGTCAAGGATCAAGCGAGTCAGATCCACAGTACCGTCAACCAGCCGTCTCATCTTTCCACTGAGCAATCTCTTGGCAACACCAGCGAAAGAGTAGGCGACCCTGACAACATCACCAGATCAACACCAACAACATTTGTACCCAACAACAACAACAACAACCAACCCACAAAATACTTTCATCATAGTCACCATCATCACAAAATGCCAGCAGCTCTAGCACTCACAGAAGCCGAATTGCATTCGGCGCAGCACCTGATGGCGCAACACAAGATTAGCGGAGGCAACAGCGCCAGCAGTAGCAAGAGCAGAATCATCCACAGCGACGAGGGCTCGGGATACAATTCCGCGGCGTTTGAGGGAAAGGAAACGCAGATGGAGGCGGTCATGGACGAGATTGACCGACGTGGATTCATCCCTGAGTCGCTTATCGAGCCCGAAACCAAGTGGTTCTACAATAACCTGGGAATTGACGACTCGTTCTTTGCCACCGAGTCTGTTGAGGAGATTGTGAGCTACATCCATTCGCTCTATGCCGCCAAGGTCGCAGCCTATGCCCGCAATGATCACCAGCTGGTTATTCGACTTGACCGCGAGAGTGAGGACCACGCCGTGTACATTGATACGTCGCTTCCCGGCGTCACTGACCTTGACGGACCCATGTACGAGCGTCAGATCGACGAGAAGTACCTCACTCCTTCGAACCCCCAGTGCGCCTGGAGACTCGAGACATTCCGTTCGACGTCTGCGCTCAACTCGTCGGACCAGCCCCACAACATGAGATGCTACTTTGCCTACAAGTGCAACTTTTTTGAGGAGAACCCTGCTCCCGATGAGATTGACATGGCCAAGATCTCGGACCGCGCGTTCTACGAGAAGGCCACTGACCGCACCAAGGCATACTACCAGTCGATCATTGCCCAGGTCGTCAAGAGAACCGGACCTGTCATTGAGTTGTACGAGGTTGACGGAACCAGAGAGAGACGTCTGGTCATTGGTTACAGACAGAACTCGACTCCGGGATATTTTTCTGCTCTCAGCGACCTGTACCACTACTACGGATTGACGTCGACCCGCAAGTACGTGGAGCAGTTCTCCAACGGAGCCACTGTGGCATCCATCTACCTGGTTCCCACCGTCATGCCCCAGACCGCCAAGACGCTCAAGGAGCTCAAGGCGCTCAAGCAGTACCCTCCCATTGAGAGCTCTATTCACCAGATCATGAAGGAGGCTTCTTTGCTGTACTGCCTGCCCCAGAACACATACCAGAGCCACTTTGCCAAGGGAGACTTGTCGCTGCAGGAGTCTGCGTACGCGCACTGCGGTTTTATCTTTGTGTCGCACTTCCTCAATCGTCTTGGACCTGAGTACGCGTCGCTGTCTTCGATTCTCGACATTTCCAACACGTCCCACCAGGAGGTTCTCGAGAGACTGAAGCGCCGTCTGCGTTCTGAGACTTTTACCCGGGAGTACATTCAGGAGATTATCAACTCGAACATTGACGTTGTTCGTGAGCTGTATCTCCAGTTTGCCAACGTCCACTATGTCCAGACCCAGGGCGAGAGCGACAGCTTCCTTCCTACTCTGTCTTACCAGCGTCTGCAGAACAACCCAGTCATGAGCAGCGACGAGATTCGTGCGTTTATCCGCCGCTCGGCTTCGAACGAGCACGAGGTTATGGTTCTCGACATGTTTGTCAAGTTCAACGAGAATGTGCTCAAGACCAACTTCTACACTCCCACCAAGGTTGCTCTGTCTTTCCGCCTCAAGCCCGACTTTTTGCCCGAGTTTGAGTACCAGCAGCCTTTGTACGGAATGTTCCTTGTTGTCGGACAGGAGTTCCGTGGATTCCACCTTCGATTCAGAGACATTGCCCGTGGTGGTATTCGTATCGTCAAGTCGCGCAACAAGGAAGCCTACTCCATCAACGCCCGCTCTCTGTTTGACGAGAACTACAACCTCGCCAACACCCAGCAGCGCAAGAACAAGGATATCCCCGAGGGTGGAGCCAAGGGTGTCATTCTGCTCAACATGGAGCACCAGGACAAGGCCACTCAGGCATTTGAGAAGTACATTGACTCTATTCTCGATCTTCTGCTCAGAGGCGTCACTCCTGGAATCAAGGAGGCCATTGTTGATCTCTATGGCAAGAACGAGATTCTGTTCATGGGACCCGATGAGAACACTGCTGGTCTCGTGAACTGGGCCACTCAGCACGCCAAGCGTCGTGGCGCCGCCTTCTGGAAGTCTTTCTTCACTGGTAAGAGCCCCTCGCTTGGAGGTATTCCCCACGATGAGTACGGTATGACTTCGCTCAGTGTCCGTGAGTACGTCAAGGGCATTTACCGCAAGCTCCAGCTTGACGAGACCAAGGTTCGCAAGCTGCAGACTGGTGGACCTGATGGAGATCTTGGATCCAATGAGATTCTTCTGTCGAACGAGTCCTACGTTGCCATTGTTGATGGATCTGGTGTGCTCTGTGACCCCAATGGACTTGACCGCGCTGAGCTTGTGCGTCTCGCCAAGGCCCGCAAGATGATTGTTGAATTCGACGAGTCCAAGCTTTCTCCTGAGGGATACCGTGTTCTTGTTGACGACAAGGACAAGAAGCTCCCCAACGGCAAGGTCATTGCCAACGGTACTTCGTTCCGTAACGTCTACCACCTGCTGGCTGCCGACGAGTGCCGCCCCGACATCTTTGTTCCCTGTGGTGGACGTCCCGAGGCTATTGAGCTCAGCAACGTGCACCAGCTCATTGACCCTGTGACTGGCAAGACCAAGATCCCCTACATTGTGGAAGGTGCCAACCTCTTTATCACCCAGGACGCCAAGCTCCAGCTCGAGAAGGCCGGAGCCATTGTGTACAAGGATGCTTCTGCCAACAAGGGAGGTGTGACATCTTCTTCGCTTGAGGTGCTTGCTTCTCTTGCCCTGAATGACTCTGAGTTCTTGGAGAACATGTGTGTTCACGGCGATGTGCTTCCTGAGTTCTACAAGAACTACGTCAAGGAGGTGCAGTCTGTCATTCAGCGCAACGCCGACCTCGAGTTTGAGGCCATCTGGAAGGACCATGCTCGCCTGGACCTGCCCAGATCTGTTCTTTCTGACCAGCTGTCTGTGGCGATCAACGAGCTTGCTGACGAGCTTTCGCACTCCAAGCTTTGGGACGATGTTGACTTCCGCAATGCTATCCTGAGAGAGGCGCTTCCCAAGGAGCTGGTCAAGTTGGTTGGACTCGACACTGTGCTCGAGCGTGTTCCCGACTCGTACCTCCAGGCCATTTTTGGCTCCTACTTGGCCGGCCGCTTCATTTACAGTGCTGGTGTGAACCCTGGCCAGTTTGCGTTCTTCGAGTACATGGTTGAGAAGCGCAAGCAACTATTTATGTAAGCAACGAGTAATTGATTTATTAAGCCTTTGATCATCATCATTCATCAATTGATAATAATAATAGTAGTAGTAGTAGTAGTACATTTCAGGGCTTTGGCGACCAATTCTTGAGTGCAGCTTCTACGCGAGCAAACACTTCCTTTGATGGGAGCTCCGTCGTCTCATTCATGAGCTTGGTGTGATCCATGATACCAGCAATGTCCATAGGAAGCTCCGCAAATAGGTTCTGGTCCTGAATAAGGGTATCGACCGCCTCAATAGATAGAAAGTAGCCGTCGCCAAACTCTGTTGTTGTGCCGGGGGTGGGACTGTTAGTAGTGGCCTGGTTGTTGTTCTCCTTCACATAAAGAATATTTGGTGTAATGACTGTAGCCAAGTTGTGCGAGTCCATCTTGGAGCCGGTTTCCTCGTCAATGTGAGAAAACGAGGCGGTCCAGTTGAGAAAATGAAACAAAATCTCCAGCAGATCTCGCTGGATGCGAGGCAATAAGCAAGTCGTGTAGTGCAACAGGCGAAGTCGGGAGTCAGACTGGTCCACTTTCTGAGCCGTAAGCCAGAGTTTCTGCAGCCGGTATGTCATAAGCGGTTCAGGCAGCTCGCGCAAGAACTTTCGTAGAAGCGCGGCAAGCTGTACTGGATTCTCTTCCGATAGCATGCTACTTGAGTCGGGGTTCTTTTCTATCTTCTCGGTGAACTCCTTGAGACGCCGAATGTTACCGTTTTTGCGGAACACTCCCTCGACCGACATGTCCTTCTGCTTCATGGCTGAAATACAGTCATCCACAAAAGCGGGAATACGCATTGCCCGCGGCCCAACACCAAGAGTAGAGTCGACTCCATACTTTTCAACAAGCTGTTCCACTGGTGTACCAAATACTCCAACCTTCTTCTTGCTGCTACCACCGCCAAGCGCCTTGAACTTGTTCCATATAGAGCCAGTCTGCTGCTTTCGAGTCAGATCGGCCACTTCCACAAGCTCAGACAGCGAAAACCACTCGGACACGATTGGCTGTATAAGCATGACGGCAACGTGGCGCACATAGTAGTGCTGTATGGGTGTGAGCTCCGAAAGGTATTTCTTTGTTTCCTCCTGGACGGCAATGGATTTGGGGACCGGCACAATGGATGTGATGGATGCTGCGCGAATCTGGTGGCGGAACGCGTTGGGTCTTTGCTCACGAGCCTGCTCTGCAGCAACGATACGAGGAATATCGTCGAGAGTAAGACCTTTCTCGTTCTTGAGCAGATCGGTGGTGCGACCCAGTCGTGAAGCGGACTTATTAGGAGCCATGTCCTGGATCTCGACCTGATTAGACTTTACCGGAGAGTGACCCAGATTCGCATCGCCAAGCATATCATCGGATTTGGATGATCGCTTGATGTCGAGCGACTGCTTAGACACATCAGTGAGCTGCGCTTCCTCTGATGAAGGCACATTGAGAATAATAGATTGACGAGCCGTCTTACTCGTGTCTGTGAGATGTTTATCCAGCTTGGCAGACCGCAGTCGTCGGATACTGGACAGAGTTCCGGCATACTCCTGGTCCATTTTCTTTGGAGAGCTTTGGGCAGAGGAGGATGAGAGTCGGGTCGTTGGTGAGCCCTGTGGACTTGAAGGAGTCTTCGGGGAAGTGTCCTTGAGAGCGGCCTTCTTATCCCTCGCATCGAATGCACTCAGTACCAACTGCAACCTGGCAATGGCTATGCGCAAGAGGAACACAAACTGCAGCAATTTGGGCACATACGTGAACCCCCCTTTGCAAGTCGTGTTGAGTTTCTTGCAGCACTCTGAACATTCTACCCGCTTGAGCGCCGGGTTCCATCCGGAGCTACTGAGCTCGTCCACTAATGGCTTAGAACACTGACTGCATGTTAGACAATCGACATGCCATAATTTATCGCCCAGACGCACACACATATCCTCCACAGACTTGTCACAGCCCAGACAATGATCGTTGGTAGTGGGAGAAACCCCTAAATGTCGAAGAACAGACTCGGTTCGTTGATGAGCTTCGATTTGCTGGAGGAACGAGTCCAAGGCATCAGCATGGTACAGCCGATCGTACTGAAGACAGTTAGAAAGACCAAAACGAATTAGTACTTTGAGGTAGTGAGCCAGACTGGTAACAAGGTTGAGTAGCTCTTGAGTGATGCCCATCTTCTTGGAGGAGCCATTACGCTCTCTGGCTTTGGAAACGAGCGACATAAACTCCACAATCTTCTTACAAAGACTCTTGGGTTCTTTTGTCAGAGTAGAGAAAGGAGAATCGTCGTCTGCCGACGGCGATGAACCTTCAGGCACGGTAAACTTTTTGGCTTCCAGCAGAATATTGAGCCCATGCAGCGCAGTGAAAAGAACCTCAATCTTGGCCACGAGGCTAGCTGTAGCCTTGAGGGAGTCAGCCGACCGTCCAGCAGAGGCACTTTGTAGCATATCGCTGATATAGGCGGCACTCGCCTCTTCGTAGCCACACAGAACATTCCAAATCCGGAACATTTTATGCTCGACGCGGCGCTCATGGTTCTCAATTAGATCATCGTCGGGGTCCTGGGGTTGCTGGTCTAGCTTCACGTTCCAGAACTTGAAGATCATGTAGCATTCCGGATGCCATTGCTGCTCACGCCCGTTGCGGTATATTTCGACAAATTGTTTGAGGATGGATGTTTGACAGCCTTCACACTTGGAGGCATATAGGGTAGAATAATGATAATGGCAGAAAATTTGCTTGTCGTGCTCGTAGTACGAATCTTCCGGACCAAACACGCGGTCGCAGAGGGAGCACGTAAAGTGTTCGATGTGATACTTTCGGTCCAACGCTGTAATGTAAGATCCACGAAGGGCACTGTTGCACGTGTAACACAAGAGATTGAGTCGCTTGAAGTAACAGTGCTCACATAAGGGGACCTGGGCTGCAACTGGTCTCTTCTCGCTCTCTTGTTCGTTTTCGGATGGCTTGTCTGCATCTGGATTGTCGATTGGGAAGAACTTTGAGGAACACTGTTGTTCACAGTCATGGCATGTGAAACATTCAACGTGGAAGATGAAATTCAGGGCTCGAACAAACTGGCCCGATATAGGGAGTTCGCACTTGTGGCAGCTCTTTTTCTTACGATTGGCGTTTGCGATTACTGAGTTTGTTGTTGATCGGCGATCGCCCAGTGCTTTCTGGTCAGTACTAGAGTTTCGAACCTCTGACAATGCGTTTGTTTGTGAGTTTCTTTGCGATGGAAATGAGTCTCCTGCGGGCGACGGTGGACTGAAGTCGTCACTCACCGCGCTCCAATTACTGTTCCGCTTAATAGGCGCAGGGAATGCCGGCATTGAGGATGTAGTGTCGCCTTGAATGGTATCCGGAGAGCCTTTGAAATCAAAGTCTGTCACCGATCTCATAAGAAGCTGAGATCCGTCCAGATAATCTGAGCTGCTGTTACCGTACACTGTCGATGGGCGGGAAAAGTTACGAGAACTTCTTATTGACGAATAAGAGGAAGAGCGCGACGATGACATGCGCGCTGTATCTCCACTGTATCTCGCATTCGGAGGAGCCAGGTCCCTGAGATCTGGTGGTCGATTGAAGTGTTCGCTGTGGTTGTGATTATGAGTGTGGTTGTGGTGGCCATCGGACCCATCGATGTTTGAAGTATAGAGCTTGGCCATATGACTGGACAAGCTGTTGGACCCTTTGTGGTGTTGTTGATGGTGCTGGCGCCCACTAGCTGGCGGAGGTTTACTGGGTGCTGTCATTACTACAGGCCGACGCCAACCTCCGTCATTAGTCGTCGTCCAAGTCGAGATGAATGCAGAGACTCACTAATTCAAGACCCAATGATGCTAGCCGAATTAAATTGCAGAGCGATGGTTGTTGAGAGAAAAATGCCAATTTGGTCGGCCACTTGTTTTTGTCTATCCCTATCTGGGGAACCAGGGGAGAGGTTAGTTGTAGGACACTTCCTTTAGAACTGGCAAAGCGGCTGGGCGGCTGAGTGGGGTGTGTGCAACGCACTGTGCGTCAAAAGGTAGGTGTGTTTTGTTTGTAGCTGCATACAAACTCTAAGTTCCTGCCCAGCTGGCAGCAAAATTAATGCGTTACAGCCCCGTTGGCAATTGGGCACCAAGAACAGCAATGCTAGCGACTCTAACCCTGTTCTCACGTGTCTTGACTGGCGGGGGAAACCTCTTTGACCGTTGAATTGTCCCAATTGGGCTTTGACCTTACGGAATGTGCATGCTCTTACATACATACACGTACATACCAAGGCATTGTTGACGTCTCTTCGACTCTGGTGCAAAAAAAAAAAAAAAAAAAAAAAAAAAAAGATGACAGTACGCAAAATGTTTTTGAGCAGCTAACTAGCGGAGATTGCATTCTATGCTCAAGGTTTTCTTTCCCTGCGCTTATTGGCATCTATTCATAGCCGATCATTCGGCCAACCAGCCAGGGGTAAATGCCATAAACGGTCTTTCTTCCCCGCAACGGTGAACCCTGGCCCCACCCATGTCCCACAACTCCTCCCAGGCTTTAGGCACTAGACTGTGTAATATTTGCAATTTCATCATAAATAAATATGTTTAAGTGGCAGGGGTGTCACTTTTTGTATTTCTCTCGAATGTCTTCGAGCTGTGACGGGTCTAATTGGTGTGTCACTCCCATAAATGTACGCGACACAGCCTCAGAAGCTCCAATCATTGGTCTTAAGACAGCAGAGGGGCCCTGATGAGCAACAGCAATTGCCGCTCCTCTGGCGCTTCCCCTTTGGGCTGCCTCGGCTCCAATATTTTGAACGGCTTGCCTCGCGAGAGCAAAGTTTCGGCCCATGCTGGTACGAGCCGAAGTGAGCCCCTCATTGACTGTTTCCGGTGGATTGGCGTAGTGGCTGACGGGCTTACTAGTGTCCTTGTTGGGACCCTCAACCACTTCCTCGTCGTCATCAAAGTAAGGGTTGCCTCCTGCCATTGCTGACTCCATCGACTCGAGGAAAGTCTGCGTTCCAGCAGCGAACTTGGCGCCGAATTTTACCAGTTCGTTGGCCGTATTTGAGGCAAAGCGAGAAATACCTTTTTGCAAACCAGCAACGATTCTTCCGTCAGCACGATACTGCTCAACAGGGATCCAAATAAGGTCTTTAAACCCTCCACCTAGTCTGGCAAATGAGCGAAGAGGACTGACTGCTGACATGATCTGCTTCCGTTGATTGTAGACAATATCGGGTATCCAGATATTGTTCAGCTTCTGTGACAGAGGAACAAAGCCATTGACTCCATATAGAACGACGTGCTTCAGCTTGATGTCCGTGCGCTCCAGCGGGAAGAAATTCATGAACTCAATCGTCCGTCCAGCCTTGAGACCAGCATAGTCAACCTTTTTGGGCTTGTAGTCAAAGTCGACGTATATGGTACGGATGTCTGCCTTTTGAAGGAAAAGGTCCTCTGTTACCTCTGTAGCAAACCTCTCGTCTTTGAAAGCAAAAAAGCGAGTGATGAAGTCGGAAGTATCTTGATCGACATTTAGTCGTAGTGGTAAGACGTCGACACGAAGCGAGCCTTCAGTTGCTGGACTATAGGGGACCGGCTGGACAATGTCTAGCCTTACCTTGAAGATCTGCGAGCCGGACTCACGCTCACCGGCGCGTCTCCGATATGTAAGGAATAGGTTCCATGCTGACGTCGGAATATTGTCTATAATCTCCGCGTCGTATACATCGAGCCCAATACTTGCTCTAACGACACCTTCATCGAATACGCTGAGAGAGCCCTTGACCTGCTGCAGGTTGATGAGTACCCTGTGGTCGTCTGACCGATCCAAGTCCAGCTTTTGGGTCCGTTTCTTTGCTCTGGTTGGCTCCAACGTGTGATTTATGGCTTCGTGCAGCTTTTCAGGTTTGGTTCCGGCAGGCACACCAACATAAATACTGTCAAACAGGTACTCTGCCACTACTGGGCTGGCCTCGTCGGTTTTCTCCCAGTTCTCATGAAGCTCTGTTGCTATTTTCTCGATTTTGTTGACAGACGCTTCAATGGTGTCTTTGGTGTAGGACCAGTCGTAACCATCGTACAGCTTCCATGATACCGACTCGACCGACACGAGAAACTCCAGCACGGACGCGATGCGGACTGAGCTTTGATCTTGCTCATTCTTGGAGAAATGCGAGTCTGAAAACCTCAGCGAGGCCTCATGAGGTACAACGCGTTGCTCAAAGACACTCATACGGTTGAGATTTTGGCTACCCGTGAAGTTTTGAAAGTCTTGCTCCAGCAAAAAGTCCGCTTTGGACTGTTGACCGGCAAAATAACTCTCCACGAATTCCAAGTTCGACGGCACGTCGTCGTCTACCAGGTCATCATCAGAAAAGTCCCTAGCGGTTTCGAAAAAGGCATCATCCAAATCACTCAAGACGCTTTCGCCCATATTGTGCTCCTCGGTCTTGAACTTTGCATGGGCCACTTCCTCCGTATCCAAAGGCTTGAGTCCATTGAAGAGCTGGATCAATATTTGAGTGGAATCGGCACATGACGCAAGCTCAATAGAACAGATGGAAGCAGTAATGACCGCTGTCGAAAGGAGCTTGCGTAGCTGAAGCTGACTAGTAGTCCCCAGTGGGACGTATCCTTGATTCCTGTAGTACTTGACTAGGGACCGCTCACCGTCAAACCTCACACGCCCATTATTCTGCTCTGGGGTAGGCGCCTCGGCGGTAAGATCTAAGCATGCAGTGTCATCAATGAGTAGAAGATGTATAGTGTCCACATTGAGCTGCAGTATCTCTGGTAGGCTGGTGACTTGTCCGCTAGTGATAATGGCGACTGCCTTGGCTGGCATTCCTATGGGCCGCAGTCCTACGGCACAATCACGCATTCTGACAATAAATTCCGGATACCCACCTTGGGTCGATGCTGGAGCGTCTGAAGTGGGAGGAGCCGAGAGAAGCTCCAACAGCTTTGGATGAAAATCAATGGCAAGGTTCTGGAGGTTAACTTGCCTCTGACCCAGGTCTACCATTATGCAAGAGACACTAGTGAGGGCTTGATTGGCATTGTAGACCAAAGAGAATGGTCCAGGTTCGCCCTCCAGCGAATGCGAGGCGTATATCTTATCGACCGAGAGCAATCGCATCTGTGGCCCGTAAAGAAGCTGTGATTTGCCAATATCGATGGTAAACGGGTCAGCAATGAGGTCACAGCTCAAAGAGGAAGTAATTTTATGGATTCGCAGGCAGAACGCACTTGCCTCTGCCGTGGCCCTCTCTGAACTAGGCACTTGAATCTTCTCCAATACGATTTGAATCTCATCTCCAAGCTGTTGTAGTCGATTTAGATGAATTTTGGCGTTTACAATCTCGATTTCGAGCAGCATAGCGTCTGGAGTGCTATTACTGATGAACGCAGAAGGTGAAAAGTGGACCTTGTTGAGGGTAACATCGGAATCGTCACCAAGATGCAGGTCAATACTGTCCAGGTCGAGAATCCTTCGTGACTCTATGGGCGCAATCGCAGCCTTTACTCGATCAAGGAAGGATACGGTAATTGACTGTGTGCGAAGTTGCACGTCTCGCGATGTGTTTGGAGTGTCTTTGCTATCACTTTCAGTCATAGCCTTGGTAAAAACCTGCATAGATCGTTGGAGGGCAAAAATATTCTGCAGGGTAGCTGCAGCAATGACAATACTTGCCTCATGAGCAATTGTTACAACAGGGCCATCGTCGTCATTGCTCTCAAACATGAAGTCTGGCTCATCGCTCTTGCGGTGAAATTCAAGGACCTTGCCACCGTCATTATGCATAGAGATCTGGGCGACAGTAGCATGTTGCTCTGTAACTGATATACGCTTTAGCAGTAGAACAAGTCCATTGTCCATACCAACTGACTCGTCCTTAATCTCAGAGGTTGTTAGACAACACTCGTCGATGCTGAGCCGTAGTTGATGAGCAGGGCTATCGCTGGTGGCAGGAGACGAGTTTCGTGACATCATTCGCGACAAAAGCAATTCCAATATGGGCATATTGTCGACAGCAGCCACAGCCACAGTACCTATAGTGACCTCAAGTGGTTCATGGAATTGGTGTACCACGTCGATGCTGTCTATTCTCCATAGGACGCGGTCGTTGTTGGTGCTGTTTGGTTCAAGAACTTCGGAATCCTGCAGTGCGCTCATGTACATGCTCTGGCCAATTACTGTGCTTTGCAGAAGGCTATTATCTGGTGGACCAAAAGTGCTAAGGGCCAAATTATCGCTGTTAGTACTGTTTCTGCTGTGATTGTTGTTGCCTTGGACATGTTGCTCGCGCCTTGAGGACACGCCCGTCAACTTGACGCAGTGCTTGCCATCTATCGTTCTGAGGGTGAGAGATTCAATGTCGACATATACCTTGGTGACTTCATCGAGGAAAACGGTGACTTGGAGGTCCTCAATGTCCACACTCAGCTGGGACAGGGCCATCTCTGTCACAGTAGATATGAAATTAAATTGTCCTGGACCGTAGCCAGCTTCTTGTTCGACACTTTCTTCGCCGTCAAAGGAACCTGTATCGTCTAATGAGAGGCTTGCCGCAAGATCGTCGGTGGTTTTTGCGATAATTGTCGAAATCTCGTCGTGCTCTAGATCAGAAATGTCGAGCGCCATTGCCAGGTTCACTCCGCTGCAATTGAGCTGCACTCCATTCATGCCGATGAATGCTTCTGTTTTATCCACAGTTCCACTGCGTAGATGCACGCCGGGGGCCTGTATTCTATCTGGATCGAGATGGACATTGTTGATTGTGAGGTTAGTAGTTGTGCCCAATTGGACCGCCAGGTCGTCGAGATTGACGTCACTAAAGAGGGCCAGGCGATCCAGGATGTACTTTAGCATCCGCTTCTGGATTGTTTGCGGAACCCATGGCATTATCAAAGTAAGGATGAGATCCGCTTCGTTTGTTCGCTTAGGACATGTGACTGGGAGCCGCCGTACCCTACTACCCCGAACAAAGTATACATAAAATACTCTATAATTACAGCTGCCGCCTATGGGGCTTATCAGGTCGTTTTTTGTTGACGCGCGACATTTTGCCGTTGAACTTACCTTGAACAGGCTTTCTAGGAGCTTGTTGCTCATCCCCACTATCGTCATCATCATCTCCATCCTGGTTCTTACGTCCTCTCTTGTATTTGAGCTTTCCACGCTGGCCACGGATAGGACCTTGCTTGATGGCCGTAACATACGCATCGATAGCCTTTTGTGCCTCGAGCTCTTCCATGAGGCTCTCGTCATCCTTGGCATCCTCTTTGACGAGAATACGACCAGACTTGTCTGTGGCGAACTTTTCGATTTTCTTGGAACGTTGCTTCTGAGGATTAATGCGAGCCATGGACTTTGCATCTGTGAGATCCATGGGGTCATCGGACTCGTACATTCTGTTTGAGCCATCAGCTTCGTCGTCATCGCTAAAGTCTCCATTGCCGTCCTCGTTATCGTCATCTTCGCCGTCACTGCCATACAGAGCGCGATCAAACTCACTGGCGTGGCTCATGTTCTTTCGTTGCTCGTTCTGCTTCTCCTCGTTGTTGTGTGCCTCGATCTGACGCTTGGCACGCTCGCGAGTCTTGCGGATGTTAGTGAGAAGCTTCATGTCGCTCTGGGGGAAGTTGGCCACAACCTTGTCGTAGCCAAAGCGTCGGACCAGGCGCTCGACAATGTTCTTGACCTTTGTTCTGAGATGGGCCTTGTGCTCGTGCGACCAGTTGAGGAGGTTCTCAATGAGTGACGGCAGCTTGGGTTCGACAATCTCGACAGGAAGGGAAACAACCATGATCTTGACAAATCCCAGCGTAGCCTTGACGATTTCTCTGCTCTTGGAAGTCAGGAACAGCTCGATGGTTGAGGCAATCTCAGCCAAAAGCGCCATGTCCATTGTGTCGCGGAACTCAAATACACCTCGGCTCAGTGCGGTGATGGTGGCACTAATCATGTGGGGCGTGGTGCCTGCGAGTCCGGCACTCATCATGGTAAAGTACTCGGCCAGGTTGACCGGGCGGCCGGCGATGGATCCCGACTCCTGGTCCATTTTGTGACCAATAAGCACAATCATGTTGTAGGCCAGCTCTCTGGTCTTCTCATTGTTGGATTTGGTGCAGAGAATGGTTTCGGGCAGAATCTGAGGGAGGAAATCAAGGTTGTGGGAACCAATGTAGTCGCTGCAGATGACAGTTAGCGCCTCAAGACGGGCTCCGCGAGCCGAACTCAGAACCAGTTCGTTAGTGGAGAGAAGAAGGCTCTGGATATCAGCAACATGGGCGCCAACAATGGGCGCAGGAATGCGAGACAGAATCTTGTACCCCTTGCGCTGGAGAGACGCATCTTCTGCTTTGATGGTGGTAGATACAACGGTAAACAGAGTTTGGGAGAGATTCTCGGGCAGATGGGGAGCCATGGCCTGGATGAGCTCGAGCATGGTCAGAGCCATAGCAGACGCGTTCGCGTCCTGTAGAGAGTTGTGGAGAACCTTGCACACATTGTTGAAGATGTCTGTGAGGCCCTGAGGCGAGGCGTTGTTCAAAAACATGGCAATGGTTTCGAGAACATAGCCCCGCGACTCAGTGGGAGTCTGGGTGTACACGTTGAACAGAACGGACAGAATATTCTGGGACATGGCCTTGAGGTGCTCCAGGTTCTTCTCTGCCTGTTTGATGGAAACGCGGGTGAGCAGTAGCTCATCATCGCACTCGAGTTGGTTGAGATTGCTCTGCACAAGCGTCTTGAGCGCCAGACAGATGGTTGGTCGGCGCTCAGGGTTCTGGTAGAGACAGTTTGATAGGTATTCAGCAAAAGACGAAGTAAAGTGGCTCTGCAAGTCTAGCGGCAGGTCGCAGTATCGGGGTAGCAGAGCCCAGATCTGGTCATTGAGCGCCTCGTACACCTTGATTTGCACACCGGCGCGCTTGGGGTCCAGAGTGGGGATATGCTCTTCAATCTGTTTAGACAGTCCAACAAAATAGTCCGTAAACTGTGCCAGATGGCTGTTGAAAATGTTGTCACGCAACAGAGGAAGTAACCATGCGCGTCCAGTGTTCTCGGACACACCAGGGTTGATATCTAGAGGCAGAATCGAAAGAATCTGCTCGGGACCAAACCATCGAATGGCAGCAGAAATAACCTCGTCGCATGCGTCCTTCTGTGAGAACGACTCCTCACATCGCAGCGCACCAATGACCTTGAATGCATTCACAAGGTACGGGCTGGAGGCCCACTTGAGTGTGTCGAAGAGCGCCACCAGCACCTTGCACGAGTGTCGCCACACCTGGAAGTACTGAATGTGGAACAGCGACAGAACCGTCTCGCCCAACTGCTGGAGCACCTGGTTAGTTCCGTCCGACTTGAGCAGCACCGAAGTAGGAATGCAGTTGGAAAACACTGCCAGCAGACACTCGCATGCCGAAATATGCACGGCATCACTGGTCTCTGCAGCCTTGAGGAACTCACACGCGTGTCCCACGAGAATAGGCAGGCGCGAAAAGATAACGTCCTGGTCCAGCTCAGCGCACTTGGAACAAGCCTGTGCCAAAACAGCGAGCCAAGCGGGAGCCACATGCTGGTCTTGAGGGCTGGGTTTGAGGTCGAGAATGGCGGAAATCACCGACGTGAGGCGGTCCACGGCCCTAATGTTGTGACACAGCGACTCAAACACATCGAACGCAGCCACCACCAAAAACTGGTCTGTCGATTTGCACAGCTGCAGCAGAATGGCAATCAGCTCCTCCGACCGGGAAAGCGGCCACTGGCCAGCGCGAGCAACCGCCTTGGCCAGCTGCAGCGTGTGTATGAGGGGCGCATTTTCGCTCTTGCGCGGGTTGTACTCGGCCATTTGTGAATTAAGTCCACTCAGAACAATATCGGCGCACAGGCTGGCAGCAGGGTGCTCGAGACGAGGAGGAAACTTTTGCAACAATACTGCTGAAATCGCCTCTTGGGCTCTTCTGCGGACCTTGGGTCGCGGATCGGTTCCAAGAGCCATGAGACCCGTCATTACACGCTTGGGACCCATTTGAATCTGCGAAACGGACCATGTCTGGGCGTCCTGGGCCTTGAGCACTGACTGCAGCACTCCAAGTGTGGACTTTGTGAGCGCAGCATCTTCTTTCTCGTCGAGCAAAGGGCCGATTCGCTGAACTATTTGCTGGAACTTGCCCTTGAGAAGGTTCTCAGACACAAACGGGCATACAATGTCGAGCAGGTACACCACCGAGTTGAGGGTCTCGTTCTGGTCGAGTAGAGACAGAAACGACACAAAGTAGGCCGCTGCCGTCGACTCGTGGCTTTTTTCGTGTTGGTTTTCATCGACAGTCTCGAGAATGATTGCCAGCCGTGACTGGTGTGGCAGTTTCGAGTTTTTCTGTGCTCGTATCCTGTCGAGCCGGAGCTGCAGATCCAACGACATACTATACTGAAACTTTTTGAATATTTTTGACTGATAAGTCTGATAAGGGTTGAGGCCTAACCCCACCCACCACACCCAAACTAACCCTATGCCGAATCAAATTAGATGTGCAAAATCTGGTAGCAGATGGAGGGACCGTGATTTGGTCGCGTACGATATTTCTGTCGTCTTAAATGACTTCAGAGAATTCTTCGGCTGCGAAATCGACACCGTCAACATTGACGACTATCCACAAGGCTTGCTAGAACGTGAGCCCAACCGCGACGATCGCGATGCTTACCCAGTTATCAAACACGTCGAACTGGCAATGGGCGTTCGCCAGAGAGAAGAGGCCGCCATCGATGATTTCGCACTGCTACTCCTCCGGTCCATCGGCTACATCGACCCTGACCACTTTGCCTGCGCTCGCAGAGTCATTCGTTTTATGATGTGTGGTGAGGAAGTTCAGGCTGAGACCGACTTGTGCATCATGGATGAACGCGGAGTTCTTTTTCTAGTCCAAGAAAATAAAACCATGCCGCCTTATTCCGATCCTCAACCCCAAGTTATCGCTCAAGCTATTGCTGCTTTCCAACACAACAACATGATCCGCCATATGGTCAACCTCCCACCCCTCGTCGAACACACCTTCCCATGCTTAACCATGGTTGGCGCTTGTCCAACCTTCTACAAAGTAAGAGTTACACAGCAACTCGATGACGCGGTAAAACATGGGTATTGTCCGCAACAGCCAACCATAGTAAGCTGCTTTTCACCTGTCGCACATACTCCAACAGTACATGGCATAGTCGACCCCGCAAACCGTGAGCTAATCCTTAAATGCTTCAAGGCATTTCGTCCTCTCATGAATTTCTAGTGGGGGAGACTCAATAGCATTTATTATAATCACATGTATCGTACGTCATACTAAGGGATTAAGAGAGACTGCGTGTCTATATATGCCTGATTCAGGCTCTTCTCTTGAAACGTTTGTCTGCGAGGTCTATTCGTCACGAGCGTTGCTAAGATTTCCTATTCTTGGAGAGGCAATTAGGAGGAGTATCCGGCAGGCAAGTCAAGCCGGTACCCTCCAAAGAGCACAAATCTTGACAGCAAGCGCCTAGACTAGATAATATCATACAGACCCCCGAGTCCTTGCTGTCAGGGATGGTCCAGTAGTCTGCGACAGGAACCTCGCGGATGCCGCCAGTCGCCACTNAAAAAAAACAACCAACTATCTCTATGCAGCACCGCGGTCCCTTAGTGCCAAACTGAACAGATCTGTCAGGCTTTCCACTGAACATCTAAGACACGGGGTTAGATGGGGCTTGAAGGGCTCAAAAGCGGCTCCGGATCGGCCCAGGCTCTTGCTTTTAAACCCTAAGTCTCGATCTTATCCGCTAGGTGCAAGACGTCCGAGTAACTCTCTCCGGTGGGGCAGGAGGTATGGGTAACTCTATGAAACGCTATATATATGGATTGACTTCTGTTAGTAACAGAAGTAAAACGGAATGTCCACTTTAATCACAACCGCAAAACCAAGCAGCGAACGGACGGTCAGTAACGCTTTAATCAGAACCGCAAAACCAAGCAGCAAATGGACCTACGGTGACTTGCTTGCATTCAAAATATCTATTGAAGGAACTCCCGACGAAAAATTCTTCGGCTATAAATTAAACACCGTCAACATCGACGACTATCCACGAGGCATACTAGCGTCTGAACCCGACCGAAACGATCCAGGGACCTACACGCTTTTCAAATACATGAAATTCACAACGTTAATTAACGAGCATGCCGAAAGCGCTGTCGATGATTTCGTGGTGAACCTCTTCAGCTACATCGGCTACACTGATCTGTACCACCTTGCCTGGACTCGCAAAGACATCCCTCTATACATGTGTGGTCAGAAAGTTCATGCTACGATCGACGTGTGCATCATGAATGAAAGGCGTGAAATTCTTCTTCTAGTCCAAGAAGATAAATTTCAGATGTCTTCGTCTCCTTTCAAACCTGAACCCCAACTTATCGCTAGCGCTATTGCTGCTTTCCAACATAACAACAGCATTCGTGAACAGGACCTAAAGCTCCCACCTCTCGACGAATACACCTTCCCATGCATAATCATGGAGGGCACTTGTCCAATGTTCTACAAAATCAGAGTTACAAAGGATCTCGACGACTTGGTAAGATCAGGAACTTATCCGCAATTTCAAACCATAGCAAGCAGCCATGCACCTGTGACTGATGTTGCAAAGCGCAAGAAAGGACTGTTTGACCCGACAGCCCGTGAGCACATCCTCAAAGCCTTCAAGGCATTCCGTCTTTTGATGAAGTTCTAGTTGGGGGTCTCACGTACATCTTGGCCTATTCAATTCAATATCATTTATTATAATCACATGCATCGTACGTCTAAGAGAGACTGCATGTCTATATTTGCCTGATTCAGGCTCTTCTCTTGAAACGTTTGTCTAGGAGGTCTATTCGTGACTAGGATTTCCTATTCTTGGAGAGGAAATACAGGGATCCTGGAGGAACCTCCGTGCTACTCAAGCAACTTACGACAAGGAACCTATGCCTGATACACTCCCAGGCAAGTCAAGCAGGTACCCTCCAAAGAGCACAAATCTTGACAGCAAGCGCCTAGACTAGATAATATCATATAGACCCCCGAGTCCTTGCTGTCAGGGATGGTCCAGTAGTCTGCGACAGGAACCTCGCGGATGCCGCCAGTCGCCACT